>JAAALK010000285.1:82779156-83102438 GCA_019279435.1 Zizania palustris
AAGATCCAAGTGGGTTTGTTTTGTCACATTGCCTTTGTTCTGGACTGCTTACCATAGCACTTTGGTATGAACTAGGACAGTGTAGTGTATGCCAAGACCAATGTCTTAAGCTTCTGATGGTCCAGTTTTGGCCTAGGCTTGACTTGGTCGGTTAGCATAAGGTTTGACATGCAAATAACCTTGGCAAAAATGAAAAAGGACAATGAAAAAGCCTGAAAATTAAAAAGACAACAAGTTTGCTGAAGCACTTGTTTTGGACGATGCTTATCTTGGTAGATATCAGTTAGCTTCTGCATCTCATGCTTTACCTTGCTTGTTAACTAGAAATGTGGTGATGCTTTTGTTTGCAAAAACTGAAAATGCGTGCTAAATGACTTTCTTTGGATATCATCTGTTGTACTGATCATGCCATGTGGACTTCGACAGTATGTCTTTTGCTATACTTGTTAGATGTTGTAATTCCAGTCAATCATATCTGAGAAGCATGCTTTTCTTCACTCCACCTGCACCTCCGTTGCATTCATTGCATATTTTGAGGGGGAGTTGCTTTTCAGGGGGAGTCAGTGTCGTTTTAGAGTGCTTGATGAGTTCACTTGTCAACAAGGGGGAGAAATTTTGGTATAAGAGTTTAAGGGGGAGTTTTGGCTTTCTCTGGGATTTGTTTCAGGGGGAGTTTTTGTCCCGTTTGTCCTTACTCTTTTGATATCCTTGTTGATGTTTCTGAGACTGCACTCGTTTGAGATTTTACCTTTGGTTAACCATAATGACCGTATCTTGCTTCTGTTCGGTTTTGGTCATTAGGGTTAAACTTTTACTTTATTTTCTTCTTCTTTGTTTTCTTTTCGTGTTTCCACAGTTGCTTGCAGGTACTGAAAAGCAGATTAGGAGAAGTGTTGACAATGCACTCATCAAGGGGGAGATTTGAGGAGCCATGCTGAATAGCGTGGGCCTCATGGCTCCAGATGTGATGAGTCATGTCAACGATAGTCAAAGAGGACTGAAAAGAGAGAGAAGACCTGCTGCGTCTGGGCCGCGTGTGACTCAGGTACACGGGCAGTGAGCGACTGTCGGGCAGAGGGGCCGCTAAGTCGGGCTGGCCCAATCCGGGTACATGGGCTAGGAGCAGCAGAGGATCCACTGGACTGTTGACCGGGATTGACTCAGGTACACGGGCGGCGAGTGATTGCCGGGCTGAGGGAGCCGCGGAATCAGACCGGCCCAATCCGGGTACCCGGTGCAAAGACGGTGGACGCTTTGTCAGTTTCGGCGCAAAACTGACGACCGTTGATTTCGGATCTGACCATCCTGAGGCGAAGCCGTAGCTGCTACGAAAGCTCTGCATCAGGACAAGTTACCTTTATTTAGGATTTTACTATTTTGCCTTTAGGCCCATAGTCTGTCAGTCGAGTCTGTAAAAATATCCTAAGGGCAGTTTGGTCTTTACCATTTATTTCAGCGTCTGTAAAAAATCCTAGGGGTATTTCTGCATTTTTACATTTAATGGGCTGCCTATAAATAGGCCCCAATATCCTAGGGTTAGGGTTACCCATTCAGTAATACACTTTAATCCAGAAAAGAGGTTTGGGTCATTTTCTGCGTTCCTGTGTGCACCGCCATCGTTCATCTTGAGCAAATCATTCCTGTGTTTTTTTCTCTCAGTTTTTATTCGTATCGTTTTGCGCGTTCTGCTAGAGCGTTTGGTTCATAAAGTTCTTCCGTGAAGCCATCGTTTTCTCTCCTGCGTACACAGTTCTTGCCTATCGAATGGCTATTCTTCTGTCACAGATTTTATTCCGTTGAGAGCTTGTTCTATTCAAGTGCTAGTCTGCTAGCCTGGGAAGCTAGTTTAGCCCTGCACGTTTGATGTTGTGTCTAGCATCTTGTGCATGGTTTATTTCGAGACACAGTGAGCATGACAGAGTTCATCTAGTATCTACAAGTCTACTCTAGTTATTGTACCTTGCATAGGCTGTCTTCAGTTTTTTAATTTTTCTGAGCATTATCTCTTCGCATCAGGCTGTGTGCTAGTCTTTTTGTTTAATCTTATAGCTTCTGTTGTTCTTGCATTCTCTCGCAGTAGCACTGTGTGAGAGAAATTTTTCTCTCAGCCTGAAGCTTTCGTGCGTGGGCCCCCATCAGAGAAGCTTTTCAGTCTTTGGCAGTAACTTTTGTGCAGGATTCATTTTTATTCCTTCTCGAAGCTAGTCACTGGTTCTCTTTCGCCGAAGACTAAAGTCCTCGGTCGATTCATTGATGTCCTGGCGAAGAAACAAAACCGTCTGTTTTTTTTAGTCCGGTTTTTAAGAGGAGTTACTATTTTGGTTTTCTTGAGGAGTCGGTTTTTATTTAAAAAAAACACTGTTCAATTTTCACTCCCTGAGATTAGATTTTCAACGGAAGTACTAATGCTCCTGTTTGGTTGCACACGGAAGTCCGAGGAAGAACAGTGAAGTTGAACACAGCTCGCACAGGCTTCATCAAGTACCAAACAGGAGACAAAACTGAACAGTAAGATTCCTCGTTTTATGTGCACACATGATAAATCTCTGTGATGATCTATTTTAGTGAAGCTTGAGTAATCCTTGTCTTAAATGCTTTATTAATCTGCCTATTAGCAGTGTGTTGGTGTCTTTTCATTTACGACACTGGTCGTTTTTAGGCTAGATTATTTTTAGCATTTGTGATCTGTTTACTTGTATGTGCTAAGTTTGTTGAGGTGCGTTGGGTGTTGGGAGCAGGCCATTGATTCGAAAGAATTTTTTTAGGCGCCCATTCACCCCCCTCTGGTCGCTACTTCGGTCCTACACCTTCGGCTCCAGGGATTATCTCCCCCAACAGTAGCCCCTCGCTTCTTCCCGCTCGTAATCCTGCAATAAGAGGGGGTGGAAGCGCACAAGATAATCCCGATGATCTTCGCGGGCGCGTACCTCATTTTAAGGCACCGTATCCGCCGGGGTGCTGGGAGGCGCCGGAGTAAGGAGCTAGGGGGCCGGAGGGTTGAGGTCCGCCTCGAGACTCCCTTTCCCAATGCGCCGAAGGGAGTTGACCGTGCCGACAGGGGACCGGTGCGTCTTGACCCGGAGGGCCCCGACTCCGAGGGGCCGGACCGGCGCCGCCAGAAGCAATCAATGCACGTGCTGATGGCATCGAGGAGGCGGGCCGCCAGGAGGCCGCCACCGCGCCCCGAGGCGCCAGCCAGCCTTAAATGCGGTGCCGCGCGATCTGACGCGTTCACACGTTAACCGATTCGGGAGGCGAACCGTTGGTTCCGCGACAGGATATATAACCGCCCCTCGCGGCCTCCTCTTCATTCACCTGCACGCACCAACTTTCACCACTTGAACCGCCTTACAGCCCGCTCCCTGGGCTCTGCACTCCTCTTCCTGCCCTCCAAGAATGGCGAGAAGCCCCGCACCTGGAATGGCGATGGACCCGCGTTTCCTGCAACGCCAGATGGCGGCGGCAGCGGCGGCGGCGGCGACCGACACGTCGGAGGTGCGCGGCGCACGCGATCTCCGCCCCGCCTCCGAGCGATTCCGGGAGCAGACCTTGGAGCTAGGGGCGTCCGCAAGCACTGAGACCTCGATCGAGCAAGCGACCAGGAGCCGTCTTGGTCCAGAGACGCCGGCGAGGAAGCCGGGCCGAGAGACGGCCCCGCAGCCGCGGGAAGGCGAGGTCGTTGTTTTTGAAGCCTTTTTCGATGCGGGCCTAGGGTTTCCCGCCTCGGAACTTCTTGCGGGGGTTCTAGACGTGTTTCATCTGGAACTCCCGCAACTGTCTCCCAACGCCGTGGCGCGGCTCGCCATCTTTGAGTGGGCCATGCGCGCCGAAGGCTGCGAGGGGAGAGCGGAGGTCTTCGCAGAGATGCACGAAGCCCTCTGCCAGCCGAAGAAGAAAGAGGGCCGAGTACTGGCTTTCGGGAGCATCAACTTCCAGCTCCGAAGGAGGTACGCGGACTCCTTCCCGGCGAAGGCCACCAACGAGAGGTGGTATTCGAATTGGGTGAACCGGTGGTTCTACGTTCGCGTAGGGCTCGCCTCCGGCCTAGCCGGGATACCGCGCCACATCTGGTTCCGGAGAGAGGCACGCGTCGAAGCCAACGCGGGGACGATCTCCGCGAGGATACAACTTCTGCAGATCGTCGCCCGCCGGATGAGCATGCGGGATTTGGCAGAGGAATTTGTGGCTCTGGAGATCTCTCCGCTGAAGGAGGAGTGGCCCGCCTCGCTCCGGAGTAGTCGGGACGAGTCGACGCCAGCGGAGCTCTCCCGTCGGCTCGGTAAGTACCAGCTCCCGGTTGCTTTCGTCTCTGTTTTTGCGTGCTCGAGGGGTACCCTGGACCTGACGAAGAGATGCAGGGTCGCTCGTCGCCCGGACGCCCGAAGAGGTCACCCGCCTGGCGGAGAGGATTCTTGGGGTCCCCACTGCCGCCGAACGGACCCGCCGGCTGGAGCTGGTGGGCTCCTGGGAACGCTTCAACAGTGTATGGGGGGCGCTCGAGCTCGCGCCCCCGCCTCTGCCGGAGGGCGAGGTCCTCAGGGACGTCTCGAAGAGGAAGGCGAGCGACGCCGACGGCGGCCTTTCTCCGGGCCGCCCAAAGAAGAAGAAGAAGATAGCGAAGGGGCCGAAGCGTGTGTCCCCGGGACCTTCCTCGGCCTCCCATTCAGAGGGAGGGGGCTCCAGCAAGGGGGCCCAGTCGGAGTCAGGAGACCCTCTGGAGATTCCAGCTCCGGCTTCGCCGGTCCGGCCCGTCGTCGGAAGAAACGAAAATGCTCCCCCTCGCCCGAGTCCAACGGAGCCCTCCGCTTCGGGGGCCGGACAAGAGGCGCGCACCGCCGAAGCGACGCTCCGCCCGGGGACCGCTTCCTCCCCCATACCCGTCTCGGCGGGGGGCTCCGCGGGCTCCCTTGAGAGCAGGGCCGCTGAAAGCAGGGCCGCGGATAGCCTGGACCACGAGCCCCTAGCGGACCCGCTTGGCGCCGTCGAGAGGAGCGCCGACAAGGAAGCAGAACTGGCCGCAGCGGCGGCAAGCTCTCCGCCAAACTCCATCGACAATCTCTTCTTTCGCCCAAGCCCGTTGGACCATCTCCGGCCTCCGGATTGCCCTGGCAACGCGGCGGGCGTAGGTATAGCGACTTCGCCATGCTCCTGCATGCGCAGGGGGGGCCTTTCTATATTTAACCCTTGCTCGCTCGCACAGGTGCTTCGGTCGGAGGCGCGGAGCCGGCTGGTCGCTACCCGGCAGACGCCCCGGATGCGAGGTCCGGAGCCCCCATCGCCGCGAGAGGAGCCCCGAGCCCGCAGGACGAGGCGGAGTCCAGGAGCGCCGAAAGGGTCCCTCGGGAGCCCGCCGGGGACGTCGAGGTCCGACCTCGACCCCCCGCCGATCGACGAGCCGCGCAAGGCTCCGTGCCGCTTCTGCGCCCCTTCCTGGCGGACGGTGAGGATTTTGCTTCCAAGGTGGCCCCGGTCCACGACTATTACCTGCGGCTGCGCGAGGCTCCGGTGATAGGCGAGCTGGAGCTATCGGATGGACTGGACCTCGGAAGGGCCATCGAGACGGCAGCGGGCCAGGTATTTTCTTCAAACGTACTCAACTCTCCCTTGGCGGCTCTTCTGACCATCTTCTTGCGCGCAGGTTGTGGCATTGGCGCAGGGGCAACTGTCTGCCCTGCTTTCCGAGCGCCAACATCATGAGGCGTACGCCGCGGAGCTTGCGTCTCGGGTGGCTATCGCGGAGAGGTTGGCCCCGCGAGCGCTCGTCGGAGGCCGAGGCCCTCCGATCCCAAGCGTCGAGGGTCGCGGCGCTGGAGGCCCGAGCGGCGGAGGCGGACTCCCTCAGGGCCCGCGTCGCGGAGCTGGAGGGGCTCCGGGCCCGGGCCGCCCGCGTCGACGAGCTGGAAGCAGAGGTCGGCGCCCTCCGAACCCGAGCCGCCGAAGCGGAGGTACTCCGGTCCCGGTCGTCGGAAGCGGAGCGGCTTGAAGGAGAGGTTGTCCCGACTCCAAGCTCAGGCCTCAGAGGCGGGAAGCAAGGTCGAGGCCCTCGAAGCCCGGGTGACTCACTTGGAGGAGGTCGAGGCGGGGCCTCAACGCGCGGAGCGAGAAAGCCGCCGAGGAGCTCGCCGAGGACGGGAAGACGGCGGCCGAGGCCGCCGAATCCTTGCGGAAGATGCTGGCGAGCTACGGCACCGGCTGCGGCACGTTCGACGTCGCCCGGGAGCCCTTGGTCCGCCCCCAGCGGTTCGAGTCGATCTGCGCAGGGGGGCCGTGCTCGCTCCTTTCCGGCTCGACATGCTTGGGTGGATAGGTGTAGAGGACGCTAGCTTTTCGGACTAGGGTCCCCACGGACGGCGCCAACTGTTGGAACGACGGGTCGAACCAGCAGGTTTTCTAGGAGAAATGGAAGAAGTGGGAATAGCGTATTCAATGCCCTGTGGAACCTGCTTGTTACAACTGTAGTGAGGGGTATTTATAAGGCGCCCCGTCCATAGGACTAAGCGCCTCCGGACCGCCAACGGCTACCCGACCAACCCTGACCGGTAGTACAGACAAAACGGGCGATACATAGTACAGACAAGAAGATTCGACTCTGACAGCGTATCAACCGTGTCGAACGCTTCCTGCGCCGCCCGACACGGCTCAGAGGATCGCGATCCTGTCCTTTCGTACGATCGTCCAGTCCTTTTCCCGCCACAACTCTCTTCGGGTCCATCCCCACGGATCGGCCGAGGGCCTCGGGCCTCCAGCCTCCGGAAGACGAGCTCCGGCGTCTTGCGCCGAGGGGCGACCTCCGGCTTCCTCCCGCCGGAGGGTGGCCTCCGGACTCGCTCCTTCGGAAAGTAGCCCCCGGTCTCTTGCCTCCGGAAGGTGGCCTCCGTCATTAGGCTTGGGCCCCTCGGCCGAGGGTCCACCCCTTCGGCTCCAGGGATTATCTCCCCCAACAGTCTCCAAGTTATAAACACGATAAGAATGACCATGTGTAGTGTAACCCAAAAAGATCCCGTCAGAAGATCGCGACTCAAATTTATCCAAGTTACCACGTTTTAGGATAAAGCAGCGATAGCCAAAAACTCGAAGATGAGTAACCTTGGGCTGTCTCCCAAACGCAGCTCATAAGATGTCAAATTTAAAATTGAGCGCAAGAAAATCCGGTTTGAGATGTAACATGCTGTGTTCATGGCCTCAGCCAGAATTTTCTAGGAGTCCTATGCTCATCAAGCATCGTCCTAGCCATCTCAACCAAAGTGCGGTTCTTCCTCTCAACAACACCGTTCTGTTGAGGAACCCGCGGAGTAGAGAATTGATGTTCTATGCCATGCTCCATGCAAAAGTCAACAAAGAGACTATTTTTGAACTCAGTGCCATTATCACTTCGAATGAATTTCAATGCACCAGGGAGTTCAGTAAAAAGTCTCAAAGCCAAGCTCCGAAAGTGTGAAAACACTTCATCCTTGCTGGCAAGAAAGAAGACCCAAGAGTAACGAGAGAAATCGTCGACAATAACTAATACATACCACTTGCCGCCTAAAGAACTAACCCGAGAAGGACCTACAGTGTCCATGTGGAGAAGTTCTCCGGGTTGTTCAGTCATCACTGTGGTGACTGGCGAATGCGAAGCAGCAATCATTTTTCCATGTCGACAAGGAGCGCAAACTAAATTCTTCTCAAACTTGAGCTTGGGCAATCCTCGGATCAGACCTAGGGCGCTCAGACGAGCGAGCAACTCAAAGCTCATATGCCCTAGTCTCCTATGCCACTTCCAAAGCTCAGAAGTTGAATGTGCAACAAGACAATGAGAAGAACCAGATGACTCTGAAAAATCAGCTCCAAAAACTCTCCCAACTCTAAAGATCTTACACACCACAACGCCATCAGAATTGAGCACTTGCGAAGTATCGCGATGGAATCGCAGTTCGAAGCCCTCATCAAGCAACTGAGATACAAACAACAAATTGTATCCCAGATTTTCAACCAAAGCAACATCTTTGAGAGTGAAGTTCGAGTTAATTCTTACCACTCCTTTACCTTTCACTCTACTCCTTTGATTGTTTCCGAAGGTGATATGTTCCCTTTGCTTGGTTGTGGTGAGGCTGGAGAACCAAGCTGCATCTCCGGTCATGTGGCGCGAACAACCGGAGTCTATGATCCACGTGCCCTCCAAGCCTCGATCTGTCGCCTACACATGATAAGAATATCTCGATCGCTCAGTGCTGGGGTGAGTGAAAAAATGACGAGGCATCCAGCACTGAGTGACACGAGTAGTAGGCGTAGTAAAAGTAGACGGTCTACGCACAGGAAAATCGAAATGATGCAAAGTGCGAGGTCTACCTACATGCGGTGATCGAACAACATGACGAGGTATCCTACTCTGACGAGGTACAAAGCTACTCGCCCGAGGTCTACCACCATATGGAACATGGTGAACACCTCGAGGAGCAAAACCTCTCCGAGAAGCACGAGGAGCCTCAAAAGCAGGACGATAGTAAAACTCAGACTCATGCATACCTAAAGATGGGTAATGCATGTCCCGGTAACTCATCGCCTGAGAGCGTCGCTCATCCTTGATGCGACGAAAACAGAACCCAACCAAATGACCCGCCCGCTGACAGTAGGAACAGTGAAAAACTCTCCTGGGGGCACTCTCATGGGTCACAGGAGCAACTCTCACAGGCTCCTTGGGTTTCTTCTGAGTGGTTTTCTTGGGAGGATTTTTCTTGGCAGGAGGTGTGGCTTTCTTTGGTGGTCGGGTAGGCTTTTTGGCTGATGTGGTGTCTAACAGAGCTCTCTCTTTCTCTAGGGTAGTGGGAGAGGTAAAAACAGTCTTGTTTTCACTGTCTGAAGAAATCCTCTCAAAACCCAAACCTAGAGCTACCCCTGCTCTGTCAGCACACAACTTGGTCTTGGCCAAGAGCAAATCCATCCTACCCTTTCCCTCAGTGCATTTATTTACCACGGAAAGAAGGTATTCATTTTCTAACATGAGGTTTTCAGCTCGCTCTCTAACAGTGCCTAGCTGGTCCTTAAGGGTGATGCAAGTGTCACACACAGGCTGCACATCCTTAGAACTACCGGCCCTCTCCAATCTAGCCTCTAAATCATGAACATGCTTATCACGTAAATTAATGCTTTCGCGTAATAAAGAACAGTTCATGCATTCAATAATATCATGAGGTCTAGAATCCACCTCCAAAAGCTGCTTCTGTGCAGTCTCAAGCTCAGATAGAGTTTGAGCATGAACAGAACGCAACTGAGCAAGCTCACCCATGACAATAGAACAAGATTCACATTCAGCATCATTAAACTTAGACTTAAGCATGGCATATTTAGTAGAAACAGTTTCTAGCCTAAGTCTAAGGTCTTTTCTTTCTCTAGCGGCTTGCACAAGTAATCTATCTTGACCAAGAACTACTTCAATCAGCTCATCTAGTTTAATTAATAGCTGGTCAGATGATAGAGGTACCTCAGATGAGTCAAGCTCATCGCCGCTGTGATCGCTGTCGGCCATGAAGCAAAGGCCGGTGAAGTCTCGTCCCTTCTTGTCCTTCTTGTCCTCCTTCCTTGGGGACTCCTCCTCCTCAGAGCTCGACTCCTCAGTTGAGGAAGTGTCGATGTCGTTGAGAGCAGCAACAAATGCTCTGGAAGCGGCCTTGGCTACTTTCTTAGCCATCTTGCCGCGCTTGCCCTTCACAAAAGGCTTCCTCTCCTTTTTGTGGTATTTGGGGCGTTCACTCTCATCTCTCTTCTTGAGCTTGGGGCAATTAGCCTTGATGTTAGAAGTGTCGCCACACTCAAAACAACCACTAAAACCACTTCTCCTCTGATCTCGTCTCTCATGGTGAAAACGGGTGAACCTCCGGGCAATGAGAGCAAGCTCATCATCATCTAGAGTGTCCACCTGCTCCTTTGTGACGGAGACCAGGGAGGACAAAGCAAAACCATCTGCAAGAACACAAGTGCCAGATGTGCTTGATTCTGCAGTGGTGCCACGGCTAGTGCTAGAAACCAATGTCAATGGCTATGGCAAAGAGCTTCTGTGCACTGCAAGAGATGCCTTAGCAATCTCTGTGGACTTCAGCTTGCTGAAGAGCTCATCACAGGTCAAAGTGTCATAACCTGCGGACTCCTCAATGCTGGATATCTTCACTTCCCATATGCTACGGTCAAGAGCATAGAGAAGCTTGATAGCCCTATCATGATCACTGTAAGCAAGCATCCCGTTGGATCGCAAGTTACTCACTATCGCATCAAAGCGAGAAAACATGGCATCTATAGATTCACCAGGTGCCTGCACAAATAGCTGATACTGTTGATTGTACGTGCTTTGGCGCCTGGCCTTAATCTGAGTAGAGCCCTCATGAAAAATAGTGAGTGTTGTCCAAATCTCCCTAGCAGTTCTAAGGTGCTGCACCCTATCAAACTCACTCCGGCTCAAACCAATGAACAGTATATTCCTAGCCTTGGAGTTGGCATTATACTGATCTTTTTCTGTTTGAGTAGTGCGAGTATCAGGGATGGAGTATTGTGAATCCACAATCTCCCAAATTGCATTTCCTTGGCTTAACAAGTAAGCCTCCATGCGCACCTTCCAGTATGCAAAATCTGTCCCATCGAATAGAGGAATTTTACTGCCTCTATCCATGTCGCCAACAGATCACAAAACCGATTAAGGTCAACTGGTGATCTTAACCTGCTCTGATACCAATTGTTGGACCAGAAACGACGACCAGAGGGGGGGTGAATGGGAGCTTTTAAATTTTCGGGCTAAAAACTAGCCTTCGGTTTTAGTTCTGTCTTCTGCGGAACAGGCTTCGAACACAACCTTCGAAGGTCTGGTTCGGAGGTGCTTCGACAGCTCCGAACACAGGCTTCGCAGGAGCAAAAGTTCGAAGCCAAGAAGACTTCGCTCCACTTACAACCCTCGAAAATCTACTCTGCTAAGTCAGTGCAGGCTCCGCACACAGGGTGCATCGAGCAGGCTTCGCACTTCACCCTTCGCAAGAGTGGACACCCCACTGAGGACTTCGACCAAGTACTTGGCAGCAGCAACTGGTGCTGGGCTTCGTACACGAAGGTCTAAACACACACTAACAGACTTCGCTAAGGGCTTCGACACAAGAAGCTAAACGGGCTTCGATCAGGGCTTCGCTAGTAAGCAGCGAGGTCTAGCCTCCTGTTACACAGAGCGACAGCACATTGAAAAACACACTTCGCACAAACACCCTTCGCCTAGACAGGCTTCGGTGCACTACAACTAGCGAGGTATGTAAAGCGAGCTCAAGCAAAAAGCACAAGGAAGCAGGGCTTCGCCGCTTGAACAAGGAACACAAAAGATTGAACTCTGGATGAATACAGCGAGGTGTGTGGCTACAGGAGCTCAACAGTAAATGCTCAAAGTGTTAAATGTTACCTACCGAGCCCCCATATTTATAGCCCACAGTTCACCCAAAGGAATTGACTACTTTACCCCTAGGGTTTACATTGGTTTTGTCTCTACAGAACTGAGGGGTACAAAAGGTAGTCAACTTTATTGGAGGCTTCTCTGTCAGCCTTTGCAGAGGGGACAGCGCCAGCTTTTTGCAGAGCAGACACTGTCAGACTTGCAGCCTTTGACCTTTCCGAAGCCCCCCTTCGCACGCGAGGGGTGCGGTAGCTTCGGTGAGAAGCCTTGAGCCAGATGGCCTTCGCTTCACCGAAGACAGCCTTCGATACAGTGACGGTTTTGAGCCGAAGCCGTCAAAGCCCTTGGGCCTTCGCACCAACACCTCCGGAGTAGACCACCACGGCTTCGCAGCTTCCGCCCAGCTCGAACTCCGTCAGTCCGTGTACCGAAGCCATGCAGGCCGAAGTACCACAAGACAACCACACTCTGAAGCCCCACCTTCGGAGTACCACCCTTCGAAGTCCCTCCTTCGTCCAAGGCCTCCGCACGAAGCATTCCATGAGCCCTTCGTCGCAGTGTCTCTCCCCGAGCACACTCCTCGACGAGCCTCACCCGGACCATGCCTTCGATGCGCCTCGACTTCTGAAACCTTCGTCGGGTACCATCGAATGTCTCCCTCCGGAGCACACTTCGAACTCCTTGCCTCCGCAGAGGACTTGATCCAACCAACTCCGAAGTCACTCCATTCGGAGTACCTTCGAAGTGCCTCACCTCCGAGGACTTTGTCTCAGAGTACCTTCACCCAGAGCCACGCTCCGCACTCTCTGCCTTCACTTGGCGCACCTCGACCCGAGGACCGACCCGGACCCCTTCGCAGCCACCGTGACGGCGCTCCCCGCTCCCCTGGCATCAAGCCTCCCGCTTGACCCAGGTTCACCTGCCGCGAACCTTGTCCGTCGCCTCCGAAGTCCCTGCGCACCACAGATAAGCAGACAAGTGTGTCCAGTACTCCGGAGACCTCTCTGGGTTAGCAACCTCCGGCACACACTCCGGTGTACCGCCCAAAGTACCGAAGCCATCGGTACACACCCAGTCATCATGTACTGTTGGACCCCTCCGACAGGCACACTCCGCTGCAACAGCTGCAACAACCAACCACCGAACACCCTTCGGTGAAACCACCTCCGAACACCCTTCGGAGATACACCCTCCGAAACCCCTCCGGAGGTACCCCTTCGAACCCGAGGGTAAAAGTCTGTCAATCACTCATCACAAACACTGAAACCAACCCTTGGTTTCTCATACTACAATGTAAATCCATACTAGGGGCCCAGCCTCTGGTATGCTGTATACCTATTCCTGAAGTGATGTATATCTACCACATCTATAAAGCCATATGTACAGTAGCCTAGACTTTTTCCCCTCTTACCCCTATAAAGCCTATGGCATGTAGGGGGTATTTGGGTCTTTTCCTTTGGCCTGCGTGCCTATAAAAGCAGGTACATGCCCTTGTAACAAGGACACATGTTCAGTAGAGGGAAAACTATGACAAATCCACTATAAACTTGACGTAGGGTTATTATCGCTCTAGGGAGTCCCGAACCAGTATAAACCATGTCTCCCTCTATGAGAACCCTTCGAGGTTCATACCATACACCATACAACATCTCATAAAAACCTGTTTGTAACTAACGCAATTGTTACAATAGTTGGCGCCATCCATGGGGACCCTAGTACTAAAAGCTAGTGTCTTTACCACCACTCGTGCCTCGGAGTACACCCTCTGACAAGGGGCTCCGGGTGCTCATCGAATGCCTCGGGATCCCTAGGGGCTACTAGGCAAGCTCCCTTCCACTACTCGAAGCCACTCGGTCTCCAGACCTAGTAAAGTTTCCAAGGTATGTACACATCCCGAAGCCTTGCTTCGTCTTACTAAAAACTAAAGCCTCACTTCACTTTACTAAAAACCAAAGCCTCGCTTCACTTTATTAAATTCCGAAGCCTCGCTTCGCTTTATTAAAACCTGAAGCCTTGCTTCATTCTACTAAAAACCGAAGCCTTGCTTCACTTTACCGCTTCGTATCAATAAGGACCAAAGCACTGCTTCGATCTATTTAAAACCAAAGAGATGCTTCGAAGGCTACACAGTGCCTCCGGGCCCGTAGCAGTGGGCTAAAGGACTCCGGGACACCGGCCTAATGTGTCCAAGGTCTCCGGGCCACCGGCCTGATCCGTCTAGGATTCCGGGCCACTGCCCTAATGCATCCCAAGATCCCGGGTTCCGTTCCCGGTATCTAGAGTCGAAGGTGGCTCACAAGATCACAGGTTCGGTGAATCCACACCACTCATTCCATTCTCATTACAGAATCAAGCTCATAAGCCTTGCTTCACCATCTAAACACGCTTTGAAGCATTGCTTCATGTGTCAAAATTTAAGATTATTGAGAATTAAGCATGCCGAAGCCTTGCTTCGCTTAACTCAAATCAGTCTTCGAAGTCATGCTTCGTTTAAAATTCGACCATTCGAAGCCCAAATGAGGCCCCTGAATGACGTGATTTATATATTCGAAGCTGCCCAAGGCGCACCCCTTTGCACTTTAGAATTGCACGCATCGGCAATGCCCAAGTTCCTAACCGCCACTGTGCAAGGGGGACCAAGATATGTATGTGAAGTGTGCGAATGAAATGTTCGATACGAGCGTACAAACAAAGCGTTCGAAGCACACAATACGTGCGAAGCATGCAAAGGAAGTGTGCATTTATAAAGTACAATACAATTTCCATTCATTGAATGCCAAGCATAAATATGAAGTACGTTTACAAGTACACCTCGAAAGCTAATATACCACGAGTAATCTGTGCCTAAGCCTAAGAAAAATTGGCTCGAGGCCCCGACAAACTCGATCCTCGCTTGCTCTTTTTCCGGGCAGGGCCCCCTCGGCTGGACGAGGCCTCATCGGAGCCAGAACAACCGCAGCCAGACCATCCACGCTTTGAAGCCCACAGAACTCGTCTTTTTCTTACAAGTCGGCCCAAGTCCAAAGCGCAGGCGGTGCCACATCAAAAGCAGAAAAGTCTAGGGCTTCGTCGCCTTGTAAAGTCATACCCAAAGACTGCACCCCCTCGCTAATTAAGCCTACCTCAAAGCAGCTTAAGTCTGGCGAAGACGAAGAACTCCGAAGGGGCTCCATCTTCACGGTGGCTAGCAGCTCCTGGGCTACTTCGTGAATAACTTCGCCCCTAAGACCCCTCAGAAGTTTGAACCTAGGGGGGCCTTCGAACCTAGCTACCTTAAGCACTACCCAAAGCTGATGAAGCTCTTCTGAATCCTCCAGCACTTTGAAGTCAACATCCGAAGGCTGAGCATGGGCAGGGTTCGACGCCGAAGGCCGAGCCGGCGTGGCCTGCACCCTGGATTGGCGTAAGCGGGTTACTCGTTGAAGCTCGAGGACTGCTTCACACCCTTGGGTCTTCTAGGATTCTTGGAGTCGTTGCCATGCTCCGAGGACTGCCGAGGAGGACGTAGTAAGGCGAGGGCCTCCGAAGGCCACCTGTTTGACCAAGGTCGCTGCCTCGAGGTGATTGCACCCCACGTCATGAAGCATCTGTAGCACCCCTTGTCCAGCCACATGCTTGGCCGTCAGCGCGAAGCCCGTCATCGTAACCCCCGCCATTGCCACAACCGTTTGGAGAAACTCAAGCTGGTCCCCGATGGGATCTTCAGGATTGAAGTCCGGAGCCCTGCACTCGGCACCCAAGCGCTCAAGGACTTTGGTCAGGCTAAAGGTGGCCTTGTCAACCCCTCGGACCACGAAGCCCTCCAGAGCTTGGTCGACGGCATGAAGGTCAGAGCACTCCGCTGCCAGCTTCGCCCCCACCTCCTCTGAAGCCCGAAGCACCTCCCGAAGCCTCTCCCTCTCTGAGGCCAGGGCTTCTTTCACCTTGGCTGCCTCGGACCTCTCCACCTCTGCTACAACTTCGGCCCACTTCTGTCTCTTGATGGCCTCCGAAGCCTGGCACCAAAGGGTTTCACTTTACTCCTCTAGGAAGGTTTCTCGGTGGCCCACGAAGGCCAGGCAAAATTCAAGAAATCTTCAGTATTGCTAAGGAACTCAGCACTGCTCGAAGCCTGTGCAAAGCTTTGCTCACCTAAAGAAGGGCTTCGTTTGCATTTGTGAAGAGGTCGACTTGGCTGGTGCGACTGAGATGCGCCACCATGTCCCCCTCACCGTAGCCACGCAACCATCGTAGAAGGTGTCGATGGTCGGTGCCATTGCAGGCACCCTCAGAATAAGGTGTCGGATCAAAGGTGCCGGGAACACAGGCCCCACCGGAGTAGGGCTCTAGTCTACTACATTAACCTCTTCTTCCTAATGCTCCCAAGGGGTCCCTCCACCGCAGTTGCCCCCCTCATCTTCTTCGGATGAAGAGCTCTCTTCAAACCCCGAGTTGCTGCTGCCTCTGCTGCTGTCGGAGGTCCCCTTCGCATATGCCACCGCAGGCCTCGCATCATCACTAGCACCTGAGAAAAATACAATCCAGCACATACAAGTATAAAGAGAAGTGTGATCAAAGCATCTACCTACGCCATCTTCATCTTCACCTGAAGAGATGTCTTCGAATGTCGTGGGAGCAATGTGTGTCCCCCAGTCCCTCTGCTGGGCTGGTTGGTTCCCATGCTTCGCACTCGAAGGGGCCACCCCCGAAGCCTCCAGTGCCAATGCTTCGGTCACCACAACAGCCTCCGGTGCTAGCGCTACAGTTGTTGCAGCGGGGGCATCCATGGGCTCCCCTTCGGCATTGAGGTACGGCGATACATGCTCCTCCACGCCACGGGCTTCGTCTGCTGAGGGCTCCGAGGGAACCCTTGAAGATTCTGTGGACTTCGAGATCTTGGGCTCCTCGTCGTCCACCCTCTTCCTCTTTGAGGCGCTCGTCAAAGGTGCTGAGCAAGCAAAGTCTAGAAGTGTCTGGACCCCCTCGGCGCCAAGCCAGGTCCATACGTGGTTCCATCTCTCCTAGGACCCCACCAGGGCAAGCCTACGGGTTTGCTCGTCTGGTGTCGGAGGTCCCACGACGTGTTCGGTGGCCACTATAGCCTCCTCTAGAGGCCGCACGTCACGCGCAGCTTCATTAGAAGTTCTAAGTCAGCACAAGCTAAACTTCAACGAGTTCGAAGGTAAAAGAGTTTGAAGCCTTACCAAGACGCTCCGCTGATACTTCGCTCGGACCCTCCGAGCCTAGAGCCAAAAACAAGTCCTCCAGCCAGGAGAGTGCGAGGTAGCTAAGACGAAGGGTAATAAACTCTTCGGCAAAGTCCCGCATGCTAATATTCGAGGCCACCCTTCGCGGCAGCAGGATCCTCGATTAGATTGTCTCATAGCTCGACAACACCTTGCCTTCGCGACAGTAGGAGATGAGCGTGTTGGTACTCTGAAGAGGGGAGTTCGCACCCACCGAAGCGTAGAACCACTCCTAGTCCCACCTAGAATACCATCGGTTGTTGACTTGCCCTCATTGGGAAGTCGTTCAGGAATTCTTTGCGAAGCTAGAAGTTGGCACTCCCAAAGGCCAATGCCCTCTTGATGCCATCTGGCCCCTCCCGCCGCTTTGGCTGGCAGCTTGCGTCGTGCAGGGCGACGAAGACATCTGCTCGCCCTTCGCAGCCTTCGGCCCTCATGGCCCACTCGAGGATCGCAAGCCTCGCCACTACATTCGGAGACAAGTGGGGAGATCAAAGTTGTAAGCTTTTAACACCTCGCTCAACATGTCCACCATTGGAAGCCCAAGCCCTGCCTCGAAGAAGGCCTCGAAGACAACGACTTCATAAAGCCAAGGCCTTGGGATTTTATCTGATTCCTCAGGTACTCGAAGGTGGATGTCCTGGAAATCTTCCCCTCGCAGATTTGCCGAATAGACTCCTCTATCAAAACTGAAGCCCACAGCTCCAATGTTTGCTCAAACTTATCTGACGGTGACCGGAGGTCCCTCGGCTCGAGGCGCCTCACCGCAGGCTTCGCCACAGCCTCCGCCACCGCTTGGGCTTGAACAGAGCTCGAGCTCACACCCAAAGCCGAAGCCTTCTACGACGAAGCCTTCTTTGGCATCTTGTGAAGGCCATCGGCACGAAGGATGCTAAGGGGCTTCAGAGCGAAGGGTGCACGAAGCCGAAGGTGGAGAACAGAAAGCGAAGGTGGCTAGAAGATATTGCCGGAAGCAAATGAAGGCGTGAGCGGTGCCGTGGTACGTCAAGCCTCTTTTATATGCGTTAAAAAGCGGTTGTGCGCCCCACAGCCAAGGTTTTTTCACCAGTTACCCGACCCCACAGTCTTTGACTGCTGGGGCCAGGGTGGAATTTGGAGCGAACCGTCACGCTCTGCGTGCGGTAACGTCTAGATTTTTGACCGTTGTGGAGCCACTTGGGCTCCCCGAGGGTGTTCCATCCGCTCCATACGGGAATTTATTGCCTGCGCAGTTCGAAGCTGGCCTTTGACCTCTGGGCTCCGAAGGCCTACCATCCCTAAAGCATCATTTTCTCAGTATCATTGGCCCCAAGGCACACGCACCCCTTTGCTACGAAGGGCTCCGTGCCAGGGGCTATTGTTGGGGGAAATAGTTTTCCCCGACGAAAGGGCCAAATGACGTCGGCCTCCGAAGGCCTCGGGTTTAGAGGCCATCAGTTAGCGAAGCCTAAAGGCGAGCTCCGACCCCCTCCATTGAAGATTACTCCAAGTACAAGCAAGATTTACTCAATTGAAGGCTAGGTCTCTAGGCTCCCCCCTAAACCTGGCGCTCTGGGATGCCTCCGGGGCCTCTCCGGAGCCAAGCGCTCTAGAACCCCTCTGGGCCCCTCACAGCCAAGCCTCCGAGACATCTTCGGGATCCCTCCGACCTCCCCTCCGAAGCCAAGTGCTCTAGGACCCCTCTGGGACCCTCCGGAGCCAAGCCTCTGGGACACCTCCGGAGCCAAGCCTCCGGGATCCCTCCAGTCTCTTCTTCGGAGCCCTCCTCTAAGCTCTCTTCGGAGCCCTTTTGGAGACCTCTCTGGAGACTTTCGGAGTCCCCTCCAAGAGCCACATCAGAGTCCACTTCGGTGCCCTCCTTGGGTCCCCTTCGAAGCCTACTTCGGAGCCCCCTCAATGAGCTTTGGCCAATACCCTCTGGCAGGTACTCTAGTCTAGAATAAATATCCCAGTACTGCTATAGTGTAAAGACATCCTAGGGGCCCAGCCTCTGGTATGTCGTATACGTATTCTTGAAGTGATGTATATCTACCACATCTATAAAGTCATATGTACAGTAGCCTATACTTTTTCCCCTCTTACCCATATAAAGCCTATGCCATGTAGGGGGTATTTGGGTCTTTTCCTTTGGCCTGGGTGCCTATAAAAGCAGGGCCATGCCCTTGTAACAAGGACACATGCTCAGTACAGGCAAAACTATGCCAATTACACTATAAACTGTACGTAGGATTATTATCTCTCTTGGGAGGCCCGAACCAGTATAAACCTTGTCTCCCTTTGTGAGAACCCTTCGAGGTTCATATCATACACCACACACCATCTCATAAAAACATATTTGTAACTAACGCAATTTTTACAACAATCGTCAAGCTCCCCTGGGAGATCATCGTTCTCTATCTCTAGTCGCCTTAGCTCTTTGTCCTTCTGAGACAGCTCGACGTCCTTGGTGTTGAGTTGCATCTCTTATTTCAAGAGCTACCTCCTGCACGAACAGCCGAATCAATCCATATGCCCAGGTATGCAAGTCTTTTTTGCAGGAAAACTTACCATCATCTTCTGGCAATGGTACTCGAATGACTTCAAGCACCTAGCCATGGCCACCGACCATCGCCGAGCAGGAGTACGTCCAGAGGGCGACGACGCTGACCTGACCACAATGGGAGGAGCGCAATACTCCTTCCCCAGCACGGTGGGCTCTATTGTGGCCGCACCCACGGTCAACGGAAGATCCTTAGGCCTTCTCGACGAAGAAGGTTGGGTCATCGGCACATCACCCACTGAAGGTGGCCTGCCCTCAAGTGACCCTGGTGGTTTAGTGTAGACCACAATGGTGGTGGTCGGCATGATGGCACCGGACACCTCAATCGGGCTCGGGTCGAGCAATGGCGATCCTCCGACCCTGTCAAAAGAAGATCCATTGATGATCATGAAGAGGCATCTAGGAAGATCGACTACAATGACAAAATGTCCTCACCACGCCGATTGCTAGAACACCGCCTTCCTCATCCACGAGATGGGTCCCGCATCGGAAGCAAAGCCAGTAGGTGGAGCCGAGCGATGCGGTGACGGAGGCGGGGTGGACATCGAGGACGAAGACACTACAGCATCGGCCGCCACAGGCGCCCTCTCAGAGGCATCTGAGTCAGCACCTAGAGACGAAGGGATCTTCGGAGGCCCCTCAACCTTCCTCTGCCTTGCCTGCGACTTGGTAGCGCTCCGAGTCGCACGATGGCTCGGCGGAGTCACCACCCGCTTATTCACCTTCCTCGCCGAGAGGAAGCAAGCTTCCTTGCTCTTCCTCTTCCTGCTGGGTGCATCGCCATTCGGCCCAGCATGCTTCTGCTCAACGGAGCAGGGGTTCCCTAGCAGTGGAGCCAAGAGATGAAGGTGTCCCGACCCTGCACAAGTTCACATTCAAGACCTGAAGATTGATCACAACTTCCACCACACCCTCGATGAAGAACAGGAGGAAACAACATTACCTTCGACAGGGGAAAATTAAGACAGAAGGGGCGGTAGTGGGTGGATCTTTGGGTTTCGACCTTGCTGCTGAAGACGCTTCGTGCCCTGACCACCGCCTACTCCAATGGCAAGCTGTCAATCAACTCCCTTGTACCAAGAACTCATACCCTGGGTGGAGCCACTGCTTCAGTGACGCGACCCGACGAAGCAAGAAGCTGAGCACGGCCTAGAAGCCCATGAGATTCCTCTCTCGAAGATGACGGATCAAGGCCACCAGCTCGTCAACCTGCCCCTACTCCTCGACTAGGCACTGATCGGTCCAGGTGGCGGACACCAGCGGCACTCGGTCAATCTCTGGAGAACGGGATGACTCGTGGTTGGCTACATAAAACCAACCCGGGTGCCACCCCTTATTTGAAGAGGGAAGTGCGACAGAGATGTACTCTGCCACCTTCCCATCATGAAGCTGAAGACCGCATCCTCCAACCACTTTGCTCCGAAGGGATCGCAAATAGAAGAAGTTGTAGAAAAGATTGAAATATGGATCAATCCCTAGGAAAGATTCACACAACTCGATGAAGATGGCAAGGTGAAGAATGGAGATGGGATTTAGATTGCAGAGAGAAATGTCATAATGATGAACAATGCCGCGAAGAAAAGGATGTGCCGGCAACCCGAAGCCATGACGAAAAGAGTCAAAGACCATGATCTCGTGGGTATACGGGGATGGAAATGTCTCACTATCGTCCGCTCGCCATGATGAGATGGCCTTCGGTGGGATCTCCCCCCGATACTCCATCGCTTGCACCGCCTCTTCTCCCATGGGGGATACGCGGAATGCATCTAGGCGATCCACCGACTTTCGAGGATTATTTGCCGCCATTGAAGTCCTGGAGGTCCTTGCCAATGGTTTTAGGTTGAACAGTCGTCAGGCCTTGTGGTAGCAAACCACACAATTGCAATGCCTGGAACTTTTGCGACGCGCCAGGAGATCAGAGGAAGAAGCAAAAGATGGAGTACTACTTCAAAATGCGCGAGGGAAGGTTACTTATAACTTTCCTCCTGGCGGTTACCCATCCACGAAGCATCGTAACTGCAAAAGTGAGAGGTTCGGAGAAGCACCTTTTCGTCATCAATCACGCTACCATGGTTCCTAGGGATGGCAGTCGGGTATCACGGGCACGAGTATTACATACCCATACCCGTACCCGCGAAAAATACCCGTACCCGTACCCGTTACCCGCGACGGGTAAAAACCCGTGCCCATACCCGATACCCGCGGGTACCGTATAACCGCGGGTATACCCGTTTACCCGTGAACAAAAACAGCAACAAAAAACGGCCAGGGGGCTTGGGCGCTCGGCGTCCGGCGGCGGAAGGTTCGGCCTCTGGCGGCGGGGCCTCGGCGTCCGGCGGCGGGGGCTCGGCGGCGGAAGGTCCGGCGGCGGGGCCTCGGCGTCCGGCGGCGGAGGCTCGGCGTCTGGCGGCGGGGGCTCGGGGGCTTGGATGCGGAAGGTCCGGCGGTGGGGGCTCGGCGTCCGGCGGCGGGGGCTCAGTGTCCGGCACTCCGGCGGCGAGGGCTCGACGACCGGCGACGGCGGGGTGAGAGGGTGACGGCGGGGTGAGAGCTGAGAGGAGTGGCTGGGAAGGGGAAGGGGTGAGAGGGTGACGGTGGGGTGACGGGTGAGAGCTAAGAGGAGTTAGGGACTTAGGGTTTTGATTTTGGAATGGGTTTATATACTCCGGGTAAACGGGTAAGGCGGGTATGGGTACTGAATACCCATACCCGTACCCGTTTACCCGTCGGGTATAAGATTTGACGCATTATCATACCCGCGGGTATAAAAAATGGAACAAACCCGACCCTAATAGGGTTTTTACCCACGGGTAAACGGGTATACGGGTATAATTGCCATCCCTAATGGTTCCTAGGGATCGCTCAAAGGATCCTAAACTACGCTCCAGAAGATGAAGCATGAAAGAAGCAACTAAAGCGACAACACCAACCGTCGTATCCCCAAACGGTAACTTCCGTCTGTAGGGAGGCCGCACAGTTTTACAATCAACTACTCCAACGGTAAAATCCCCCCAAAGAAGATGTTTTTAGACTAAAGCTCATTCTCCGAAGGAACTTCGGCCTCTGGGGCTGCACTCGGTAGGTTTACCTAGGTGGTGCACCGATTGAAGACATGGCTACATCAAGGGTACTCGGAGCACTTCCCGCCCGCTTCGAGAACGGCGCACGCTCAAAAGAGCTCGGGGGCTGCTATTGGGGATATGATCCAGGGTACCTCACTGAGTGGATTTATTCAGATCGCTGACTACTAGATAGGCCGGCCCATGAAAGACTTCCTAACCACCAAGCCTCCCAGTCGGGAGAGGATGCACCCGAGTGGTGTGACACCAACGGTTGGTCTAGGGCCATCTGTCCAACGGTTATCTCAAATCACCACCAACGGTTACCCCTAATCAACATTGTCATCTCTATGATAGTCATTAGCAAAAATTAATGGCAGTTATGCTCGTAGTTATGTGGATATTTCCGCATGCTATCAATGTCACGATTAAGTCTTGTAACTCCCCAATCCTTCTCATATAAAAGGATTTGGGGAGGCCCCTAAGGAGGGGACACACAGTCACAACGCTACACAACACGACATTAGGATCACATACTAGCTCATCACATGACTCACATTACGCTGAGATCGACACTGAGAGATTGATTCATACATACACCCCCCATTCATCCATACACACACAGGAGTAGGGTTATTATCCTCCAGGAGGCCCGGATCTATCTAAAAACTCTCTCGTGTATGTTTCCTTATTGTTTTTACCTGTATCCTGCCCCATTTGATTGGTGTAACCATCGAATCCATAGCCGCAACTCCTCCCTTCTACCTACAACAAATCACACTACGGGTACCCCCCTGTAGGTTTGCCGTTCCCACACAATGACACATGTCAAGTCGGTGAGCGTCATCTCATGAATGTCGGTGAAGAAATATTTGTGAAAGTTATTCTCTAAATCTTTCCATCCTTTGATGGAATCCACCAGCAGTGAAGAAAACCATGCGAAGGCTGATCCCAATAGAGAAAGCAGGAAGAATCGGACCCTTAGCACTTTATCGACCGATACCTCCCCACACTAGGTGAGGAAATGACTGATATGTTCGATCTTGGAGATCGAGTCTTATCCTTAGAACTTGGTGAAGTCAGGTGTAGGACCGAAAGTAGCGACCAGAGGGGAGTGAATGGGCGCCTAAAAATTTCTTGCTAAACTATGATCTAATCCCAACACCCAAATGAACTTAACCAGACAAATAATATTAGCAAAGCAAATTACAAGAATTAAAATTGTCTAGCCTAAAAGAAAAGGACCAGTGTCTTAATTGCAATGATATTAAAGATAAGCCAAATAAAACTACTGCAGTAAATAAAAACACTTAGATAAATCTCGAAATATTAATATTTCAGTCTAGAAAATAAATTACTAATCAAATGAATAAAAACATGGATCATTAAAAAATTAATTCAAAATTAAACCGAAAATATTGCAGGTAAAACTCGACAAATATAACTGCGACTAATTTTTTTTCTTTTTATATGAGCAAATTAAACAACAAAAAAATAATACGAAATAACAAAAAAGAATTTAACAGATTAACAATTTAACGGCGAGATTAATATTTTTTGATTAAAAACAAATAACTACGAGATTATCAACTAAACTTGGTTTACCTAAAAAATAGGAGATTAAATCTACTTACCTGCATGCCGTCACCGTGCGCGGAAAATCCTCCGCCAAAAACTGCTGCCGCTCGCCGTCCTGTGTGCACGCTGGCCGGAGCACTCGCTACGGCAAAAAAAGAGAACAGCGTGGTGTTTGATGCTGCGCTAGAAGATTTCTGGAAAGCAACAAGTACTAACGCGCCTATGCGATTGCCTGTTAGCTAGCCGGCTAGCCTAGCTGCCAAAAAAATTCCTTGCGCAGAGAACCAGTGCTGCACCATCGTGGGGCCTGCCGAAAGAGATGATCTCAGCTTTATGTCACGCTGGAAAAAAAAACGTGACGCCGTGCGGGACCGGAGGAGCTGTTGCTGCTGCCGCTCGGGAGACGTGCACCTGCTGCCCTCGTGCAGAGTGCGCACGGCTGACAGCGTGAGGAAAACGATTTGCAAACCTCGGGTCTTCACGCCACGTCGTGCACTGCAGCCCGATGCCGAAGCGACCAGCGCCTGCGCACCATGTGTGCTGCTCCACACCAAAACTTGCACGTCAGCCGCTGCACCTTGGGCCCATCACTGGATTGCGTGCCCACGGGAAAAGCAGAAATCCACTAGGGCTGTGCGGTGAAAAGCTGCGGTGGCGGCGATGAAATAGTAGATGAAAATCACCAGCGAAAATAATTGGACTGTAGATTGATTGTAAATCAGTCATCTATCCCTAAGGGGATAGGGGCCTATTTATAGCCGACTCCTAATACATGAAAAGACTAATTTACCCCTAGGGTAAATTAACACTGACTCTAAAATAAATTCCGAAAATTACTAAAATATTCTTAGAAAAATCTCCTCACTCAAATAAAAATATTCTAAACTTAAAAACTAAATATTAATATCCTAAAAACAAAATAATCATAGGTTGTCAGTTTTGCGCCGAAACTGACAAAGCGTCCACCGTCTTCGCACCGGGTACCCGGATTGGGCTGACCCGACCCCGCAGCTTCCTCAGCCCGGCAATCGCTCGCCGCCCGTGTACCTGAGTCAAACCTAGTCAACAGACCAGTGGATCATCTGCAGCTCCTAGCCCATGTACCCGGATTGGGCTAGCCCGACTCCGCGGCTCCTCTGCCCGGCCAGTCGCTCGCTGCCCGTGTACCTGAGTCACACGTGCCTCACACTCGGCATGTCTTCCTTTCTCTTCCTTTGACTTCCGTTGACAATCACTCATCACATATGGAGTATCAAACCCATGTTCTTCAACATGGTTTCTCAATCTCCCCCTTGATGAGTGCATTGTCAACACCCTCTTCAGCACTTCTTCAGAACCTGCAAAACATGTGAAGACAAGAAAACAAAGACAGAAAAAAATAGAAGAAAGAAAATAAAAGTTTAACCCTAATGACCAAAAGCCAAATAGAAGCAAGAAAATGGTCATTATGGTTAACCAAAAATAAAGACTCAAAAACAAGTGCAAATCTCAGAACTACCAACAAGGATAAACTCCCCCTGAAATAAATCCCAGAGAAAGCCAAAAAATATATCCAAAATTTATCCCCCTTGTTGACAATTGGATTCATCATGTGAGACTAAATGCCCTCTAAAGAGACATAGACACAAACTCCCCCTGAAATGTAGCTCCCCCTCAAAATATGCCATGAATGTAGATGGGGTGCAGGTGGAGTGTAAAAAGCATGCTTCTCAGATATGATTGACTGCAATTACAACATCTAACAGGTATAGCAAAAGATATACAGTCTAAGATACATGACATGATCAGTGCAATAGATGATATCTAAAGGGAGTCATTAGCACGCATTTTTCGATTTTTGCAAACAAAAGCATCACCACATTTTCTAATTGACAAGTAGAGTAAAGCATGAGATGCAGAAACTAACTGATATCTACCAAGATATGCATTGTCCAAAAAAAGTGCTTCAACAAACTTGTCATTTTTTTAAAATTTTTCAGACTTTTTCTTTTTCTTTTTATTTTTTCATTTATGCCAGGGCTTATTTGCATCTCAAACCTTATGCTAACCGACCAAGTCAAGCCTAGGCCAGAACTAGACCATCAGAAGCTTAAGACATTGGTCTTGACATACATTACACTGTCCTAGTTCATACCAAATTGCTATGGTAAGCAGTCCAGAACAATGCAATGCGACAAAGCAAACCCACCTGGATCTTTTCAAATTATGCATAAAAAGGCATAGATTTTTTCATTTTTTTTTGTTTTTTATCATTTTTATAGCACACTTTCCATGTTAAAGCATATAGATATACAAGTTGCATATCTGCATCTAAGTGAGGAACTAGCTACCAAACATGTAAAAGATAGCAAAAGCATTCAGCCTACACATGCTAGTTACCAGAAGCAATGATGATCATTTTTACAATTTTAAAGTATAAAAGCCATGCATATGACAGATATCAAACATATCATGTGAACTGAAGCAAAGCATGATCATCGACAAGTAATC
The DNA here is from genome assembly GCA_019279435.1 of Zizania palustris. Classification (NCBI taxonomy): domain Eukaryota; kingdom Viridiplantae; phylum Streptophyta; class Magnoliopsida; order Poales; family Poaceae; genus Zizania; species Zizania palustris. The sequence continues at coordinate 82,805,446 of JAAALK010000285.1, forward strand.
AAAAGCATATACTAGCTAGAGTTAGTAAAGCAGATCAATCATATAACAGAAGCAAGCTCAAAGTGTGATATGTGAATATGCATGATATGAACACACACAAAAAGGACTCAAGAAAAGAGTAAAGAAGAAATAAAAACTGACTCAAAGTATCCTAAAAAGGATACACAACACCCAAATCCCCTCACAAACACTCAAAAGTAGACTGATCTAGGGGTTTGGTGAAAATGTCAGTCAACTGATGATGGGTATCAACATGAACAAGGTCAATAACACCTTTCTCATATTGATCCCTCAGAAAGGGAAAGCGCACATCAATATGTTTGGTTTTTGAATGAAGACATGAGTTTTTCCCTACACTAATTGCACTGGTGCTATCACACAACAAAGGAACTCTCGAAGGGAAGAACAACCCAAAATCCCGCAAAGTAGAAATCATCCAAACCAATTGAGAACAGCAGCTAGTAGCAGCTACATACTCAGCCTCAGTAGTAGAAAGTGCAACTCCAGATTGTTTTCTAGAAGACCATGAAACAAGTGAAGAACCAAGAAGTTGGCATGTACCGGAAGTCGACTTGCGATCCAACCGGCACCCACCAAAATCAGTGTCTGAAAAACCAGCTAAATCAAGAGACGATGATGCAGAATAATAAATACCTAAATCAGGAGCATAAGTAAGATACCTGAAAATATGCTTCACATCCTGCCGGTGAGATGCGCGTGGCGAAGACTGAAAACGCGCACACACACGGCAAATTGAATGTCCGGTCTCATCACAGTCAAGTATAGTAGCGAACCGATCATCCCTCGATACTCTCTCTCATTTACCTTGACGCCGTTCTCGTCCTTGTCCAGACCACCAGATGTACCCATTGGGGTCATCTGTGGCTTTAGCTCTCCACCAAAATCAAATTTCTTTAGCATATCTCGTGTGTAGTTACCCTGGTGGATGAAAATGCCATCTTTGGTCTGCTTGATCTGAAGCCCTAAAAAGTACTTGAGTTCTCCCATGAGACTCATCTCAAACTCGCTATGCATCTGCTCAGAAAACTTGGATACAAGCTCATTAGTACAGCCACCAAAAATAATATCATCCACATAAATCTGAGCTACCAATAAGTCTGCGCCATCTCTAAGCAAGAAAAGAGTCTTGTCCACAGAACCCATCACAAAACCTTTCTGCAACAAGAACTGCTTCAGGCGATCATACCAAGCCCTGGGGGCCTGCTTCAGACCGTATAAAGCCTTCTGCAACTTGTAAACATGTCGTGGAAATTTAGGGTTCTCGAAACCGGGGGGTTGCTTAACATAGACCTCCTCCTCTATATACCCGTTTAGAAAAGCACTCTTGACATCCATTTGATGAAGCTTAAAACCTTTAGAAGCAGCAAAGGCCAAAAGAATACGAATGGACTCAAGGCGAGCAACAGGGGCGAAGGACTCTTCAAAATCAATACCTTCTTTTTGGCAGAAACCCTGTGCCACTAATCTAGCTTTGTTGCGCACCACAACACCATCTTCTCCTTGTTTGTTCTTAAACACCCACTTGGTGCCAATGGTGTTACATCAAGGTGGCAGCTCGACTAGTGTCCAAACCCGACTGCGAACAAAATTTTCAAGCTCTTCTTGCATGGCGTTTATCTAATTTGAATCAGAAAGAGCATGAGAAACGTCTCTAGGCTCAAAATTAGCAACAAAAGCAGACTTAGCAAACATAGCAAGAGAACCAGCTGAGGAACGTAAGGATCTTTCAGTAAGATCACCGATGATGAGCTCTGAAGGGTGATCACGCTGAACTACTCGGGATCCTAGGTGATCTAAAGTCACCTCACGAGAGTCAGCAACTGGCTCCTCTAGACTCGGCTGAGAAGTCATCTCACCGGAGTCAACACCTGGCACCTCCGGACTCGGCTGAGGACGCTCGATCGAAGTAGAAGGAGTAATTAGAGGTCCGTCCTCATCCTCAGTCGAAGTCTCAGAAGGTGTGGGGTCTGTAGGCGGTGCAGAGGGCCCACCCTCATCATCAGTAGGAGGGTCATCATCATCCTTGAAGATGGACTCTCCAAGCTCATCATCTCCAGAAAGCTCAAAAGAAGGAGTCGGCGATTGCAAAGACTCATCAAAAGAAACCTCACAAGTCTCGACAAGCATCTGGGAGTCTAGGTTCCAAACACGAAAGCCTCGTGAATGCAAAGCATAACCAAGAAAGACTACATCCCAGCAACGAGACTCAAACTTGTCCAAATGCCCTCCCTTCTTAAGCACAAAGCACTTGCATCCAAAAGCTCGCAAATGACTCACCTTGGGTTGTCTACCAAACACAACTCATATGACGTCTTACCTAAGTAAGCTCTAAGAAAAATGCGGTGGGCAAGATAGCAAGTTGTGTTCATTGCTTCAGCCCAAAAATGCCTAGGAGTACTATGATCATCAAGCATCATCCTAGCCATCTCGACAAGCGTGCGGTTCTTTCGTTCCACAACGCCGTTCTGTGGGGGAGTGTAAGGAGCAGAGAACTGATGATCAAGACCTTGATCACTACAAAAACTGACGAACTGAGAGTTCTTAAACTTAGATCCGTTGTCCGAATGAATTTCTCTCATCAGACCATTGTTCTCGTTCTTTCAGCTTTAAAATCAGGTCATGAACATACTGAAAAGTCTCATCCTTAGACTCTAGAAAATAAACCCACGAAAATCGAGAAAAATCATCAACTATCACAAGGGCGTACCACTTCCCACTGACTGAGCGTACTCGAGCTGGACCTACTGTGTCCATGTGCAACAGCTCTACCGGGTACGAAGTCATCACCTGAGTCACAGGTGCATGAGAAGCGGCAACCATTTTCCCATGATGACAGGGATGACACACTAGATCCTTCTCCATCTTAAGCTTAGGCAATCCTCGGATAAGATCGATAGAACTCAATCTAACAAGTAGATCAAAGCTCAAATGGCCTAACCTTCTATGCCACTTCCATAGCTCAGAGGAGGATCCGGCCATCAAACAGCGAGAAGGGCCAGAAAAACTAGAGAAATCAATACGAAAAACCTTACCAAAAGGTAAGATCCGGAAAACTAAAGATCCTCTAGAACCGACAACAGAAGACATGCCCTTCTTAAAACACACTTATAAACTATCCTCAAGCACTTGCGAAACAGAAATTAGATTGAAGTTCAGATTTCCAACTAAAGCAACATTCTTCAAAGAGAAATAATCAGAAATACGAATCGACCCAATACCTTGTACCTTCCCTTGACCACTGTTCCCGAAAGTGATGTATTCCTTGGAGCTCGGGGGAGTGAGGCTGGAGAACCATCTGCGGTGTCCCGTCATATGGCGAGAACATCCTAAATTCATGATCCATACGTCCTCCAGTCCTCGATCCTGTAAGATCAATTGTCATGAGTGGGAGCAAATGGTTGATCACCAGGTCTAGTAAAAGTACTAAACCAGTATCGAGCCATCTGCTTGTAAGTAGGAAAGCTGAAGGAATCATATGAGTCTAGACCAAAGCGCAGCTCAAAACGCGGTCCTCTGTTCTGCCTAAAATCACAGTCACGAGGTCCCAAACCGTATCCATAACGATCTAGAACTCTGCCGGAACGAAAACCACCCTCCGGAGCATGGTCATAAAAATCGTCTCCTCTACCACCACCTACACGATGTGGCCTGGCCTCTAGCCTCTCTCTACGTCGAGGAACTCTCTATTTACCACCCTGCTGGTAGAACTGCTCCTGCCCACCTCGAGCTCTCTCTGCTCGCTCAACCCGCTTCCTCCTGAAGCAAAACTCCTCAAGATGTCCGTCTCTTGACAAAACTCATAGTGATAGGTAGGCTTCTTGGAATGTTGTTGTGGCTTAGGATTCTTAGGCTTGGTGGTGTTGGGTGTAGCATCTTTGGTGTGAGAGGGTCCAGGTAAAGAATCAAGTGAAGTGTGGAGAGTTTTAGGCTTTGGAACCCAGATTTGCTTCTTAGGTGGAGCTTTACGTTGTTCTTGGAACACTCCATCCTTGGGCTGACTATCCTTAAAGGACTCAGTGGAGTGAGTCTTAGGATATCTCTGTTCGGGAGTCATCTTACTCCACTCCACTGCTCGGCTAATGGCGCTCTCAAAGTCAGCCTTGGTATAGGTGTAATCTACCCCAAACCCATCCTGTCTATTAAACTGCTGGATCATCATGTCAAGCTGTGGCTCTCTGGCACTAATCCAACTCAGGATCTGACGGAGGTAAAAGTTCTCGTTCTGAACATCAGCTAACTCCTCTCTCAAAGAAGCTAACACCTCCACCTGAGACAAGCAGATCTCACACTCTTTATCACCTTCGATAGACTTCTCGACTTTTAGCTTGATCAACTCCATTCTCATGGACAAGCAGTTCTCACAAACAGTGGGTGGAACTGACAAGGTATCAAGCTCTAGCTTAGTCTGCTCCAACTCAACTCTCACTTCAGCTAACTCGCTCAATTGCTCATCACTCTTGGCTCTCAGCTCAGCTATACTAGCTAAATGAGATGGGCAGTCTACACAAGGTACAATGATAGTGGCATGAGCATTTTCCAGCTCCCGCTGAGTGCTCTCAAGCTCAGTGGCCAATGCATCTCTCTCATCTACTCTCTCTGTGTACCTGGACTTAAGAGTCGTCAGGTCACACAACAACCCCTCACAGTTAGGGCACTCACGACTATCACCCAAGTAAGGGGAAGAAGACAAACTCTCAATCTTGCCATTTGCCAAGGCAAGCTCACTCTCAAGCTCATCAATCCTCTTTTTAGCCCCTCTAAGCAGTTTCTCCCGATACTGCAACTCTTGACGGTTCTGTTCTAGTAAATTAACAACTTCTTGTTCATAGGATGATACCTTCTCATCATCGTCATCGGAGTCGTCGGAGGAGTCCTTTTCTTTCTTCTCCTGAAGAGCCATTGAGCAGAAGCTCTTGTGGGGTCTTCGGCTGTCACGTGAGCGTCTCTTCAGCTTGTCCCCGAAGGGCATGAAGCAGAGGCCCGCCGGATTGTCCCTGTCCTTCCCCTTCCCGATCACGATCTCTTCATCACTTGAACTCGAAGATGAGGAGGAAGACGATGATCTCTTGGAGTAACTTTTCTCCATCTCGACGAAGAAAGCCTTCTCTCGCTTCTTGTTCTCACACCTGTAGTCCTTCAACGCCTTTCAAAAGAATTTCGTCTTGGGCTTGCCCTTCGTGGAGTTGTCGTACTTGTCGGAGTCATAGGATTTGCCGCCGGTTCCCTTCTTATAATTCTTCCGCTTGGGGCAGTCGGCAATGAAATGACCTATATCACCACACTCAAAGCATCTGGATTTTGTGCCGTGTCTCTTAAACATTCTCTTATCATAGACACGTCGCACCCGGTTGTTAAACAAACACAGATCATCATCTCCTAGAGTATCAAGTTGTTCCTCGGAGATAGACATCAAGGAAAAGGCAGTACAACTCATGGCATTAGGATCAGCAGACGGTGTCGCAAGCACTAGAGTCTTTGAGCCAGAACCAGTGAGATTTGATCTCAACTGGATATCGACCTCTGAGGCCTTGAGCTTACTAAAGAGCTCTGCGACGGTCAAGGTATCATAAGACGCGCTCTCAACAATAGAAGAAACCTTGATCTCCTAGATCTTAGGGTCCAAGGTATGGAGTACCTTAAGCGCCTGTTCATGATCCGATACCAGCTGATCACGCTCGGCCTTGTTAACGCGAAGCTTAGTTAATGATCGATTGAAAACGACCAAACAAGGCCTCAACCGTCCCACCCGTCTTCTGTGAGAAATTCTCATACTCACGCTGGTAGGTCTGATATAGCCTAGCCTTGACCTGAGCTGTCCCCTCATGGTGTGCTTGGAGGGTAGCCCAGATATCTCGAGCAATGGTGAGATGACTAACACGCTCAAACTCACTAGGACCTAGACCAGAAAATAAAATATTCACCGCCTTACTATTATTCTGATGCTGGGTAACTACATCTGCAGCAGTATCCACAGCAATAGTCACTATGGTGAAAGTAGGATGAACACAAATCTCCCATATGTCCGAACTCTGGCTCATAAGGTATGCTCGCATGCGAGTCTTCCAATAAGTGTAGCCAAAGGCTTCTAGGGATGGGATTTTGCCAGAAGACGTCATGGTCACTACCTAGGTTTAGAATCGGTTAAGATATGAGAAAACCCTAACCTCACTCTAATACCACTTGTAGGGCCGAAAGTAGCGACCAGAGGGGGGTGAATAGGCGCCTAAAAATTTCTTGCTAAACTATGATCTAATCCCAACACCGAAACGAACTTAACTAGACAAATAATATTAGCAAAGCAAATTATTGGAATAAAAATTGTCTAGCCTAAAAGAAAAGGACCAGTGTCTTAATTGCAATGATATTAAAGATAAGCCAAATAAAACTACTATAGTAAATAAAAACACTTAGATAAATCTCGAAATATTAATATTTCAGTCTATAAATAAATTACTAATCAAATGAATAAAAACATGGATCATTAAAAAATTAATTCAAAATTAAACCGAAAATATTGTAGGTAAAACTCGACAAATATAACTGCGACTATTTTTTTTTCTTTTTATATGAGCAGATTAAACAACAAAAAAATAATACGAAATAACTAAAAAGAATTTAACAGATTAACAATTTAACGACGACATTAATATTTTTTTGATTCAAAACAAATAACTACGAGATTATCAACTAAACTTGGTTTACCTAAAAAATAGGAGATTAAATCTACTTACCTGCATGCCATCACCGTGCGCAGAAAATCCTCCGCCAAAAACTGCTGCCGCTCGCCGTCCTGTGTGCACGCCGGACGGACCACTCGCTGCGGCAAAAAAAGAGAACAACGTGTTGTTTGCTGCTGCGCTAGAAGATTTCTGGAAGCAACAAGTACTGACGCGCCTATGTGATAGCCTGTTAGCTAGCCGACTAGCCTAGCTGCCAAAAAAATTCCTTGCGCAGAGAACTGGTGCTGCACCATCGTGGGGCCCGCCGACAGAGATGATCTCAGCTTTATGTCATGCCGGAAAAAAAACTGTGATGCCATGCGGGACCGGAGGAGCTATTGCTGCTGCTGCTCAGGAAACGTGCACCTGTTGCCCTCCTGCAGAGTGCGCATGGCTGACAGCGTGAGGAAAACGATCTGCAAACCTCGGGACTTCACACCACGTCATGCACTACAGCCCGATGCTGAAGCGACCAGCGCCTGTGCACCTGAGTCACACGCGCCTCAGACTCGCAGGTATTCCTTTCTCTTCCTTTGACTTCCGTTGACAATCACTCATCACATCTGGAGTATCAAACCCATGTTCTTCAACATGGTTTCTCATCGGGTATCTTGTATCGGTCTGGCAATGGTACTCGGTCAAACCATTCTGGATATGGCCGTCAATACATGTATGTCTGTTTGTTGGGCTTCAACCCAAATTGGTCTCGAATAAACTCCGTTATCCAATTCACCCAGCCATCTTCCTGTTGTCCTGGTGTAGGGTGTCGATCAGGTATTGGGACCTACTGATATTGGTCCGGTCGAGCAGCATTATGCATGCATTGTCCTTAATCGCCATATGGCGGTGCTCCATAGTCTGCAGTCCGATGAAACCCGGGAGAAATACTATTGGGTGCCCCCCTTGGCGGCATGAGGTCCGATAGTACGTTCCTTGCGATGCCGTATGTCACTTGAGACATCTATTGTATTGGTAGTCTTGGGTCATATGCCGGAAGTGTCATCGGCACACCTCTTTTGAGGCCATATGGCATGCTCAACAGTGAACACTGTGCGGGAGCCAGCGGCTAGGTTATCTTGTTTCGTTCATGGCCGAACAAAGCACCCGACTGCTCTAGCCTCATCGGCCCTTGTGGCTGTGGTGTCGGCCGAGTACGCTGTGGATTCTTTAGTAACCTTGTTTGGCTATCAAGGTGGTACGTCGGACCTTGTGGTGGCTCATAGGCTATAGAGCCATCAACAATCTTCTTGATCAATCTGTGTAGGGTGTTGATCAATGTTCCAGATTGGTTTACCAGCGCGTGATGAATTGCCTGATCAATTATCTCTTGGAGACTGGCTTGAGGGCTTTCTATCGACTGACTAGCTTTTATAGCAAATGCCAGTATTGGTAATGAATCCCTTTGTATAGGACCCGATCGAGTCATGTCATAGGCTTGCAGACACAATTTCTAGAAATCATCCACGTGCCTTTGCACTTCCGCCCTATTCTCTTCATTTAGTGTTTTGAGAGTGATCGGGATGATGTTGTCGTTGTTGATCTCATCTGTCATGGCTGAGTTGCTGAAAATGTCCCACTAGGAGATCTTTTTTGGTCACACTTTGACACACGCGTGTCCTAGGAGATCTGCTTAACTCTAGTGTAGGTCCTAAAATCTTAGAAAGAGGGTTTAAGGCATGCAAATCTGTTTGATCCTACAATTGATAAGAAAACAGAGAAAATATCATTAGTAGCAAAGCCGATCAGCTATCAAGTCGATGACTGCGATGAGGATAAAACAATCATTAGCGAATAACGCCAATCAGCCACAAGGCCGATGACCAAGGTGGAGCGATCAAGACGAATACGTCATCGACCGATGAGATAAGTAGTTTATGCATATGGGCCGATGAGCATTCCCCGATAGCGGATAGAATATAACGTTGAATTGAGGATAACCTATCGGCTTGTACTCCAATAGAAATAAATAAAACATGCCAGATAACATGTCTATATCATCAAAATCATCATATAACAAGATTGGACTTAACCAAGACAGTAGGTAGTCACGATGAACTTAAAATTACTTCAAAGTATCAGGAATGCTTTATTTAGATGAACGGTATACAACATGAAGAAAATACAATAGAAAGAGATGTCGGACCTAACCGATGAAGCCTCAAACTACCACACCTAAATCACATCAATCTAAGAGGTCAAACTGATGCAGCCTTAGACCTAGCCAATACACCGAGATAAACCGGCGATCGTACTGTTTCAGTCGATGCCTCAAGAGATCAAATTTATGTAGCCGTGAGGACACTGACCTAGTCGATATGATCGTCGGGGGTGGCAGAACTCACCTCTTCGCTGGAGATCAGAACGATGCAGCCCAACTCTGATTGTTGAATCCCGCTAGGATTAACGTTGGGAAGTCAATGGTGGCGATGCATCGAAGAGTTATTTGATAGAGTTGTGTGTTTTTGACCTAACTAAAGGATACATATTTATAGTCCGGAGACTTGTCGTCCAAGTAATTTAACCTAACCGATTCTAGATAATCTTTATCTTCTCACTTTTATCTCCATCGACTTCTTCATATCCGGTTGTGTTACATGTCATGGACGTGCTTCTTTGACCATCTTTCACCGGACCTCTTCGACTTCTATTGACCGTACAACATCTTTTATGGGCCTAGGCTTTTACCAAATCTCGGCGTCAATAGAATCATATCCATCCACTGACGTTATTGGGAATGGTATGCAAATGTCAGTATGAATTAATTCTAAACGACCATTACTACTAATTGCTCCTTTCTTAATTGTCTTCTTGAATTTTCCCTTAAAGCAGTCAAAGCACTGTGTTCAATTTGAGAGGTTTAGAGGTTGAAGTATCTCTTCCTTAATTAGACACTCCGTTCTCTCATTTGAAATGTGGCTTAAACGACAATCCCATGATTTTGACAACGTCTCATTACTCCCTTAGTATTGATCACATCACATACATTCATTACAAGGTTATTCATGGATAATAAATAAAGCTTATCATGCTTAAAAGTAGTACCAATAACATTATTATCCAAATCAATAACAAAGTTATTGTCATAAGCCTTGATGACGCTAGCTCTTATTGTTACAAAACGCGTATAAATAATTTTTGTTTCTCAACAATAAAATTGATAGTAAATTCCTCTTAACACTAGGAACAAACAATATGGCATCTAGACAAAGATTAAAGTCGTCCTTTAAATTCTAATATTAAAGATCCAATAGCTTTAACTTCAATTTCTACCCCCATCCACTACATCCCAGCCCATTCCACAAGAAATAGGCTAGGATTTGAGGTTCCCAAACAAGCCCTAAGACTTCGCTCCCCACCCCACCCCATCGACCAATCATTAGGGGAACATCAATACAAAGAGATTCATCAATAATAAAAAAAATTTATTACCCTTCTTTTCAAGCCATACTTTGAAGCCACTGCATTCCCTCTAGATGCGATCTGCCATATTGGTTGGTTGCCTTTCTTGTTCCGACATAAAGAGATGAAAAGTTTTACTAGAGTGATCCTAGCCGAACCAAGTATTACGCCGGCTCACGAGGTCCAAGATAATTTTTCAGCTTACTAGAGTGATATGTGTAGCTATACATGAATACACGATACACCGTGAGTGAGCTTCAATGCCTTGCCTGCTGGAAACAAACCGGTACGTTGCTTTGCTCGTTCAGTTTTGACCATTTTCAAATGCGCAATGGCTTGTTTTTGGGACAACTCTATTCAAATCTCTCAACCACGCATCTGAGAGGGATGAAAACGGATTGGATATGAATGAATATCACCGATATTATATCATTTTTCATTTTCTTGAATTCGGATTTAGATTCGGATAATCTAGATACACGTACAGAATCAGATATTATCTGATAAGAATACGGTCACAAATATTTACCAGTTATCATCAGTAATATAATTTTTGATTCATAGTCACAACACATAAGTGACAAGTAATAATTGACATGACATAAATCACCACGAATATAAAAGTCCGTATACAAGTTCACATTACACAAATCACCGTATATAGAGTTCACACAAAAGTGCGTGAAATAATGAACCAAAATTTATAGAAAAAACACATTCGTAATTATGATTCTATTTTTAGTTCTTGTCCACTAAATGGAAAGAAATTTTAAAAAATCTATGTGGGATTGGAATGACGACTAGAGGGGGTGTGAATAGGCGCCTCGATAAATTCTTGCGAATATGATGGTCTTTTCAAATCACCCAATGCACCTCTAAATGAACAAGCGGAAGCAGATGTAGTAAAAACTTCGATAAAAATAGATGTTATCACCCTCCTATATGATATTATGTAAAATGATAGATTGAGGGATCACCAACACTGAATTTGCACACACAAAGATTGTGCTTTAAAAATAGCTCTGAAACTTTTTCTGTTCTATACAAAAGACTCACATAAAAAAACAATTTCAGAATGGGCTTGGTCGAACATGTGCTCGGCAATACATGCAGTTGTTAATGGTGAAAAGCATCACTGCATACGGAAGCACATGATCAGCAACCTGGGAAAGAAAAAGAAGGGAGAAAAATGTTTTATATTCAACTTTCAGCCTTCAAAATTTTCAGCAAATGACCACCTTCCAGAATTTTTATAGCATATAGATGAGCCGAAAATTATATATAGATGTGTTTAGAACCTTTTGCAAACTTTAAATATGGAACCCTTGTAACTTGGACAACACATGTCCAAAAACAGAACTAAAACAGATCAAAACTCGACTGAAAGATTGAATCCAGACCGGAAATAGAACACAACTTGGCAGAAATCAGCAGTTTTCAGAACATTTTAGGCACTTTGTTGGATAAGACAATAAATGGAGAATTGGTCAAAACCTTTTGCACATTTCAAACATAAACTTGGACAACAAGAGTTATGTAGAACGCAGGTCCAAAAACAGAACCAAAAAAAATCAAAAATCGACTCAAAGATTGAATCCAGACTGAAAACAGAACACAACTTAGTAGAAATCAGCAGTTTTTAGAACATGTTAGGAACTTTGTTGGACAAGAAAATATATGCAGAAGTGGTCAAAACCTTTTGCAAATTTCAAATAAGGAACCCTTGAAACATGGACAACAAAAGTTATGTAGAACGTAGGTCCAAGAACAGTACCAAAACTAATCAAAACTCGCCTTAAAGATTAAATTATGACTGAAGACAACTCAATCAGCAGAAATTAGAAGTTTCTAGAATTTTTTAAGCATGTTGTTGGACAGAAAAATATATGCAGCAGTGGTCAAAAACTTTTGCAACCTTCAAAAATGGAACCCTAGAAACTTGTACAACAAAAGTCGTGAAGAACTCAGGTTCAAAAACAGCATCAAAAAAGTTCAAAACTCAGCTCCAAAAGTGAATCTGAAAAAGATGAACAGTACCTGCGCTAGAAGCTCCTGGATGCTGTTTTTGCTTGATCCGAATGATGAACCCTAAGCATGAAATGAAGAACAGCAACAAGGCTAGAACAAAATAGAAATTGTGGTTTGTAGCCCCCAAAATATTCAGCTGAAAAAGTCTAATGACAGCCACAAAAGTCACACCAACCCTAGGCCTTTGGGTCCTTTATATAAACAAGCCCACAAAGGAAAAACCCAAAATGCCCCTAGGATTTAATTATAAATTAATACTTAAAACTAATTAAACCTGAAATACCCTTTGGTATTTTTCAGAATTAAAATTCAGAAAAATACACAAAGAATATACCTAATTTATTACAACACTTAAACCTATACTTTTAATATATTTTCAAAATTTTGATAATTCTGAAACATACTAAAAGTTTACACTTAATCTAAATTAATAAACAAAAATAAACTCCTAATTATTAGAATTTAAAAACATTTAGAGATGAGACGGTTTTTAGTAAAAACCGACAAAGCCTCCTCGATCGCCGACATGTGACGCCAATCCGCGAACTCGACCGCCAGCAAGTCTCTCCCGCTCTCGATCCCCTCGAGTCGTCTGATCACTTGCACTGGCCTCCCTTTCACTGACTTGACCGTCACCCTCTCTCGACCATTCGTCCGTCCATGTCTTGCTCTATCTCCTCATGCACTCCTGAGATCATCTCCAACTTCACCCGACATCATTGATCCTCTAGCATCGAGCTCCCCGCTCGACCCTTGATCATCCACCGTTGACAGTTGGTTAGCATCTCCACCCTGCACACATGAGACGAGCCAAAACAAGAGATGCAACGCACATCGATCCCCTCGGTATCCACTCTCCATAACCACACATCGATCTCATCGATGCAATCAAGCCATCACTCACTTATCTCACCATATCGCTCAACCATGTCAATCACTCATCATAAAGACAAAAACCATAGTGCTAACTCACTTGGTTTCAAAATCTCCTCCTTGATGAGTCCATTGACAACCCCAAACAGAGACATGATGAAAGTTTCAAGTTAAGCGCACAAGTGACCATAAAAACTCAGAAAAGAGCCAAAACATGTCACTTGGTAATAGATCTCCTCCTTGGGCAAAAACTCATACAAAGAAAATCATCTTTGTTGGCAAAAGCATCAATGCATCATGAAAGCCATTACTCCCCTTAACAAAGCAATCATCCAAAAGCATCATGTAAACCATTTCTCCTCCTTTGGCAATGCAAGCATCAAGATGATAAAAAGATGCAAAGAGGGTTGTGAGGGTAAAGTATAGATGCAAGCTTCTAAAACATGAGCAATTTCAATTACAGTACAACCAAGCATTTGCCTTGAATATTGTCTAAAAGTACTGAATGAAACACTCAGATGGATACTATCTAAACAAAAGCATGAGCAAGCATTTTCAAATTTTAGCAAATAAAAGCATCACCACTTAGACTAGCATACTAGACATGGCAAGGAATGAGATGCAAAAGCTAATCAAATACTAACCAGATAAGCATATCCCACTACAAGGAGCTTCAGCAAACTTGACATCCAATTGATTCAAGCTTTTTGATTTTTTTTTCATTTTAGTGCGAGGGGTTATTTGTATGTCAACCTTATGCTAACCGACCAAGCTAAGCCTAGGTTGAAACCATCAGAAGCTTAAAGCAATGGTCACGGTATACACTTCAATGTCCTAGTTCATACCAAAGTGCTATGGTAAGCAGTCCAGAACAAAGTAGTGTGACAAAGCAAACCCACGTGGATCTTTTCAATTTCAACATAAAACAACATGAATATCAATCATTTCATTTCATTTCATTTTCATTTTTTTAAATTTTCAGCACAACATTTTTGATAAGATCAAGTTACATATTAGCATCCAAGTGAAAAGGACCTAGCTATTAGGTATGAAAAAGATAGCAAAAGCACTCAACCTATCCATGCTAGTTTCTAGACTAAGTAGTGATCAGTTTCAAATTTTCATAAATAAAAGCCATGCCCATGACAAATATCAGATGTATTCAAGCAAAGTATAATCAACAGTATTAAAGACAATGCTTCAAAGGCATAATAAAGCATGCACTTGTAAAAGCAATTAATCATATAACAGAAGCTCATGCAGTGCTACACAACTCCCCCTCAAAACATGCTAGAAGATCTCGAATGCTCAGTGTTGGGGTGAGTGAAAAACTGTTTAGGAATCCAGCATTGTAAAACTCGAGAACTAGGTAAAGCAGTAGACTAATCATGCACATGATATGAGTCATGATAAAAAGTGTGTGGTCTACCTCCAAAGTGCGAACCTAGAAAACGACGAGGTCTCCTAAACTGTTGAGATTCAAAGCCTCTTACACGCGGTCTAGCACCATATGAAGCATGGTGTACACCACCACGAGCAAAATCTCTCATGGGTCCATAGGGAGCCTCAAAATCAGGATAAGAGTGAAAAGCAGACTCATGCATACCAAAATAAGGGTAATGCTTGTCCTGAAAGCTCATCACAAAAGAATGTCATTCATCCTTGATACGACGAAAGCAAAACCCAACCAAATGACCCACCGGATGACAATAGGAGCAGTGATACACTCTCTTGGGTGTGTGAGCATAGGTCTCAGGTGCAAATCTCACAATCTTCTTGGGTTTTTGCTCAGAAGTTTCCTTTGGTGGACGAAGAGCTTTCTTTGTAGGTTGAGTAGGATTCTCGTCTTTTTGAATGGTGTCTAACTGGGCTCTTTCTTTCTCAAGGGTTGTGGGTGGAGTGAACATTGTTTCACTCGGAGTGTTCGGAGTGGTTCTCTCATAGCCCAACCCTAGAGCTAACACTGCCCTATCAGCACACAATTTTGTTTTAGCCATAAGCAAATCCATCCTACCCTTCCATTCAGTGCATTTTTTCAACCACGGAGAGAAGATAATCATTTTCACATTTTAATTTTTCAACTTGCTCTCTAGCAAAGTTGAGTTGGTCCTTAAGGGTGATGCAGGTGGGACACGCCGGCTGCACATCCTTAGAACACTTAGCACTCTCCAATCTAGCCTTAAGATCATCAACATGCCTATCTCTCAAATTAATGCTTTCAACAAGTAAAGGACAGTTCATGCATTCGTTGATGACAGCAGGACTAGACTCCACCACCAAAAGCTGCTTTTCAGTAATTTCATGTTTTTCAACAGTTTGAGCATGTGTAAAATGCAGCTGAGCAAGTTCATTCATAACAATCAGATAGGACTCACATTCATCATCATCAGACTTAGATTTCAAAATTGCAAGTTCAGTGGAAATTGTTTCAAGTCTGAATTTTAATTCTTTTCGTTCTTTAATAGCAAGTTTAAGTAATCTATCCTGAGAACAGGCAGCATGATGCAATTCATCATTTTGAACAAGGAGCTGATCATGGGATAGATATACCTCAGAAGTGTCAAGCTTGTCGCTGCTATGGTTGCCGTCGACCATGAAGCAAAGGTCAGTGAGGTCCATTATTTTCTTCTCCTTCTTCTCCTTCTTGGGAGGCTCCTCTTCCTCCGAGCTTGGCTCCTCACTTAATGTACCATCGATATCACTGAGGGTGGCCACAAAAGCTCTGGCTACTCTTTTAGCCACATTGAAGTAATGTTTCTTGTTCCACTTCTGGTGCTTGTGCTCATTTTCATTTTTAATTTAGGGAATTTTGCTTTTATGTGAGAAAGATCTCCACACTCAAAACATCGCTGTGACCCTCTCCTCTGGTCTCGTCTATCATTGTAGAAGCGAGTAAACTTCCTAACAATGAGAGCTAGCTCCTCATCATCTAGAGTGTCCACTTGTTCTTTTGTGACAGAGACAAGAGGGGACAAGTCAAAACCACTAGAATAAGCACAAACTGCAGAACCACAAGAACAGTTACCTCCAGATGAGGTACCACTACCAGGACCAGAAACCAAAGCAATAGAAGGCAACAAAGAGTTTCCAAATCCTGGACGAGACGTGTAACACCCCAAATTTTCAGAGAAATAAAAATACATTTTATCATATTTTTCTGGAAATAATTGATTTTGAAATACCTGTAATACCCTTTTAAGTTTAATTGAACTAGAACCTAGATAAAATATCCAAACCAGGAGCTAGAAAGTTTTTTGTATGATCCCAAGGCCAAGATATATTTTTGAGAATTTTTATAAATTTTTATCACCCTTGGAGGTATCCCAAATATTTTAAACTAATTTCTGCAATTATTTTTATTCAGTAAATGATCGAAACAGTAACGGGCCCCCTTCCCCCTCTTCTCCCTCCCCCTAGCTGGCCCAGCCCACTCCCTCCCCGCGCCACGGACTGACAGACGGGCCCCACCCGTCAGAGGCCCTCTCCCCCTCCACGAGCGCGCCCGACACTTCGGCCCCACCCGTCGGTCACCTCGCCCTCGTCTCGTGCCCGCTGACCGGTGGCCCCCACTCGTCAGACTCGTCGTCTCCGCGGGATCCACCCCCAAATCCCCCCCTCATCGGTCGAAGCCCTAATCCCGCCTCAGATCCGCCCCGCGGGCCCCCTCCCTTTAATCTGTCGCCGGCAATGAATTCCCCGCGTCCCGTCGACCGTTTCCCCATTTAAACCCAACTGAATCACATCCAGGTTCAGTGCATCCCCTCGCAACCGAGCTCGCTGGTGTTAAGGCCATTTTAAATTCGGTCTTCCCCCAATTGCGCCCCCCTTGGACCCCACCGGCACTCCTATTTAAGCCCTCGGTCATCACCGCGTTAGACCCCTATACTCACTCGCTGCGAGAATGAACAGAACGCCCACCCTCCGATTTTTAACACCCCTCCACTGCCTGCACTCCAACCGTCGTTCGCCGTCGCCGGAGACCTCTTCCACCCTCGGCGACCACACCCGTGTGATCACCGACGACTACGACGCCGCTGAGGAGCCGAAGTACTTCCCGGAAGTCCCTCCCTCGCCTTTCGCCGAACAAGGCAAGTCACCAAACCAATCTTTTGAGCATATTGAACCCATGTTTTACCAAACTATCGCTAAAACACATAGGATATACATGCATTAGTCAAATGCAACCCTTACAATATATTTATTAGGATCCCCCGACCTTGATGTGCAACCCAAGCCATGCTATCTAGCCTAAACTCCTTGTCACTATATGATTAGAACTATTAGCTAGTGTCCAATGTATTGACACGATTGCTATAGGATTAAAAATGAGTCGTAGTGATTGGAATCTACTATATGATCCCCGTTATTCTCATCTCTAGAATGCTGTTGGTGCTAGATTCATGGTTGAGAGTGGATGCATGATGGGTTCCAGGTGCAAGCTAGGGCATTGGTCGGTAGCACCCGGGGCACTATAAGGACCGGTCTGCGGGATCCGTTGCAATACACTTCCGTACTAACCACAAGTCTAGTGGGTAAGTCCTAACTAAGGTATGGCGTGTTCCAAACCGAGGCCACCACTTGGAGATGGGTCAAGCAGCACCTGCGGGTGGCTTGTACCAACGTGGCACAAAAGGGGGTGCGACGTTAGCCGGGATGCGGCCCGGCGCGCCGGCGAAACCTAGAGCGGGTGGTTATCACTTGGAGCATTTCATGCCGAGGTTTTGGCACGAGTTCCCATGGTATGGGTCATCTCGTTGCACCTTTGTGTATGGGATCAGTGCGTGCCTTGTGGGTACAGTAGTACACCTCTGATCAGAGTCATAAATCTTTTCAAAAAGCCAAGCCCACGGTTAAGGGCGTGTTGCGTGACATCCACAGTTAGTGTACTTTTAATGAGTGAGCATGATGATTTGACATGTAAGGACTGTTGTGCGAGGAGGGAAAACATACTCCTCGAGTTAGATGGTATTATGTTGTTCATTTTTATCATTTCTGCGTGATTAAATTTGACTACACTAAATGCAATAACTGAAAAATGTACGTTTCCGCACTTTTAGCCATTATCCTTCCTTTGTTATTACCTTGCATTCTATTGCATTTGTGGTGGCTTGTTGAGTACTTTTTGTACTCACACCCATTGGACACACCATTCAGAGGATGCTTGCTACGAGGAAGATGGTCTGGAGTAGCGACTCGGTCAAGAAGAATATCCTGAAGAGGGCGTTCGTCATGCTTTTATTTTCTTATTTTAATTTTACTCTTTTGTAATAATGTGGTCTGCGTACCACGAATGTTTGTCGTATGTACGTTGTCGCATGATGACCCTCTTGTATTATTGTTTTTCTTTGGAAATTCAATAATGTTCCGATTTGTTAAATCAGGGCGTCACAACACGCCTTGGCAATCTCGGTGGACTTGAGCTTACTAAAGAGTTCATCGCAAGTCAAGGTGTCAAATCTTGTCGACTCTTCAATACTAGAGATCTTCACCTCCCATATGCTACGATCAAGAGCATAGAGAAGTTTGATAGCTCTATCATGATCAAAGTAAGCCAAAGTCCCAGTGGAGCGCAAATTACTCACAATTCCATTTGAGAAACCAACGGTTGGTTTCGGAGTCTGTCATGAGTGATTGACATGATTTACCTTCTGGATTCGAAGGGGTCTCTCCGAAGGGGTTCGGAGGGTGTTTCACCGAAGGGTTCGGTGGGTCTGGTTGTTGTGGCTGTTGCAGCGGAGTGTGTTTGCCAGAGGGGTCCGGCAGAGCACGATGACTTGTGTAGCGAAGGTACTATAAGAAAACAGGACACTTTCGTCGGCTAAACTAACTTCCGTCGGTTTTTTCAAAAGCCGACGAAAGATATTTAACTTTCGTCAGCTCGATCGAGCTGACGAAAATAAACCATAACATCCGTCGACCTACACCAAGACCTACGAAAGTTAAATATTTCGCCCCCGTGCCCTTTCATCAGCTCCCGCACGCTCTTAACTTCCGTCGGCCTAAGTATGGGCCGACGGAAGTTAAGTGAAAAATATACTTAACTTCCGTCGGCCCACACCTAGGCTGACAGAAGTTAGCTCCCGTGTAAATATACTCTCGTGCCCTAAAAATTTTCCTCCCTGAATTTTCAAGCCGCCGCCGCTATGCTCTCCGCACCACCCCACCACCCGGCCGCCGCCTCCATGTCACCCGGCCGCCGCCTCCACACGTCTCGACCGCCCCTTCAGTCGGCTCCCCACCACCCACCTTCAGGCCTTCCCCACACCGTTGTTGCTGGTTCTCTTCTCCAGCGCCGACCGACTCCATCCCCATCGCCAGCCGCATCCTCCACCGACGCCGCCGGACATCCTCGCCGCCAGTGCCACCACAAGAGCCTCCTCTGCTCGGGGTCTCCAGACCGTTGGCTGGACTACACCGGCCGTTCCCCACCGCCGCATGCCCTCGTACCGTACGATCTCATCGCCGGTGGCCACCCCCTGCTACTTTGCGTTGAGGTAAGGCTCCAGCACCTTCCCTTGCCAGATTTCCAATCTGTACCTAGTTGCCCTTTGATTTTAGTTAGGGTATAATTTGGGAGGACCAAAGTTGGAAGTGAGAACCTCTGGATACTTGGCAATCTATTTGTATTTAATCTGCCAATTCCATGTTCTGGTAAAAGAGGCGAGCCATCAATAAATTTTTTATTCGGAACTAGTTGTATAGGTAGTAATTGATTTTGATTGCACTGCCATTTTCAGATGGTTAGCGTCGCCTCGGTGCTAGAAGCGATGGGCTACGAAATGGAGGTTCATGGCTGACATTGTTTGCTCTAAATCATTTGCTATGTAGTGAACTGCTACGTGTGATGTATCATGTAAAAGCTAGTACATTGCTAATACATCAGTTCTAGCTTGCAAAGTAAAAGTTAGAATGAATAAAAGTATGCCCAACGAAAACAATATGCTTGAGATGCTGACATTGGTAGCACCTGTGTTATGCTGGGCGCCTTGGCCAAAGAAAGAGACCCAACATTTATTTTATTTACATTAGGTTTATTTGCATTATTTCTGAAGCTATGATGGTATCCTTATAAATTCCATTGAAGCAATACCAGTATTTTCAAGGTAGTTATTAAAGCAATGACATATATATGTTCGTTGATTTGTTTAACATTATGGTAAGGATTTTAAATTAGATGTTCCTTGAGGTCATGTTTTAGCATTCCTGTTGTCTTTATTTAAATTAGCTATTTAGAGGTTGAAAATCTTTTAATTGAGTCTAATTTCTTGGTGCCGCTTTGATTATCATAGGTTGTTGCTTGAAATGTTGGCTTCCCAAGTGGTGCAGTGGAACGTGTTGCTGCTGAAGATAAGGACAAACTCCTTGATATATGACATTGTTATATATGGTTCTTGCCTTAATTTTTATTGTTCACTGACCTTGAGTTCTTTGTATGTAATAGTTGAAATTAAAGGGGTGAATCCAAATCAGAGTTGTTTTCTTCCAGATTATTTCTCTATATTGTTTTGTATTCTTGTAAAAGAACGGAAAAAGTAAAAAAATGTGATGTACAGACTTTATAAAGACTTTTTAACGGCATCTTAATACCAATCAATTTTCTAGCTAAAGATATGCTTCTTTTCTTGCCAACATTTTGTAAAAATGCCTTGTGAACAGCAAAAAAAAAGCAACCAGAAAAAAGTTCTATACTGCACTCTGTGAAAAAAAATTAAAAACAAATAAAAAAGTTAATTTCTGTCGGCTAATGTTAGGCCGACGGAAGTTACTTTTTTTTGCTTTTTTCTGTTTTTTCCCGTTAACTTCCGTCGGCCACGTCTTGCTGACGGAAGTTAGCTAACTTCCGTCGAAACGTCTCCGTCGGCCAAATGCCGACGAAAGTTAGGCTTTTGCCGACGAAAGTTAGCTATTTCCGTTGGTATTGGCCTAACTTCCATCGGCTTTGGCCGACGGAAGTTCCCTCTTTTCTTGTAGTGAGGGATCGGTATTTTGGGCGGTACACCGGAGTATGTACCGAAGGTTATTTATCCGGAGAGGTCTCCAGGGTACTAGAAACACTTGTTTATTTGTCGGTGGAGCGCAGGTGACTTCGGAGGTGACGGATGGTTCGCAGCGAGTGAACCTGGGTCAAGCGGGAGGCTTGATGTCAAGCGAGCGGGGAGCTCGGTCATGAAGGCTGCGTGGGGTCGAGGTTGGTCCTCGGGTCAAGGTGCACCAGGCGAAGGCAGAGAGTTTGGAGGGTGGCTCCAGCTAAAGGTACCCTGAGGCAAAGTCCTCAGAGGCGAGGCACTTCGAAGGGTACTCCGGACAGAGTGACTTCGAAGTATGGTGTACGAAGTACTCAGCATTGAGGCAAGAAATTCGAATTGTGCTCCGAAAGGAGACACTCGAAGGGTCACCCTACGAAGGTCCCAGAAGTCAAGGTGCATCGAAGGCATGGTCTGGGTGAGGCTCATTGAGGAGTGTGCTTGGGGAGAGACATTGTGACGAAGTGCTTATGGAATACTTCATGCGGAGGCCTTGGCCGAAGGAGGGACTTCAAAGGGTGGTACTCCGAAGGTGGGGCTTCGGTACACGGACGGGCGTAGTTCGAGCTTGGAGTTGCTGCGAAGCCGTGGTGATCCAATTCAGAGGTGTTCGGTGCAAAGACTCAAGGGCTTTGATGGCTTCGACTTAAAACCTTCACTGTATCGGAGGCTAACTTTGGTGAAGCGAAGGTCGTCTGGCTCAAGGCTTCTCACCGAAGCTATTGCACACCTCGCGTGCGAACGGGGGCTTCAGAAGACTCCAAAACTACAAAGGTTGATCGTGTCTGCTCTACAAAAGTTGATGCTATCTCCTCTGTGAAGCTGAGGAAAGAAGCCTCCAAATAAAATAGACTACCATCTGTACCCCCTCATCTGGCTAACATAAAAACTGTGTAAACCCTAGGGGTAAAGTAGTCTATTCACAGGGCTGAATAGTGCCTATAAATAGTGGAGGCTGCTAGGAATCGGTAACACTTTGAGCAGCCATTTTAGAACTCCCGTGCTAGCCGCCACACTCATGTATTATGTCCTGTGAGTTCATTTTGTGTTCCCTGTTCATGCAATGAATCTTTGATTCCGTTCTTCATTTACTGCTTGAACTTGTATCCTGTTTTTGCACTGCATGCCTTGATTCCTCTGTGCTCAACTTCTTTCAATTCAAACCCTCTTTAGACTGGTTCTTTTCTAGAGAGGTGTGTGAGTGGTTTGTGCGTGCGAAGTGTGTAATTTTAGTGTGTGTTCGCTCTGTGTAATCTGAGGCAATCCCTCCCTGTTACTAGCGAAGCATTGAGTAGAGTGTGCTCGAAGCTTGTTGTTTTCCCTTAGCAAAATCGATTCTATTTACATTTAGACCTTCGAAATATGAAGCCTAGTATGAGTTCCTAGTGTGGAGTATCTAGTCGAAGTCCAGCAGAGGGAAACCACCTTCTGCGAAGGGTGAAGTGCGAAACCTGCTTGAAGGCACCTAGTGTGCGGAGCTTGCACTATTCCAGCAGAATTGTGGTTTTGGTTTTGAGGGTGTGAGCGAAGTCTTCTTGACTTCGAACTTTTGGTCTTCGCGAAGCCTGAGTTCAGAGCTGCAAAATACCTCCGAACTAGACCTCCAAAGGTTGTGTTCGAAGCCTGTTCCGCATGAGACTATTTTTAAAACAGAAGGCTATTTTTAGCCTGAAATTTTAAAAGCTCCCATTCACCCCCCCCCTCTCTGGTCGCCCTTTTCGGTCCAACAATTGGTATCAGAGCGAGTTAAGATCACTAGTTGACCTTAACTAATTTTGTGATCATTTGGCGACATGGACAGAGTTAGTAAAATACCTCTGTTCGATGGGACTGATTTTGCAAACTGGAAGGTGCGCATGGAGGCTTACCCGCTAAGCCAAGGAAATGCAATTTGGGAGATTTGGACTACACTCACTATTTTTCATGAGGGCTCTACACAGATTAAGGCTAGGCACCAAAGCACATACAATCAACAGTATCAATTGTTTGTGCAAGCGCCTAGTGAATCTATAGATGTCATGTTTTCTCGCTTTGACGCTATAATGAGTAACTTGCGGTCCAACGGGACGCTTGCTTACAATGACCATGATAGGGCTATCAAGCTTCTCTATGCTCTTGATCGTAGCATATGGGAATGAAGATATCCAGCATTGTGGAGTCTACAGGTTATGACACATTGACCTGTGATGAACTCTTCAGCAAGCTGAAGTCCACAGATATTGCCAAGGCATCTCTTACAGTGCACAGAAACTCTTTGCCACAACCATTGGCACTAGTTTCTAGCACTAGCCGTGGCACCACTACAGAACCAAGCACATCTGGTACTTGTGTTCTTGCTGGTGGTTTTGCTTTGTCCTCCCTAGTCTCCGTCACTAAGGAGTAGGTGGATACTCTGGATGATGAAGAGCTTTCTCTCATTGCCAGAAGATTCACCCGTTTTCACAATGAGAGACTGGATTAGAGGAGAAGTGGATTTAGTAGTTGTTTTGAGTGTGGCGACACTTCTCACATCAAGGCCAACTGTCCTAAGCTTAAGAGGAGAGATGAGAGTGAGCACCCTAAACACCACAAGAAGGAGAGGAAACCCTTTGTGAAGGGCAAGCGCGGCAAGGTGGCTAAGAGGGTAGCCAAGTCCGCTTCAAGAGCCTTTGTTGCTGCACTTAAAGGAGTCGAGCTTTGATGAGGAGGAAGAGTCCCCAAGAAAGAAGGAGAAGAAGAAGAAGAAGGCAAGGGATTTCATCGGCCTTTGTTTCATGGCCGACAGCAGTCACAGCGGTGATGAGCTTGACTCATCTGAGGTACCACTATCCTATGACTAACTTTCCATTAAAATTGATGAACTTAATGAAGTAGTTCTTGGTCAGGATAGATTACTTGTTCAAGCTGCTAGACATAGAAAAGACCTTAGACTTAAGCTAGAATGTGTGTCTACTGATTATGCCATGCTTAAGTCTAAGATTGATGATGCTGAATGTGAATCTTGCACTGTTGTCATGGGTGATCTTGCTCAGTTGCGTTCTATGCATGCTCAAACTGTTAATGAGCTTGAGACTGCACAGAAGTAGCTTTTGGTGGTGGAGTCTAGACCTATTTCTTCTAATTTTTGTTCAAATTGTTCCTTATTGATTGATAGCATTAATTTCAGAGACAAACATGTTAGGGAGTTAGAGGCTAGATTGGAGAGTGTTGAGTGTTCTGAGGATGTGCAGCCTGCTTGTCCACCTGCATCACCCTTAAGGACCAATGCAGTTTTGCTAGAGGGCAAGCTGAAAACCTCATGACTGAAAATGAATACTTTCTTTCTGTGGTTAACAAATGCACTGAGGGAAAGGGTAGGATGGATTTTCTCTTGGCCAAGACCAAGATGTGTGCTGACAGGGCAGGGTTAGCTCTGGGGTTGGGTTTTGAGAGAACTATACCTAACAGTGAGAACAAAACTTTTTTTACCTCACCCACTACCTTAGAGAAAGAAAGAGCCCAGTTAGACACTCCACAGAAAGCCAAGAAACCTACCCAGCCTCACAAGAAAAAAGCTACCTCCTCCACTCAAGGAATACCCTCGGTAGAAGCCCAAGGATCCTGTGAGGATTGCTCCTATGACCCATGAGAGTGCACCTAGGAGAGTGTTTCATTGTTCCTATTGTTAGTGGGAGGGTCATTTGGTTGGGTTTTGCTACCGTCGCATCAAGGATGAGCGACGTTCTCATGCATTGAGATTCCAAGACATGCACTACCCACCTCTAGGTATGCATGAGTCTGAGTTTTACTCACGTCCTATGTATGAGGCTCCTAGATCCTCTTGGAGAGGCTTTGCCCTCGTGATGTTCACCATGTTTCATATGGTGCTAGACCACGTGTCAGTAGCTTTATGCCTTGACAGGTTGGGAGACTTCGTCATGCATCTGGATTGCATCATATAGGTAGACCTTGCACTTTGCATTATTCTATTTTTTCCTGTGGGTAGACAGTCTACTTTTACTATGCCTAATGCTCGTATCACTCAGTGCTGGATGCCTCGTCACATTTTCACTCACCCCAACACTGAGCGATTGAGATTCTCTCATATGTGTAGGCATCAGATCGAGGCTTGGAGGGAAAGTGGATCATAGATTCTGGTTGTTTGCGTCATATGACTGGAAATGCAGCATGATTCTCCATCCTCACCACAACCAAGCAAAAGGAGCAAATTACCTTCGGCAACAACCGAAGAAGTGGAGTGAAAGGTAAAGGTGTGGTAAGAATCAACTCGAATTTCACTCTCAAAGATGTTGCTTTGGTTGAGAATTTGGGATACAATTTGCTTTCTGTATCTCAATTGCTTGATGAGGGCTTCGAAGTGCGATTCCATTGCGATACTTCGCAAGTACTCAATTCTGATGGCGATGTAGTTTGTAAGATCTTTAGAGGTGGGAGAGTTTTAGGAGCTGACTTTTCTGAGTCATCTGTTTCTTCTCAGTGCCTTGTTGCACATTCGTCTTCTGAGCTTTGGAAGTGGCATAGGAGACTAGGGCATATGAGTTTTGAGTTGCTCGCTCGGTGGAGTGCCCTAAGTCTGATCCGAGGATTTCCCAAGCTCAAATTTGAGAAAAATTTAGTTTGCACTCCTTGTCGACATGGAAAGATGATTGCCGCTTCGCACTCGCCAGTCACTGTTGGGGGAAAATATCTCATCTTCGGGGTTATTGCCGAAGCAACATAAAGGCAGTCAGCCAGTTCGAAGGTTCTCCGAAGATCATCTTCGAAGATGCCCGGAACCCAGTTCGAAG
Organism: Zizania palustris; assembly: GCA_019279435.1. Taxonomy (NCBI): domain Eukaryota; kingdom Viridiplantae; phylum Streptophyta; class Magnoliopsida; order Poales; family Poaceae; genus Zizania; species Zizania palustris. The sequence goes on from JAAALK010000285.1 coordinate 82,831,276, forward strand.
TACGAAGATTGGCATTGGTTCGGAGTACATCTTCGAACTAATGCCTTCCAAGATCTTTTCTGCCAGCTAAGATGGAAGACTTATTTTCTTTCTTATTAAATTAGTCTTTTACCATTTTAGCCCTATTAAGGGAACCGAATAGTTTCCACTATGTCGGTTGTAATAGAGGGGTAAATAGGTCTTTTCCTTAATGTTTGGGCCTATAAATACCCCCCATTTCACCCTGTAATAGGGACCGAATACAAGTTATTCAATACACACTTTCGAACTATTCTAAGTTATTATGCTTTCGGAGGCTTAGAACAGTTTGCTTCACAAACACTTCAGTTTGTTAGTTTCTTTTCTACAGAAACCTGTTAGCGTAATCTTTTACGCCAACAGTTGGCGCCGTCCGTGGGGAACCTAGTCCGAAAAACTTCGTTCTCTACCAACTTCTTACATCATGCCTCCTAAGCGGAGCGCACCTCGCAATCCCACTCGGAGGTCCTCTTGGATCTCCGGAGAGATACCCTTCGACACAGTTGAAGTCGGAGGGTCTTCGGCTTTCCCTCCGCAAACTCCGGAAGGGGCTTCTATTCCTCGAACATACGAAGCCTCTCCGCCAACCCCTTCCATACTTCGACAGCCCGGAGTCACTTCTCCACCCTCTATACCGATTCGAACTGATCCTACCAGTTCTCAAGACCCGGAAGGTCCTTCCGGAGGAGATGAAGATAGCCTTGGAGATATGGCCACTCAAATGGCCAACCTTCAAGCCGAGGTAGCAAGATGGCGACAAGAAGCTGTGGACAGGCTTCTCTCTCAAGCCATCCCAACTATCCCAGAAGTGCCCGAAGACGATGATATTGATTATCCCGAAGCTCCGGAGAACGCCTCCTACGACAATGAATCTTCGTTGCATCCTGAGCTGCAGAAGGTTCGCTTTGATCCAAAGTTTAAAACTTCGAAGCTCTGCAAGTATGCCGAAGATGAAGATCCTGGAGAGTTCGCGCGTTCTTATGCCCTAGCGATTGAGGCTAGCGGCGGAGTCAGAGACACTATGGCGAAGTGCTTCCCGTTAGCTCTTCAAGGAGTGGCGTTGAGATGGTTCTGGTCTTTAAAGCCAGGATCAATCAATTCGTGGTCGCAGTTGAAGAGGAAGTTTATAAGTAACTTTCAGGGCACCTTCGTGCCTCCTATGTCAACAGGAAGCCTTTTCCAGGTGAAACAGCTCCCCGGAGAAACATTGAGGCAGTACTTCAAGCGCTTCGCTCATACGAAGTCGCAAATTCGGGGGCTGTCCACATCCTCGGTAGTTGATGCGGCTCGGGAAGGCGTCAGTCATCAAGGCCTTATGGATAAACTGCATCGGAAGAGCATCTCCTCAGTCTCACAGTTGATGTCATACTTCGAGGAGTATGCGAGGTCAGAAGAGGGTTGGCTTCGGAGGACTGCTGCTACTTCAACTGTATTGCAAGAAGTCAAAGCAGAAGTGAAGACTTCGGCACAGCCGCAGGAACCAGTCTTCGAAGTGCAACATGATCGGAGAAGAGGGCAAAAGCACCCTCGCTCTGAAGTCTTGAATATTGCACCCCCACAGAAGTTTGCACCAAGAGCTCCACAGTCTACTGGGGAACAAGGCTAGCGGCTGGAGGCCGCCAGGGAAAACGGCTGGCAAAGGCCAGACCCTTTTTTGTTGTATTCATGGAGAAAATCGAAGCCATGCAACTGACACTTGCAAGGCTATCCTTACCCTAAGGGGAGAGTACTTGGAGAGAACTTCGGGTCGAGGCAGTACCGACCGAAGTCCAGCAGCAACGCGCCATGAGCCGGTCCAGGCTGTGGCGCGGATAGAAAATTTTGATGCTGCAAGGCACCCTCCGGTGGCCAATGTTATGCCACCTCCGAAGCAAGAGGAAGGGCAAGATAGAGGAAAAAGAGTAGTTCTCCCTATCTCTGGAGGAGGTACCCTCGGAAGCATGTCCAAGAGACAGCGAAGAGAGTACGTTCGGGAAGTAGGTCATATTGGGACTTCGTCATCTGCAGCTGCAATGCCGGAGTGGTCTCATGTTCCAATATCTTTCTCTACGGAGGATGCAGCTGGTATTAAGTTCCCGCACGCAGATCCATTGGTTATCACTGCTGATATTGCAGGGACTGAAGTCCGAAGGGTGCTAATTGACGGAGGTAGTTCGGCAGATATCATTTTTGTGCAAGCCTTCGATCAGTTATGCATTTCCAGGAAGCATCTCCTCTCAGCGGCTCATCCTCTGCAAGGCTTCGCAGGACCTCCGCTTGATGCACTTGGCCAGATAGGCCTGGAAGTTACCTTCGGAGAAGGTTTATTAGCCCGAACTGAAGAAGTTATCTTTGATGTGGTAGATGCCCCGTATGCTTATAATGTCATTTTCGGACGGGGCATGTTGAATCAGTTCGGAGCTGTGGCGCATCACAACTACTTGTGCATGAAGATGCCCACACAAGCAGGAGTCCTAGCAATCTTCGGAGATCAAGCCATTGCTCGGAGGGCAGAATATGGTCACAGGTCCCCCTCTTGATCCGAGGCAAGTAAACAGTGTGCAGGATAATGAAGAAATTTTTTCAGCCTCCTCCGAAGCTTCGAAGAAGTCTTTTCCGAGACCAAGTCGCGAAGGAGAGATTGCAACGAAGGTCATTGTTAAAGACGGTAAAGAGTACACTTTTCAATTTGGTAAAGATTTACCTCCTGAAGTTGCAACCTCCTTGGAAAAGGTGGTGGAAGAAAATTTGGATGTCTTCGCTTAGTCTGACGAAGATATCACCAGAGTCGATCGGGATATCATTGAACACAGTTTACTTGTAAACCCGAAGGCCTGGCCTGTTCGACAAGGACTCCGGAAGATGTCCGCAGAGAGAGATGCTCTAGCTAAGGACGAAGTTGAAAAACTGTTGAAGGCTGGGATTATCAGAGAAGTGGCTCACACAGAATGGTTAGCCAACCTAGTCTTCGTCAGGAAGAAGTCTTCCGGGAAGTGGCGCATGTGCATTGATTTTACATCCCTGAATAAAGCATGCCCACGTGACCCCTACCCCATGCCCCGAATTGATCAACTGGTTGACTCCACTGCAGGTTCAGAGTTATTAAGCTTCCTTGACGCGTATTCTGGTTATCATCAAATATGGTTGAAGCGCGAAGATGAAATCAAGACAAGCTTTGTAACTCCTTCGGGAGTCTTCTGCTATGTAACAATGCCCTTCGGCCTAAGAAATGCCGGGGCTACTTTTTCAAGATTAGTTGCTAAGGCTCTAGGTCATCAACTAGGTCGCAATGTGGAGGCCTATATGGATGATATTGTAATAAAGAGTGCTTTAAAGCACCAACATAGCCTAGACTTAGCAGAAACATTCAATAGCCTTCGGGCATGTGGGATCCGTCTTAACCCCGAAAAATGTATATTCGGAGCTAAGGCTGGAAAGTTGTTAGGGTATTTAGTTTCAAGCAGGGGAATTGAAGCTAGCCCTACTCAAATAACTGAGCTGCAGAAGATGGCTCCTCCGGAGAATTTAAAGCAAGTGCAAAAGCTGACTGGACGTCTGGCCACACTTAGCAGGTTTTTATCAAGGTCTGCGGAGAGGAGCTTGCCAATATTTAAAGCTTTGAAAGGGTCCGAAGATTTTGCATGGACACCGGAGTGTCAGAAATGCTTCGAAGATATTAAAGATTATCTCAGCAATCTTGGTACACTCACGGTGCCTATTGCGGACGAAACCCTACTCCTGTATCTTGCAGCTACAGGTTCAGCTGTCAGCGCAGTCCTTGTCAGAGAAGTGGATTTCAATGGGAAGTTGGTTCAAAATCCTGTCTATTTTGTATCCGAAGCATTGTCAGGAGCGAAGACAAGATACTCCGAACTCGAGAAGTTCGTTTATGCTCTGATAATGGCTTCGAGGAAGCTAAGCCAATATTTTTTGGCTCACAATGTAATTGTACCAACTTCGTATCCCTTAGGAGATATGCTCCGAAGCAAAGATTCCACTGGAAGGATTGGAAAGTGGGCAGTCGAGCTAGCACCTCTTCGGCATATCTTTCTTGGCAAGGACAGCTATTAAATCCCAAGTCCTAGCAGACTTCGTAGCAGAGTGGACTCCACCTGCGAATTTGACTCCGGAGAAATCAAATGACGGAGTTTGGACTGTTTACTCCGATGGGGCTTTCCAAGCATCCGGAGCAGGCATTGGGGCAGTGTTGATTTCACCGTCAGGGCAAAGAGCAATGTACTCCGCAAGACTCAACTTTAAGTCTACCAATAATATAGCGGAGTATGAAGGGATTTTATTGGGACTCCGGAAAGCACGTGCTCTAGGGGCTACAAGAATAATTATAAAAACAGATTCTCAGATAGTAGCAGGGCACGTAGACAAAAGTTTTCAAGTTCGATATCCACAGCTTGCAAAGTACTTGGAAGAAATCCGCAAAATCGAAGCACACTTCAAGGGTATTTCCATTCAGGAGTATACCAAGAGCTGAAAACGTGCAAGCGGATATTTTAGCGAAGGCTGCAGCCGGAGCTATGGATGTGCCTGAAGAAGCTTTCTATGAGGAGCTCAATATACCTTCGGTGCCACAAATTGCCTCTGCGGATATTCTTTGCATTCCTAGTGCAGATTGGAAAGATTCGATCATAGAACTCTTGCAAGGAGGAACAAATTTGCCCGAAGAGTCCCAGTTGTCAAGATTAAAGCTCAGAGCAAGAAACTATCAGTTAATCAACGGTATATTATACAAGGCCGGAGTATGTTCCCCTCTACTCCGATGTATATCTCAAGCCGAAGGCCAAGAAATTCTTCGAGCAAATTCACGAAGGCCTTTGTGGAAGCCATTTAGCCCCTAGAGCTCTGGCAGGAAAAACACTTCGCCAGGGGCTTTATTGGCCCACAATAACAGCTGATGCGGAGAGCTTGGTCCGCACTTGTCAAGGATGCCAGTGGATGGGTCGACGGAGTCATCGCCCACCAACAGCTCTTCAAGTCATTGCTCGGTATGGCCCATGGCCAGATGGGGTATGGATCTAATTGGTCCCTTTCCGTTAGCAAAGGGAAATCTGAAGTTCGCAGTGGTAGCTATTGAATATTTTTCTAAGTGGGTAGAAGCAGAGCCCTTAACAGCTATCACTTCGAATAATGTACAAAAATTCTTCTGGAAGAACATTATTTGCCGGTTCGGAGTGCCTAGATATCTCACAGTTGATAATGGTACACAGTTCGACGCAGAACCCTTCAGGAAGTATTGCGAAGACCTAGGCATTAGCTATGTTTTGCTACAGTGAGACATCCTCAGTCGAATGGAGCCGTAGAGCGAGCCAATGGAAATATTTTATCAGGGCTAAATCGAAGAATAGTAGGATTATCAAAGGGACTGTGGACCGAAGAGCTTCCGAAGATTCTGTGGTCCATTCGGACTACGCAAACAAGGTCCACTAGGTTTTACTCCGTTCAGACTACTATTCAGGAGATGAAGCTATGACTCCAACGGAGCTCAAAGGGGGATCATTTCGCAGCACCGAACCAGACATTGAAGAAGAAAGACAAGCTTCGTTAGATTTGTCAGAAGAAACAAGACTTCGAGCTGTAGCTAATTTGTCAAAGTATCATCAGCAGACGAAGACTTGGTATGACCCGAAGGCTAAGCTCAACGAGTTAAGGCCGGGTCATCTTGTTCTACGAAGCATTATAGCACCAGGGAAGTTAGGCAATAAATGGGAAGGTCCATATCTAATTGTCCGCTCAGGGTGCCCTGGTTCATTTAAATTAGCTAATTTAGAAGGTGAAGAGTTAGCACATACTTGGCATGCGGAGCACCTAAAGCGATACTTCGCATAAGGGCTCCTTGTAATTCGCTTGTAATCACCTCTAAATTAATAAAGCATATGACCCTGATAGTTGCCTTCCCCTCATAGACTTCCAGCTTCTGAGTGGACGCACTGGAACCGCTGGGGTCGACCGAGAGGGAAGTGTCATTAAGCTGGGTTGTATTTTCGGACTTCGAACCCATAAAGTTCGAAGCCTCCGACGTGGGGGCTGACATAATCCGGAGCCCAGGCCACTGGCTTGTAGGCATCCGTAAAAGAGCCCAAAACCACATTCTATGGAGTCCAAGCCATTGGCTGGTAGACTTCCGTAAAAAGAGCCGAAGGTGGCCAAAATCTACGGAGTCCAAGCTGCAGCTTGCAGACTTCCGTAAAAAGAGCCGAAGGTGGCCAAAATCTGCGAAGTCCAAGCCATTGGCTGGTAGACTTCTGCAAAAACAGCCGAAGGTGGCTAAATTATATGGAGTCCAAGCCATTGGCTGGTAGACATCCGTAAAAAGAGTCCAAAGAGACCATTGCAAACTCCGAACCATTGGTTCGTCAGAGATCGCAAAGACAAGCCGAAGGTGGCTAAAGCAAAACAGCATTTGAGCCATGAGCTTCGAATGTCTGTTAACATAGTCCAAAGTGACAAATTTTTTAAGACACTAAAGTGTCCCGAAAGTTATCTCAAGTGATTTCTTTCATAAAACAAAGGTACTAAGCTACCATTTTTCCGACTGCAAAAAGTCGAAGACATTTCATAAGATTTCAAAAGATCTTTAAATGACAGAGGGGCTCCGAACCCCCAAAAAATTGTACTCCGAAGTTTTTTCTTTGCGCATAACCATCTTTGAATACATTTCGAAGTTGCTTATACCCAAAGAGGGTCTAGTAAATATGGAGACAATTTTAAATCGGCATTCATTATTGAAATAAATGTGTTTACAGATTACACTATGAAAAATTGGTATCTATACCAAGAAGGAATCGGAGACCTCTTCGGTCCCGAGAGCTAGGGGTGGAACGACTAGTTCCAACATCAGAAGTTCTAAGAACTTTACGTTTAACTCTCTTCCTCCCCTTCGAAGCTCTAAAATCCTTCTGCTCTTGTTGAAGCTCGGCCCAAGTTCGAAGCCGCTCGGGGCTTCTTTCCCAGCTTCTAAGATCTTCAGATCTTTTATTTCGAGCTTCACCTTCGTCTTCAGACCAGTTAGTGTCTTCAGAAGACGAGGTGTTTGCGTCAACTTCTTTATCTTCCTCTTTAATATAAGACAATACGTCTTTGATTACTTCGGGCGCAATTACGCCGGAGTCATCTCGAGGAATAAGAAATCGAGGACGTTTATAACTCTTTAGAAGTTCGAAGGTTTTCCACAGTGAGCGGAGTTCGTTGTTAGGCTCTAACACTTCGATATCTTCCATAAGAGGCAAAGCTTAAAAATATAACAAACAAGATTTTCATTGATAAATGTTTACAAGCATAAAGCTTTACATGGTTAAAAATCCTAAAATATTCCTAAACCTGCGGGTTCGAAGGAGCTTGACTGCTCGAAGCTTGAGTCCGAGCGTGCTTCTGGCATTGGCCTTCGTCGATCCAAGCCTTGATCGCAGAACGACCTTCGGCTCTCCAGGAGGTTTGGAAGGCTCGCCAAGCAGCAGCCACACCTTCGGAAGGTTTAAGAAGTCGCTCGTCGTCGAAGGTGATTGGACCCCCTCCTGCGTCCGGAGTTATTGATCGGCCCAGATCTTCGTAATAGCTGAAGTAGACCAACAGCAGACACTTGTCCGGAGAGTTCTCCGTATCTAATGCCCGCCGTCTTCATCTGCTTCGCCACCCCTTGGATCCTTTTTAACCGGCGCAGAAGACTAATGTTATCGTCAGAAGGGAGAGTTCCAGTAGTACCGAAGTACTCCAGGACATCTACAACTGACTCATAACCTCCGCATCCACCTTCTCAGACTTCAACTTGTCTTCGTTCAGCGCATCCTTCGTCGAAGTGACTTCATCCAAAACCCCAGAAAGCCTAGCATTTTCAGTGGTCAAAGTGTTCTTCTGGTTTAACAATTGCTAGTTTCCTCTTCGAGTCGGACGAGCTTGGACCCCGCAGTAGCGTGCTCCGCCCGCAGTTTCTCAACCTCTGCTCGAAGCACAATCTTTTCTGCTTCAAGCTCTTTCTTCGCAACTTCCAAGCTTTGCCTGGCCCTTCGCTCTGTTGATATTATATTTTCCATTTGAGCCACTCGACTTTCGGAGATGTTAAAATTCCTTTGAAGAGCACTATTTTCTTCCCGAAGCCGAGCGATTTCTTCGTCATTGCATATATTTGCATCTCGGGCCAAGACAGTTTGCTGTCAAAATAAAAAAAACTAAAGTAAATATTTATTCGAAGACGAATTCTGTAATATTTCGCAGTTACTTCGTACCTCGTAGGCTGTACGTTCGATAACGGCATTAAGCTCCGTCCTGTCAGCCTTGCTCAGGATGGCCACTAATTTGGTCTCCCCTATGTCACGGCTAGCTCGATCCAAAGGTTCGAGCAAAGTCCGAAGACCAGTTGTTTGCCCTAAGAAAGGAGCCAGCAAGGGGAGCATGCTTATTGCCTGTTGGTCATCTTCGTTCAACGAAGGACCGGAGCTTTGGCCTATGGTCTTCGGAGCCACTGGAGATTGACCCTCCCTGGAAGATTGGCTCTCGTCTGTTGAATCAGACGAAGTTGATTCGGAGCTTATAGCAGGCAGGGGCTCTATATGTCTTTTGCCTCTTCCAGGTCCCTTTTGAGTAACTCTCTGGGCTGGCTCCGAAGTTGTTGAAGGTCTAGGAATTATTTCCTCTTGACGGACTTCTTCCATAGGAGTGGACTCTATAAAATAATGAAAAGTATTATACATTGTATAAATACTCAAAATAAACACGAAGAAGTTATTCGAAGTCTACCTTCGACATTTTGCAGAGGAGTCATCGTCGGACTGTTCGGTGGATCGAAGGCTAATTCTTCATCCGAATCAGCCGTTAAGTCTTGGACTACAGGAGCATCGTCCTGAGAAGTCCTCGTTGCTTCTTCGGGAATCGAAGCCATAGTGACTTCGACCCCACTTTCATTCACAGGAACTTCGTCCTGAGTTACATCTTCTTGAACTACCGAAGTCCTTGGTTGATCAACATTATCTCCGGACTCCGGTACGTTCGCAGGTACTTCGGCTTGTGCAGTCCTTTGAGTTTCATTCTATTCCATCAGACGCACAAGCAATCTCCCTGTTTCTTCTTGGGAGTCGGAAACCGAAGCCCTTGAGCTCGAAGGTGCAGGATCCGAAGGCGCGAGGTTTTTTGGCTTACGAGCCACCTTCTTCACCGGAGTTTTTGCTGAACTCGAAGTCCCAAGCTTCGGCTTTCCTCTTCTGGGGCCCTTTCTCCGAAGGCACCCAATCCATCAGAGGGGGAGGAGTGAGTTTCAACATTCCCCATACTCTGTTAAACCTTTCCCAACTCCCGACCAATTTAATCCGCCATTCTTTTTCAGTCGGAGTTGGGGCACCCAAAATCTTCTCCGAAGCCCTTACAATTTGCTCTGAAGTAATAGGAGCTGAAGAAGCTAAAAAATAAATAATTCAAGTTAGTCTTTCTTCGAAGTAAATATGTACAATGCATGTTGGTTTCGAACTTACCTGCAGGGCTCGAAGTTAAGTTGATCTTGCGGAGACCGCCTTCCGAATCATCCTCGAAGATGATAGGCCAGTTGGCCATCAGCGGAGGAATTTGCAGTCCGAGGAACTCTTCGGCTAAGTCCCGCATGCTTAACCTTTGACTAATTTTCTGAAGCAGGTTAAGACGAGCTTCGAGCTGGCCTTCGTTGGGTTGCACTAAGGCTTCCTTCCGGAATTGAATCTCTTTCAAAGGTCCAGCTAGAGGGTTACCTGCCCCAACTTCGGCATAGAACCACCTCATCACCCAGTCAGTGTACCATCTTGCATTGATGGCCTTAGCAGGGAATTGCAGGGCATATTCGTCCCGAAGCCTAAAATTAATGCTTCCGAAGGCAACCACCACTTTCTCACCTCCGGAGCCTAAGAAGGTCTTCGGCTGGCAAGTTGCTCTATGAAGTGCAGCGAAGATTTCTGCCCTCCCTTCGCAACCTTCGGCTCTCAGCGCCCATTCGAAGATAGCTAACCTAGCTACTGCATTCGGAGATAATTGGGGGAGGGTTACATGAAACAAATCCAATACTTCCGCCAAGAAGTCCACTGCAGGAAGGCCCAAGCCGGCTTCGAAAAAGGCTTCGAATACGACCACTTCTCCAGGCCTCGGTGACGGAATAAGCTCTTTTCCAGGCTTGCGAATCATTACTCCAGGTACTGATTTTCCCTTCCACTGCTATTGCTAGTGATTCCCTCTTGCAGGCAGAAGACCCCAGTTGAAAAGACTGGTCCAAATACTTCGTCGACGGCGGGCACAAACCTTGATTATCGGCGATTTGGGGATTTCTTCCCCCTGCCGCCATGGATGTCGCTGTCGGCATCGAAGGTGCCGCCGCCAACGCTGCCGCCGCTGCTGCTGCGGCCGCCTGCTGCCGGGCCAAGGCTGACGGAGGTGCAGATCCCTTAGTCTTCACCATCGCGATCGTCGGACTATGAGGAAATGGAGGCTAGGGCTCAAGAACTCAAAGGGCTAAAAAGTTTTTGGTTGCTAGAAGGCGGTGAAAAGGTAACCGGGTAACTTCTAGGCCTTCTATTTATAGCCTAGGCTTCAATTTCTTACCGTTAATCCATGTCGTTTCGCATTCCTGCCGTTACTCCTTTTACGAAATTAGCGCCTGCTACAGTCTCCGTTAGAAACAGAAAGTTAACGGTTATTTCCTCTAAGTCTAAAAAGACTTTCGAACTTCCTAAGTCAGTTCTAAGATAGTTCGAAAAAGCAATTACCTTAAGACTAATTCGGAGTTCATATCTTCATGCATTTCGGAGATAAAATAAAAACCAATAACCCCTATGTTCGGTTATCTTTTCTTTCCGTATACTGCTCTCCTAATGTTACAGGTTAAACGGAGAAGCGTATTTGAGGGGCTACTGTTGGGGGAAAATATCTCATCTTCGGGGTTATTGCCGAAGCAACATAAAGGCAGTCAGCCAGTTCGAAGGTTCTCCGAAGATCATCTTCGAAGATGCCCGGAACCTAGTTCGAAGTACGAAGATTGGCATTGGTTCGGAGTACATCTTCGAACTAATGCCTTCCAAGATCTTTTCTGCCAGCTAAGATGGAAGACTTATTTTCTTTCTTATTAAATTAGTCTTTTACCATTTTAGCCCTATTAAGGGAACCGAATAGTTTCCACTATGTCGGTTGTAATAGAGGGGTAAATAGGTCTTTTCCTTAATGTTTGGGCCTATAAATACCCCCCATTTCACCCTGTAATAGGGACCGAATACAAGTTATTCAATACACACTTTCGAACTATTCTAAGTTATTATGCTTTCGGAGGCTTAGAACAGTTTGCTTCACAAACACTTCGTTTGTTAGTTTCTTTTCTACAGAAACCTGTTAGCGTAATCTTTTACGCCAACAGTCACCATGGTGATGACTCAACAACCCGGAGAACTTCTCCACATGGACACTATAGGTCCATCTCGGGTTAGTTCTTTAGGCGGCAAGTGGTATGTGTTTGTCATTGTCGATGATTTATCTCGCTACTCATGGGTCTTCTTTCTAGCTAGCAAGGATGGAGTGTTTTCACACTTTTGGATCTTAGCTTTGTGACTTTTCACTGAACTCCCTGGTGCATTGAAATTCATTCAAAGTGATAATGGCACTGAGTTCAAGAACAGTCTCTTTGTTGACTTTTGCATGGAGCATGGCATAGAACATCAATTATCTTCTCTGCGGGTCCCTCAACAAAATGGTGTTATTGAGAGGAAAAACCGCACTTTGGTTGAGATGGCTAGGACGATGCTCGATGAGCACAGGACTCCTAGAAAATTCTGGGTTGAGGCCATGAATATTGCTTGCTACATCTCAAACCAAATCTTTTTGCACTCAATTTTAAACTTAACATATTATGAGCTGCGTTTTGGGAGACAGCCCAAAGTTACTCATCTTCGAGTTTTTGGTTGTCGATGCTTTATCCTAAAACGTGGAAATTTGGATAAATTTGAGTTGTGATCTTCTGATGGGATTTTCTTAGGTTATACTACTCACAGTCATTCTTATCGTGTTTTCAATTTGGAAATTAATACTGTCATCAAGTCATGTGATGTGAATTTTGATGAATCAACCCCTTGTGTTAGCTCCTCTTTCTAATAGGCAAATGAACACGATATGGAGCAGACCATCTTCAAAGATGAATATCTTGGAGATTTCGAGGATGAACCCCTACTACCCTCGACATCAACCCCTGAAGCCAACCTCGCTTCGACCACTTCGGCGCAAGGTCCCAAAGCAACTACCTCGACATCAGTCATCTTCGACCATTCACTAGCACAAGTTGAGGGGGAGACTGCATCCCGCCACGAGGCTCCTCATCACATTCAAAGTATGCACCCTCCCGAGCAGATCATTGGTGAGCTTAATCAAATGGTAACACGTTCTCATGCTCATTTCATTGATTCTGCTTTTGTTGCTTCTTTTGAGCCCCTAGATGTGAGTCATGCACTCTCTGATTCTAGTTGGATCAATGCCATGCATGAGGAACTTGAAAATATTGAGAGAAATCAAGTCTGTACTTTAGTTAATCCTCCACCAAATGTTCATTTCATTAGAACAAAATGGATTTTCAAAAACAAACAAGGGAGGATGGGAATGTAGTTAGAAACGAGGCTAGACTTGTACTCAGGGTTTTTCTCAGTTAGAAGGGATTGATTTTACTGAGACTTTTGCACTAGTTGCACGTCTTGAGGCCATTAAGATTTTACTTGCATTTGCGGCATCCCGTGGTTTCAAACTATATCAAATGGATGTTAAGAGTGCTTTTCTTAATGGCTTCATAAGCGAAGATGTTTATGTAAAACAACCCCCAGGCTTCGAGAACTCCAGATACCCCCATAAAGTCCTTAAAACTTCATAAGGCTCTTTATGGACTCAAGCAAGGCCCCTCGGGCATGGTATGATAGACTTCGGTCTTTTCTGCTTAAGCGAGGGTACATGATGGGGTCAGTCGACAAAACCCTTTTTACTCTCAAGCATGGAAAATATTTTCTGCTAGTTCAGATTTATGTGGATGATATCATCTTTGGTGGCTCTTCTCATGCTTTGCTGGCTGAGTTTGTAGAAATTATGAGCAGGGAATTTGAAATGTCCATGATGGGCGAACTCACCTTTTTCCTTGGTTTGCAAATCAAGCAAAGCAAACAAGGTACTTTCGTTCATCAAACAAAGTACACCAAGGACCTACTTAACAAGTTCGATATGTCCGATGCGAAGCCCCTCGCTACTCTGATGGATAATTCGGTAGCATTGGATCCTGACGAGGATGGAGAAGCCGTGGATCAGAAGGAGTTTCGGAGCATGATCGGCTCCCTCCTCTACTTGATGGCTATGAGGCCAGACATACACTTCGATGTGTGCCTGTGCGCTCGTTTTCAGGCTTCACCACGAGCCTCGCACCACCAAGCAGTCAAGCGCATTCTCAGGTACTTCAAGCATACCCTTGAATTTGGCGTTTGGTATTCTGCGTCTTCCTCTTTGTGTCTTCGAGGTTATTCCGATACAGATTTGGAACAGCCCAAAATTTAAAATAAAATAAAAATGAGGGAAATAAATTTTCTGAATTAAAAATGAATTATCTATTTAGAGTAAAGGTTAAAAGAACCCAATTAAAGCAAAACAGGGAGAAATAATTCAAATTTAAGGCTAAAAAAATTATGCTGGAACCTATGAGCCAAGAAATATTTTTGAGAATTTTTACAAAATTTTACCAATAGTGCTTCTAGTCCTAAAAGAATATATGAATTTCTAGAATTAAATTAAATAGAAAATGCATTTTTAATCTTATTGGCCTGTCACCCGTAAACTGCCTCAGCCCAGCCCAATCCAACGCCGCACTCACCGCCATGTGGGGCCTCCCTATCGGCGCGCCCTCTCCCTCTCTCTCTCGCCCGCGCCCGTACTAGACCCACCTTGCAGTCACTAGCTTCTTGTGCCGGCCGCTGCCCTCCTTGGCCCGCCTGTCAGCGCGTTTGCCCTCGCCTTCACCCACTGACATGTGGCCCCCACATGTCAGCATCTTCGTCTCCAATGGAAGGGGATCCCCCTTCCATTTCTGGTGACCTCCTTCCCTATTTTCGCCGCCGGCCGCCATGTGACACCAAGACGAGCCCAGATTCACCTGCCCCGATCTCCGGTGATCCCCTTCCACCCTAGCTGACACAGAATCATCCCTTTTGGAAGCTAGCCGAGCACTTGGAAGGCTCGCCAGAGTAACCTTGGAAACCCCTCGGGTTTCCCTCGATTCACCTGCCTTATCCACCACCGGCGACCCCTATAAGTACCCCAGCGCCCTCCGTAACCCGGACACACCATTTTAGCCCTCACCACGTTCTCCCGAGTGCCGTCACCCGTTTTTCACACTTTTTCCCCTGCTTCGCCTCCGGCCGCCCCTCGCCGGTGACTCGAGCCGCCACTGCCCTCCTCGACGCCACCACTAGAACCGTCTCCACGCCCCTACCATGGCCCCACCTCTGTTGGGCTGGATCACCGTCGGAGCCCGTCGTCACCGTTGAACCCGAAGAGGTCGTCGCCCCCTTCTCATCACCGATCACCACCAGTCGACATTTGCCGCCTTCACCGGTACCTCCGTACTCCCCCTCCCTCCCCTCTATCCATTTTCGCCGACGCCTAGGGCCTTAGGCCATCGCCGCCAGTTAGTGGTCGCTCGCCACTACGTCGCCGGAGTCGGGGATGAAGGCCTCGGCCTCCCCCATGCCGCGAGCATGCCGGATGGCACCCTGGCCGTGTGATCTAGATCGGATGACCCCGATTAGATCCCATCGGGACTTATCTGAGTCGTCGATCGGTGCCAAAGGGGTATCGTTTTATTTGGGTCGTCGGATCTCACTTAACCCCCCCCCCCCCCTCACGCGCTCTGGCCGTTAGATCTTGATCAAGCGGTCCTGGGTCATCCGGCCCACGAGCGCAGTCAACGGTTCATGGTGAACCCAGTTCACCGTGGACCAGAGACTGATTTCCTGTGTAATAAAAATTCAGAAAATATGTTTAAAACTTTAAAAATTCATAACTTGCTCAATTTAACTCCAAATTTGACCATTTTAATTCTAGAAAATTTGTCTTTTTATTCTCTACACTTTTATGCAATAAAAACAGTATGTTTATTTGGCACAAAATATTCTTATTAAATAATAAAGAAAAATCCCCTTTAGGATTTAATTTATATTTCATTAAAATCATTCAAAAGAACCTTTAAAAATTCATATATTAATTTCAGAGGACATAATGACTTCATTTCACTGTTCTCATACAATAAGAATGGTAGGGTTATTTTGTACACTTTTATTCACCATTAAATAAGAAAAATAGAAACCCCCTTAGAGTAATTACTTTTACAATTTATAAAATCCAGAAACCCTTAAAAACTAATTTGAAGTACTTAGGTAATAAATTCATAAATTTTATTTCCTTTAGTTAATACCACAAGAACAAGTATGTTGTATTGGTGGTTTTGGATTGTTTATTGAATGTTGTGTTTATTTATTTTTGTATCGGCAGACTACGACGCCGTCGAGGATCTGGAGTTTTACCCCGAGGTTCCACCTTCACCATTCGTGGATCAAAGCAAGTCACAAACCCCAAGTTGATCATATTTGAGCCTAGTTTTTCATAAGTATCGCTATAACTCATAGGAATTAAATATTGCATTAGTTCCATCACAAGCCCTAAATTGTATTTATTAGATCCCCGTCCTTGTGTGCAAACCCAGGCCATGCTTATTGAGCCTAAACTCCTTGTCACTATACAATATTATATAAGCTAGTGTCCAATGTACTGACACAACTGATATAGGATAAAAGAACGAGTCGTAGATAGATGGACTCTACTATATGATTTTCCCCATTATTCTCGTCTCTGGATTCTGTTGGAGTTGGCTATGTTATAAGTATGGTGGGTTCCGGGTGCAAGCTCGGTAATTGGTTGGTCGCACCCGGGGCACTATAAGGACCGGTCTGCGGGATCTGTTGCAAAGCACTTCCGTACTAACCACAAGTCTAGTGGGTAAGTCCTAACTGAAGGTATGGATCGTACCAACTTGAAGCACCATAGTGGAGGGGGCAAGGGGCAACCTGTGGGTGACTTGTACCAACATGGCTCAAGGGGGGGTATGGTGTGGCCCGAAGTGACTGGGAAACCATATGAATCCTATAAGAGGGTGTTATCGAATTGGTGCGTTCCATGTTGAAGGTTTTGGCATGAATTTCTCATGACAGGAGTCATTTAACACACTGCGGTGTGCGGGAAACAAGTGCCTTGTGGGTACAGTAGTACACCTCTGATCAGAGTTTACATCTTTTCAAAAAGTCGTGCCTACGGTCAAGGGCGGGTTGCGTGACTTCTCGCAATTAGTTTACTATTGCTTGAATGATTATGTTATTCATGGCATGTAAGGACTGATGAGCGAGGGTGGGCTGACTGTACCCCTCAAGTTAGAAGATGATGCATGTACTCATGTTTACCTTTCTGTATTAATAACTTGATTTCATTAATTGCTTTACAAATATGCTTTTCCGCAAAAGTAAGCCACTACCTTCCTTGTTATTACCTTGCATTATAATTGCATTCGGTAGCTTGCTGAGTACGATTGTACTCACCCTCATTGACTTACACCACCAGAGGCAGTCTACCACGAGGAGGGCGATGCTCTGGAGTAGCGACCCAGTCAAGGCACGAGACTGGAAGAAGGTGTTCATCTAGAGGATTTATTTTATTAGCTTCTCTTTGTTTTAACTCTTTTGTAATAATATGGTCTACGAACCATGATTGATTGACGTATTGTACGCAGTCGTGTGATGAACGTCTTGTATTTATTGATTTTCTATGGAATTTCAATAAATTCCCAGTTTTATTAAATCGGGGCATTACAAGATGGTATCAGAGCCGACTTGACTGTAGGAAGCCAAACAGACCTGACCCTAGGATTTATATTGACTGTATTTTTGCAAACTACTTACTACTTCGTCTTCCAAAGTTTTTACCAAAAATTTCTCTCTTCTGTAGATGCCGGATGTCACGCCCCGATTTAATAAATCAAGACCTTTATTGAAATTCCATAGAAATCAATAAAAACAAGACGTTCATCATGTGACCACGAATAATACGAGCAATCATTCACGGTTCGTAGACCATATTAATACAAAAGTGAATAAAGATGAAGAGAAACTAATAAAACAAAGGGTCCTAGATGAACGCCTCCTTCCAGTCTCGCCTTGACTGGGTCGCTACTCCAGACCTTCATCCTCCTCGTAGTAGACAGGCTCTGGTGGTGTAAGTCAACGGGGGTGAGTACAAACGTACTCAGCAAGCCACCGGATGCAAATATAATGCAGAGTAATAACAAGGGAGATAGTCGCTAATTTTGCGGAAAAGCATAATTGTAAAGCATTAAATGTGATCAATTGATTAATACTGAAATGTAAACATGGGTATGCATCATCATCTTCTAACTCGAGGGGTACAGTCAGCCCCACCTCACTCAACAGTCCTTACATGCCATGAATAACTCAACCATTCAAACAATTGTAAACTAACTGCGAGTAGTCACACAACCCGCCCTTGACCGTGGGCTCGGCTTTTCAAAAAGATTAAATACTCTGATCAGAGGTGTACCACTGTACCCACAAGGCATGCACTCATCACTTACACGAACGTGTAACGAGATGACTCATACCACGGGAACTCGTGCCAAAACCTTCCATATGGTCCTCCTCGACCCGACAACACCCTCTTATGGGTTTCATATGGTGTCCCGACGCGTCGAGCCTCACCATACCCCCCTTGAGCCACGTCGGTACAAGTCACCCGCATGTTGCCCCTTGCCCCCTCCACTATGGTGCATCGAGTCGGATTGTTCCATACTTTCAGTTAGGACTTACCCATTAGACTTGTGGTTGGTACGGAAGTGCTTTGTAACAGATCCCGCAGACCAGTCCTTATAGTGCCCCAGGTGCGACCAACCAATGCCTAGCTTGCACCCAGAACCCACCATACTTATAACATAGCCAACTCCAACAGAGTTCAGAGATGAGAATAACGGGGAAATTCATATAGTAGACTCCATCTATCTACGACTCATTCTTTTTATCCTATAGCAGTTTTGTTGGTACATTGGACACTAGCTAATATAATATTGTAGAGTGACAAGGAGAGTAGGCTCAATAAGCATGGCTTGGGTTTGCACACAAGGACAGGGATCTAATAAATATAGTGTAAGGCTTGAGATTAGACTAATGAGATATTATCCTATGAGTTATAGCGATAATTTATTAAAACATGGGCTCAATGATGATCAAAATGGGGGTTGTTACTTGCCTTGATCAGCAAAGGGTGAAGGTGGAACCTCGGGATAGAACTCCGGCTCCTCGACGAACTCGTAGTCTTCTCGATACGGAAAAATAAACATAGCATTCAATAAACAGATAAAACATCACCAAAATAATAAACATACAAGTTTATGGGTTTTACTATGTGAAATAAGGTTTTATTATTCGGAAGTTTGGTGAAAAACATTAAAGATTAGTTTTTAAGGCATTTCCCAATTTATTTTATGAATTAATAATTTTATCCCTAAGGGGTTTTTATTTATTTAATTAATAAGATTATGTTGGGCAACAGGGACATACTGTTTTTATGGCATTAATGTGTAGAGAATAAAATGCTGAATTTAATAAAATTTGAATGGTGAAATTTGGAGTTAAAATGAGCAAGTTATGAATTTTGGAAGTTTAAACCTTTTTCTGGAATTTTATTTAAACAGAAAATTGGGCTTTAGTCCACGGTGAGTCAGGCCCACGGTGGACTAGGTTCACTATGCGCGTGGACCGATCGATCAAGGACCGTCAGATCTAGATCCAGCGGCCAGGCGCGAGGCGGGATCGGTTAAATGAAAATGGACGAACACAACTAAATCCCGCGAACCGGTATGACGTGGACGCACAGGATTCATCTGGGGGTTTAAGTAGTGATTGACGGCCCAGATTAAAGCGATACTGGTTTGACCGGATCCGGGGGCTCAGATTAGATCCCCTCAGGATCTAATCCGGTCCGCACAGATACGATCGGATGGCTTAGGTGCCATCCGGCATGGCACACGTTAAGGGGGCACGTACCCCCTTCGTCTCCGGCGACGGCAGGGGATCGGGTGCGGCGGTGATGGTGACGGCGAGCGCCTAGGGCTCTAGCTACCAGCAGAAATGGAACGAGGGGAGTACGGTGGTTCCAACCATACCTGCGTCGGCGAGGATGGTCGAAGGATGGCGGCCGGCGGCGAGGGTAGACGGTGTGGTCTTTCCGAGTGGTTGATGGCGACGGCGATCCGGGGTCTTCACGGCCAACCGATGCGTGGCCGAGAACGGGCGGGGGATGGCGGTCGCAAAGGTGTCGTCGGCGAGGGTAGCGGTGGCTCGAGTCATCGGCGAGTGGTGGTTGGAGGCGGAACAGAGCTGAAGTCCAAAAACCGGGCGGCGACGCTCGGGAAAGTGATGGCTTGCACTAAGGGGGTGTGGGCGGAGTGCGGTGTTTGGTAGGGTACTTGTAGGAGGTCGCCGGCGCTGCTATGGCAAGGTAAACGGAGGAAACCCGAGAGGGTTCCCTATTTACTCCGGCGAGGCTTCCGAGTGTACGGGCTAGCTTCCTTAAGCGTGAAAACGCGTCGGCCAAAGATGGAAGGAGGGCACCGGTGCTCGGGGAAAGCAATCTGAGGTGGATCCGAGCGAATGCGGGCGGCCGGCGGCGGGAAAATGGAAGGAGATCGCCGGGAAATGAAAGGGGGGGGAGGGATTCCATCGGAGAAGATGGATCCGATAGGTGGCCCCCACCTGTCAGCGGGTGCGCGAAAAAGGAAGGGCAGATAGGCGGGCCCGGGCGGTCAGTGGGCGAACGCGGGGAAAAGAGGGGCTGACTTGTGGGGCCGTGGCGTGGCGCGGGCGGGAGAGAGAGGCGGGAGGCGGCGCCGATAGATCGGTCCCACCTGTCGGTGGCTGGCGGTTTGCACTTGGCTGGGCTCGGAGACTTTGAGGGTTGAGGCCCATTTAGATTTATAAATGTTTTCTGATTTAAAATAATTCCAGTAATTCATTTATTTGATTAAGGGTTGAATCACTGTTGATAAAAATTTGTAAAAATTCCTAATATTATGTCTTGGCTTGTAGATTATTTCACAAATTTTCCAAGTCCAAATTCTGAGTATTTCTCTTTGTTTGGCTTTAATAGGGCTCTTTTAGGATTTTCTTAAATCAATAATTCCATAAATTCTTTTAATAATATATTTCCTTTATTTTATTTATTTTTAATTCTTGGGGTGTTACAATCCTATCCCCCTTACAGAGAATCTCGTCCTCGAGATTCGGATCAATCCTCGAATAGCTCAGGATGTTGGGACTTGAGTTCTTCCTCTTTTTCCCATGTGGCTTCCTCTACGGGATGATTGCTCCAATGAACCTTACAAAAGTGGATGACACGATTTCTGGTGGTCCTTTCCTTGACTTCCAAGATCTTGACGGGTTTTTCCACATAGGTCAGATCTTCTTGAATGTCCAATGCTGAAGATCTACTTGCTCTGCCAGGACTCGAAGACACTTCTTTAGTTGAGATACATGAAACACGTCATGTACCCCAGTCAATGAGGGTGGTAGCTCCAACTGATAAGCGACTTCTCCTTGTCGTCGAATAATGGGAAAAGGTCCAACATATCGAGGTGCCAACTTTCCTCTCATGTTAAACCGTTGAGTACCACAGAGAGGGGTAACTCGAAGGTAGACATGGTCTCCCTCTTCAAAGGCTAAATCTCGACGATGATTGTCCGCATAGCTCTTCTGTAGAGATTGGGCTGTCTTGAATCGGTCTCTGATAATCCGTACCTTCTCTTCAGCTTCCCGAAGGATGTCTGTTCCAAACACTTGGGATTCACCGGTTTGATCCCAAAGTAGAGGCGTTCTGCACTTACGTCCATATAGGGCTTCGAACAGGGACATCTGAAGGTTGGCTTGATAACTGTTGTTGTACGAAAACTCGGCGTACGGTAAACTCTTGTCCCAAGTTCCTCCAAAATCAAAGACGCATGCCTGTAGCATATCCTCCAATATCTGATTCACCCTTTCAGTTTGTCCATCTGTCTAAGGGTGGTATGCGGTGCTGAAATTTAGTCTCGTTCCCATCTCCCTCTATCGGAGACTATCTTCTTGGGCACTCCATGAAGGCACACGATGCGGGCCATATATAACTCTGCTAATTTAGGGCCACTAAAGGTCATCTTGACGGCTATAAAATGAGCTACCTTTGTTAGCTGATCAATGATTACCCATATTGAATCATATCCAAGTTGGGTCTTTGGGAGTCCGGTGATGAAGTCCATTCTGATTTATTCCCATTTCCATTCAGGCACTTTAAGTGGTTGTAAGAGTCCTGTAGGTCTCTGATGTTCTGCTTTTACTCGTCGGCAGGTGTCACATTCTGCAACAAACTAAGCAATCTCTTTCTTCATGCTAACCCACCAATAACGTTCTTTCAGGTCCTAGTACATCTTGGTACTCCCGGGATGGATGGAGTACAGTGTATCATGGGCCTCCCTTAGAATAAGGGTTTTTATTTCCGGTTTATCTAGCACACAGATCCTAGTTCCAAACCATATGGCGCCATTCTCGTCCTCTGAAAATCCTGGGACTTTGCCCTGTCTCATATTCTTCTTAATGGCAGCTATATCTGGGTCTTCTAATTGAGCTTCTCGGATCTGCTCGAACAGGATTGGTCGGGTCTCAAGAGTGGCTAGATATGCTCCTATGGTTAACCCGAGATTCAACTTTTCCATCTCTTTATATAACAATGGCGCGTGATCCTGTATCACGATGGCGGTGCAGTATCCTTTTCGACTTAGTGCATCTGCTACCACATTTGCTTTGCCGGGATGGTAGTGAATACCTAAGTCGTAGTCTGTTATTAATTCCAACCATCGCCTTTGCCTAAGGTTGAGATCCGGCTACGTGAAGATATACTTCAAACTCTTGTGATCCGTAAAGACTTCGCAGCGGTTTCCGACCAAATAGTGCCTCCATATCTTTAGAGCATGCACAACAGCGGTCAATTCCAAATCATGTGTAGGGTAGTTTAGCTCATGAGGTCTCAACTGACGAGAGGCGTATGAAACAACCTTTCCGTCTTGCATGAGAACACATCCCAATCCTTGGCGAGATGCGTCGCAATAAACATGGAAGTCCTTCCTGATATCCGGTAGGGTCAGTATGGGTGCTGACACCAGCCTGGTCTTGAGGGTGCAAAAAATTTCCTCACATTCGGGAGTCCATTCGAACTTCTCTCCCTTTTGCAACAACTTAGTCATAGGCTTGGCTATCTTGGAAAAATTCTCAATAAATCACCGATAATATCCTGCCAAACCAAGAAAACTTCGTATCTTTGATACATTGGTGGGTGGCAGCCAATCCGTAATTGCTTCCACGGTGGTAGGGTCTACTGCAATACCTTGTGCAGAGATGATATGTCCAAGGAATTTTACTTCCGTCGTCCAAAACTTGCACTTGTTGTACTTGGCGTATAACTGGTGTTCCCTCAGTTTTCCTAGGGTCAACCGGATGTGAGTCGCGTGCTCCTCTTTATCCTTGGAATAGAAGAGAATGTCATCTATGAATACCACGATAAATTTGTCCAAATATTCCATGAACACCTTATTCATCATATTCATGAAGAAGGCTGGGGCGTTGGTCAAACCAAAAGACATAACAATGCACTCATATAATCCATAGCGAGAGGTAAAAGCCGTCTTGGGTATGTCCTCTTCTCGAATCCTCAGCTGATGATAACCGCACCGCAGCTCGATCTTGGAAAATACCGTAGCTCCTTTCAGCTGGTCAAATAGATCATCGATCCTGGGTAACGGGTATTTGTTCTTGATGGTTACCTCATTCAAGGCTCGATAATCCACACACATACGCTTAGCCTTGTCCTCCTTCTTCTCAACGAAGATGACGGGGGCTCCCCATGGGGATGTGCTAGGTCTGATGTAGTGTCGTGCCCCGATTTAATAAATCAGGACTTTATTGAAATTCCATAGAAAATCAATAAAACAAGACGTTCATCATGCGACCACGTACAATACGGACAATCATTCACGGTTCGTAGACCGCATTAATACAAAAGTGAATAAAGGCGAAGAGAAACTAATAAAATAAGGGTCCTAGATGAACGCCTCCTTCCAGTCTCTCCTTGACTGGGTCGCTACTCCAGACCTTCATCCTCCTCGTAGTAGACGGCTCTGATGTTGTAAGTCAACGGGGTGAGTACAGATGTACTCAGCAAGCCACCGAATGCAAATATAATGCAAGGTAATAACAAGGGAGATAGTGGCTAGTTTAGCGGAAGCAGCATAATTGTAAAGCTTTAAATGAGAGCAATTTATTAGTACGGAAAAGTAAACATGTGCATGTGTATCATCATCTTCTAACTCGAGGGGTACAGTCAGCCCCACCTCGCTCAACAGTCCTTACGTGCCATGAATAACTCGAACATTCAACAATTGTAAACTAACTGCGAGTAGTCACACAACCCGCCCTTGACCGTGGGCTCGGCTTTTCGAAAAGATTGAGTTTACTCTGATCAGAGATGTACCACTGTACCCACAAGGCACGCACTCATCACCTACACCGAAGTGTAACGAGATGACCCATCACACGGGAACTCGTGCCAAAACCTTCCATACAGTCCTCCCCGACTCAATAGCACCCTCTTATGGGTTTCATATGGTGTCCCGACGCATCGGAGCCCCACCATACCCCCCCTTGAGCCTCGTCGGTACAAGTCGCCCGCAGGCTAGCCCCTTGCCCCCTCCTCTATGGTGCATCGAGCCGGAGTATTCCATACTTCCAGTTAGGACTTACCCATTAGACTTGTGGTTGGTACGGAAGTGCTTTGCAACAGATCCCGCAGACCGGTCCTTATAGTGCCCCGGGTGCGACAAACCAGTGCCCGAGCTTGCACCCGGAACCCACCATACTTATAACCTAGCCAACTCCAACAGAGTCCAGAGACGAGAATAACAGGGAAATTCATATACAGAATCCAGCTATCTACGACTCGTTCTTTTTTTAACCTATAGCAGTTGTGCCGGTACATTGGGCACTAGCTAATATTTTTATAGTAGAGTGACAAGGAGTTAAGGCTCAATAAGCATGGCTTGGGTTTGCACACAAGGACGGGGATCTAATAAATATAAGTGTAAGGCTTGAACATTGGACTAATGCAATATTAACCTATGGGTTATAGCGATAACTTATTAAAACATGGGCTCAATTATGATCAACTGTTTCCACAGAAGGGTCGATGACTTGCCTTGCTCAGCAAAGGGTGAAGGAGGAACCTCGGGGTAGAACTCCTGCTCCTCGACGAACTCGTAGTCTTCTCAGTACGGAAAAAATAAACAATACATCACATTTAATAAAACATCACCAAACATAATCATACATATTTGTGGGTGTGTTTATGTGAAGTAACATTCTAATATTCTGAGTTTTGTATAAAACAGTAAAGTTTAACATTTTTAGGATTTTTCCCAATTTATTTTCTGTATTATTAATTTTAACCCTAAGGGATTTTTATTCATTTATTTATTAATAATATTTTGGGTAACAGAAACATACTGTTTTTATGGCATTAATGTGTAGAGAATAATATTCTGGTTTTAACAAAATTTGAATGGTGAAATTTGGAGTTAAATTGAGCAAGATATGAATTTTTGAAGTTTAAACAATTTTCTGAAATATTATTTAAACAGAAATGGGCTCTGGTCCACGGTGAGCCAGGCCCACAGTGGACCGCGCTACTGTGCGCGTGGACCGGCCGATCCAGAGCCGTCGGATCTGGATCTGGCGGTCGGATGCGAGGCGGGATCCCTTAAATGAAAACGGACGGCCACGATTAAATCATACCGAACCGGTACGCGTGGACGCTCGAGATCACTTCTGGGATTTAAGTGGCGATCGACGGCCGAGAGCGAGCGATACCGCTTTGACTCAGATCGAGGGCTCTGATTAAGTCAACAGGGGATCTAATCCCAGCCGTTCACCGCAGATCGAACGGCCGAGAGCTCGTACGGCACGGCACGCGGCGAAGGGGTAGTTTTACCCTTCTTCCCCAACTCCGGCGGTACTGCGGCGAGCTATTCCGGCGATAGTAAGGGCCTAGCGCCTAAGCTACTGGCTAAAATGGAACCAGGAGAGTGCAAGGATCACAGCGGTACCGGAGATGGCGACGGTGGGGCAGAGGTGACGGTCGGCGGCGAGGGTAGACGGCGGGGTCCCTTCGGGGCTCGACGGCGACGACGATCAGGCGGTATCCACGGCCAACCGAGTGGATGCCGGGGACGGATTGTCGACGACGGATCCGATGGTGGTGACGGCTAGGGCGAGGGGGGCCTGGATCGACGGCGATGGCTCGCCGGAGATGGAGCAGGGGAGAACCTCGAAAAAGTGCTGCCGGGGCGCTCTGGTGCGTTTGGGCTCGGCTGCTACGGTGTGGGTAGAGGGCGGCGACCACAGGGGCTTTTATAGGGTCGTCGGCAGCGCCTAAATGGAAGGAAACCGAAGGTTTCCCTCTCCCTCCGGCGATCTCATTCCATAGGCTTCGGTTAGCTTCCATTCTCGCGAAACCGCGTTGGCCATGGATGGAAAGGGTGCGGTGGTGACCAGGGAAGGTGATCCGTGGTCGGATCGGGCGAATCGGGGTGGCCGGCGGCGAGAACCGAAGGTGATCGCCGGGAGGAAGGAAGGGGGCGATCCCCTTCCATCGGAGAAGATGGATCTGACAGGTGGGCTCCACCTGTCAGTGAGCGAACGGGAAAGGAAAGGGCCGACAGGCGGGGCCGAGCGGTCAGAGGGCGCAAGGTGGCTGACGCGTGGGGCCAGGCGGGGCGCGGGCGGGAGGAGAGAGGGGAGGCGAGCGCCGACAGGCGGGCCCCTCTTGTCAGTGGGTGGGTGGAAATGGGCTGGGCCAAAAGGCCGCTGTAGGGAGTTTCGGGGTTGAGGCCCATTAAGGATTAAAATTGATTTCTGATTTAAAATAATTCCAGAAATTCGAATATTTGATTAAGGGTTGAATCACTGTTGATAAAAATTTGTAAAAATTCCTAAAATTGTATTTTGGCCTCTAGTTCATCTCATAAAATTTTCAGGTCCAGATTTGGAGTATTTCTCCCTGTTTGGCTTTATTTAGGCTCTTTAGTGATTTCTCCTTTAATAATAAATCCAAAAATGATTTAAATATTATTTTCTTTTTATTTTATTCCTTTATAATTTCTGGGGTGTTACAATCCTATCCCCCTTACAGAGAATCTCGTCCTCGAGATTCGGCTCAATCCTCGAATAGTTCAGGATGCTGTGCCTTGAGTTCATCTTCTTTTTCCCATGTAGCTTCCTCTACTGGATGATTGCTCCACTGCACTTTGCAGAAGCGGATGACTCTACTCCTAGGTGGTCCTTTCTTTGACTTCCAATATCTTGACCTGGCTTTTCCACATAGGTCAAATCATCTTGGACATCCAACTGCTGAAGATCCACTTGCTCCGTGGGGACGCGGAGACACTTCTTGAGTTGGGAAACATGAAACACGTCATGCACTCCAGCCAATGAGGGCGGTAATTCCAACTGATAAGCTACTTCGCCTTGGCGTCGGATAATGAGGAATGGTCCAACATATCGAGGGGCCAACTTTCCTCTCATGTTAAACCGTTGAGTACCACGGAGAGGCGTGACTCGTAGGTAGACATGATCTCCTTCTTCAAAGGCTAGGTCTCGACGGCGATTGTCTGCGTAGCTCTTCTGTCGCGATTGGGCTGTCTTGAGTCGGTCTCTGATGATCCGTACCTTCTCTTCGGCTTCACGAAGAATGTCGGTTCCGAATACTTGAGATTCACCAGTTTGGTCCCAAAGTAGAGGCGTTCTGCACTTACGTCCATATAGGGCTTCAAAGGGAGACATCTGAAGGCTGGCTTGGTAGCTGTTGTTGTATGAAAATTCAGCGTACGGCAAGCTCTTGTCCCAAGTGGCTCCAAAATCCAAAACACATGCTCGAAGCATATCCTCTAGTATCTGATTTACCCTCTCCGTTTGTCCGTCTGTCTGAGGATGGTAGGCGGTACTGAAATTTAATCTCGTGCCCATCTCCTCTTGGAGGTTCTTCCAAAAACGAGAGGTAAACTGACTTCCTCGGTCGGACACTATCTTCTTGGGCACTCCGTGAAGACATACAATCCGGGCCATATATAGCTCTGCAAGCTTAGGGCCACTAAAGGTCGTCTTGACGGCTATGAAATGAGCTACTTTCGTAAGCCGATCGATGATCACCCAAATAGAATCATACCCAAGTTGGGTCTTTGGTAATCCGGTGATGAAATCCATACCGATCTCTTCCCATTTCCATTCCGGCACTTTAAGTGGCTGTAACAATCCTGCAGGTCTCTGATGTTCAGCTTTTACTCTTCTGCAGGTGTCACATTCGGCGACAAACTGGGCAATCTCCCTTTTCATGCTAACCCACCAATAACGTTCCTTCAGATCTTGGTACATCTTGGTACTGCCGGGATGAATGGAGTACAATGTCTCATGGGCTTCTCTTAAGATAAGAGTCTTTATTTCAGGTTTATCCGGCACACATATCCGAGTTCCAAACCATATGGTGCCACTCTCGTCCTCTGAAAATCCGGGGGCTTTTCCTTGTCTCATGTTCTTCTTAATGGCAGCTATATCAGGGTCCTCCAACTGAGCTTCACGGATCTGCTCAAATAGAATAGGCTGGGTTTCCAAGGTGGCTAGATATGCTCCGGTAGTTATTCCAAGATTCAATTTTTCCATCTCCCTACATAACAAGGGTGCGTGTTCTAGAATCATCATGGCTGTGCAATATCCCTTGCGACTTAATGCATCAGCTACCACATTTGCTTTTCCGGGGTGGTAGTGAATACCTAAGTCATAGTCCTTGATCAATTCCAGCCATCGTCTTTGCCTCAAGTTCAGATCTGGCTGTGTGAAGATATACTTCAAGCTCTTGTGATCAGTAAAGATCTCACAGCGATTTCCAACTAGATAGTGCCTCCAAATCTTAAGGGCGTGCACTACGGCGGCTAATTCCAGATCGTGAGTCGGATAATTCAACTCATGAGGTCTCAACTGTCGGGAGGCATAAGAGATAACTTTTCCATCTTGCATGAGAACACATCCCAATCCTTGCCGAGATGCGTCGCAATAACATGGAAGTCTTTGCGGATATCCGGTAGGGTCAGTATAGGTGCAGACACCAAACGGGTCTTAAGAGTGCGGAAACTTTCCTCGCATTCAGGAGTCCATTCAAACTTCTCTCCTTTCTGCAACAACTTGGTCATTGGCTTGGCTATCTTAGAAAAATTCTCGATAAATCTCCGATAATATCCGGCCAAACCCAGAAAACTTCGTATCTCAGATACGTTCGTGGGTGGCAACCAATCCGTGACTGCTTCTACGGTGGCAGGGTCTACTGCGATTCCTTGCGCAGAGATGATGTGTCCAAGGAATTTTACTTCTGTCGTCCAAAACTTGCATTTGCTGTACTTGGCATACAATTGGTGTTCCCTTAGTTTTCCTAAGGTTAACCGGAGGTGAGTCTCGTGCTCTTTCTGATCCTTGGAATAAATGAGGATGTCGTCTATGAAGACCACGATGAACTTGTCCAAATATTCCATGAATACCTTATTCATCATATTCATGAAGAATGCAGGGGCGTTGGTCAATCCAAAGGACATAACTGTACACTCATATAATCCATAACGGGTAGTGAAGGCAGTCTTGGGTATGTCCTCCTCTCGGATCCTTAACTGATGATAACCAGAACGCAAGTCGATCTTCGAGAATACTGTAGCTCCTTTTAGCTGGTCAAAGAGATCATCGATCCGAGGCAACGGGTACTTATTCTTGATTGTTACTTCATTCAAAGCGCGATAATCCACACACATACGCTTTGCCTTGTCTTCTTTCTTCTCGACGAAGATGACGGGAGCACCCCATGGTGATGTGCTGGGCCTGATGTAACCTTTCCTTTCAAGATCCTCCAACTGCTGCTTCATTTCAGCCAATTCATTAGCGGCCATCCGGTATGGTCGCTTATAAATAGGGGTGGTTCCGGGCACCAAGTCAATCCTGAACTCGATGTCCCTCTTGGGTGGCATCCCTGGTAGGTCCTCTGGGAATACGTCCGGGTACTCACTGACTACTGGTATCTCCTCTAGGGTAATCTGATGTAGTCTTGTCCTTCCGGCCTTCATGCTGGGCATCTGGAATGTGACTATAGTCCCTTCTTCATTAGTCACAGTCACTTTTCTCTGGGCACATTCTATCACACCTTGGTGTTTATTTAGCCAATCCATCCCTAGAATGAGGTCCAAACCTTGACATTCTATTAGAATGGGGTCGGCCCAAAATATCGTGCCTTGGATATCTACCCATACCCTTGGACTAAAGGAACAAGCGAGGGTTTGCTTGCCCGGGGTGGCTATCAACACTGGCCTGGGTAGTTCACTTATGTCCAGGGCATTATTTTCCACAAAAGTAGTTGATATAAAGGAGTGGGTAGCTCCGGTGTCAAATAATACCACTGCAAGCGATGAATGAACCATAAACTTACCCATGACGATCTCTGGTGCAGCCTGGGCTTCCTCGGCGGAGACGTGGTTCACTTTGGCGCGGACGGCGGGGTTGGAGGTGACGCCTTGAGCTCTCTTGGGATGGGGACACTGGTGGGAATAGTGTCCCTCCTGGCGGCAGTTGAAGCACACCACAGGCTTGCCATGCCTGTCTCTCAAAACCTCCGGCTTCTTGGCCGGGGCAGCTGTGGCGGTCGGTGCGGTTGGAGCGGGACGAGGTTGGCTGGCTCCGACATTGGCAGCTGGTGGCGCCGGGCGATACACTGGCCGAGGGTGGTACTGTGGTGCTGGTGGGGGTGGAGCAAAACGGGGTCTCTGGGCCATACCCTGGTTTTGCCTGAAGGCAATCATGCGCTTTTTCTTCAGGTCGACTTTGTTCTGCTGGGTCTCCTGCATGATCACCTTGTTCACCAACTTCTGGAAGTTGGCGAAGTCTCCAGAGATGAGTTGTAGGGACAACTCATCCTTCAGTCCCCTAAGGAACTTGGCATGTCTGGCCGCATCCGTACGGACCTCTTCAGGTGCGTACCTGGCCAACCTGTTAAACTCGTGCAGATATTCCGTGACAGATCTGCTTCCCTGCTGCAGATCTCTGAACTCTTGTTGTTTTTGTGCAATGATGCCGTCGGGGATGTGGGCGGCACGGAAGGCGGCCGAGAATTCTGCCCAAGTGGGGGCGTGGCCCTCGGGCAGAGTCTCGCGGTGATTGTCCCACCACTCAGCGGCGGGACCATGAAGCTGGTGGGTGGCGAAGGCCACCCTCTCCTGCTCAGTGCAGGTCAGGAGGTCGAGCTTCTTCTCGATCGCCCGCAACCAATCCCCAGCCTCCATGGGGTTGGTGGTGCTCGAGAAGGTCGGTGGGCGGACTCGGAGGAACTCCGAGAGCTGTGACGCGGGAGCGGGAGCTGGTGTGGCAGGTCGGGGCAGCTCGGGCTGTTGGTGGAGGCGAAAGAGGTGAGCCTGCTGCTCTTGCATCTGCTGCTGCTGCTGCATCTGGTGCAAGAGGGCTGAGACCAACTGATTCTGAGTGGCCATCATCTCAGCCAAAGTGGGGTGATTTGCGACCGGGGCTTGCCTCTGCCCGGTGGCTCCCCATTGAGGCAGGTTGCCACTATCCCCTCCGTTTTGAGGAGCGTCTGATCCCTGAGTGTTGGTCATCCTAGAGTTTTCAAAGTATACACATCTATTTTAGTAAACCTCTTCATATTTTATTTCAAAAGGGTACCGTTCTTGCGGTTACATTTATTTATTTTCTCATTCATGCCTTATATTTTGACATGAATGCTCATACAAGCAAGCAATAAAAATTAACAATCAATCGTAAATCTATGTCTATGGCAGCTCGGGGGATGGCTCAATCTAGGGCTCGTGGGAGACGGTCGGGGTCGAGGAACTGGATGGTCCGGCGGGTGGTGCGCTGCGGGAGATCCTCTTCGGCCTCACAGTGGGGATCCGAAGGGGTTTCTTCCTGCGAGGCGGAAGAGGTGCGATCTCCTCTATGTCCTTCTTCAAATCTCTGAGCTGCTGACGGAGCTGGGTGTGGACCATGGCGCCCTGGCGTAGGAGCTCGTTCTGACGCCTCAACTCCTCCACCTCCAGGGTCAACAGAGGGTTCTGCTCAAGCTGTCGACGGAGCTCGGCATTCTCACGGGTCAGGTTCTCCGAAGTGTGGCGGTAGAAGTCGATGGTGTCGTGCTGGCTGTCTGCGTCGAGGACGGCCTCTGTGTGAAGGTTGTCCATGGCCTCCAAGAGTCTCATCGTGCGAGTGATGGCGGAGCTGCTCTGTGTGAGGGGACTGATGTAGATGCTGCGGTGACTCCCGGGTGTGCGCATGGGCATGAAGCGGTAGACGGTGTCGCGGAGGTGGCAGTCGTATACCAGTCGGAGCTCGGCGAGGGACTGGAGAGCGGCTCGCTGGCTGGCCACCACGAATGAAGGTCCTCCAACTCCATGGGTGTAGAAGGGTGGCTGCGTGGAAGAGGGGCGGATCACAACCGTGACCTCGCAGTAGCTCTCGTTCGCATCGGGAAAGATCCCGTGGAACGCAGGCTCATGGGGAAACCCCAAAAAGTCGACGAGCACGCGAAGCTCGCGGATGAATTTGGTCTCATCACGAAGAGTCCCGCTCATGGTGTGAACCGGCATCTACAAAAGAGAGAAAATTTTGTGAAAACCTCAGAAGATGAGAGGATAAGTGATCTTTTGTAAAATATAGTGAATATATATAAGTCCTAAGGTCAGGTCTGTTTGGCTTCCTACAGTCAAGTCGGCTCTGATACCATCTTGTCGCGCCCCGATTTAATAAATCAGGACTTTATTGAAATTCCATAGAAAATCAATAAAACAAGACGTTCATCATGCGACCACGTACAATACGGACAATCATTCACGGTTCGTAGACCGCATTAATACAAAAGTGAATAAAGGCGAAGAGAAACTAATAAAATAAGGGTCCTAGATGAACGCCTCCTTCCAGTCTCGCCTTGACTGGGTCGCTACTCCAGACCTTCATCCTCCTCGTAGTAGACGGGCTCTGATGTTGTAAGTCAACGGGGTGAGTACAGATGTACTCAGCAAGCCACCGAATGCAAATATAATGCAAGGTAATAACAAGGGAGATAGTGGCTAGTTTAGCGGAAGCAGCATAATTGTAAAGCTTTAAATGAGAGCAATTTATTAGTACGGAAAAGTAAACATGTGCATGTGTATCATCATCTTCTAACTCGAGGGGTACAGTCAGCCCCACCTCGCTCAACAGTCCTTACGTGCCATGAATAACTCGAACATTCAACAATTGTAAACTAACTGCGAGTAGTCACACAACCCGCCCTTGCCCGTGGGCTCGGCTTTTCGAAAAGATTGAGTTTACTCTGATCAAAGATGTACCACTGTACCCACAAGGCACGCACTCATCACCTACACCGAAGTGTAACGAGATGACCCATCACACGGGAACTCGTGCCAAAACCTTCCATACAGTCCTCCCCGACTCAATAGCACCCTCTTATGGGTTTCATATGGTGTCCCGACGCATCGGAGCCCCACCATACCCCCCCTTGAGCCTTGTCGGTACAAGTCGCCCCGCAGGCTAGCCCCTTGCCCCCTCCTCTATGGTGCATCGAGCCGGAGTATTCCATACTTCCAGTTAGGACTTACCCATTAGACTTGTGGTTGGTACGGAAGTGCTTTGCAACAGATCCCGCAGACCGGTCCTTATAGTGCCCCGGGTGCGACAAACCAGTGCCCGAGCTTGCACCCGGAACCCACCATACTTATAACCTAGCCAACTCCAACAGAGTCCAGAGACGAGAATAACAGGGAAATTCATATACAGAATCCAGCTATCTACGACTCGTTCTTTTTTTAACCTATAGCAGTTGTGCCGGTACATTGGGCACTAGCTAATATTTTTATAGTAGAGTGACAAGGAGTTAAGGCTCAATAAGCATGGCTTGGGTTTGCACACAAGGACGGGGATCTAATAAATATAAGTGTAAGGCTTGAACATTGGACTAATGCAATATTAACCTATGGGTTATAGCGATAACTTATTAAAACATGGGCTCAATTATGATCAACTGTTTCCACAGAAGGGTCGATGACTTGCCTTGCTCAGCAAAGGGTGAAGGAGGAACCTCGGGGTAGAACTCCTGCTCCTCGACGAACTCGTAGTCTTCTCAGTACGGAAAAAATAAACAATACATCACATTTAATAAAACATCACCAAACATAATCATACATATTTGTGGGTGTGTTTATGTGAAGTAACATTCTAATATTCTGAGTTTTGTATAAAACAGTAAAGTTTAACATTTTTAGGATTTTTCCCAATTTATTTCCTGTATTATTAATTTTAACCCTAAGGGATTTTTATTCATTTATTTATTAATAATATTTTGGGTAACAGAAACATACTGTTTTTATGGCATTAATGTGTAGAGAATAATATTCTGGTTTTAACAAAATTTGAATGGTGAAATTTGGAGTTAAATTGAGCAAGATATGAATTTTTGAAGTTTAAACAATTTTCTGAAATATTATTTAAACAGAAATGGGCTCTGGTCCACGGTGAGCCAGGCCCACAGTGGACCACGCTACTGTGCGCGTGGACCGGCCGATCCAGAGCCGTCGGATCTGGATCTGGCGGTCGGATGCGAGGCGGGATCCCTTAAATGAAACGGACGGCCACGATTAAATCATACCGAACCGGTACGCGTGGACGCTCGAGATCACTTCTGGGATTTAAGTGGCGATCGACGGCCGAGAGCGAGCGATACCGCTTTGACTCAGATCGAGGGCTCTGATTAAGTCAACAGGGGATCTAATCCCAGCCGTTCACCGCAGATCGAACGGCCGAGAGCTCGTACGGCACGGCACGCGGCGAAGGGGTAGTTTTACCCTTCTTCCCCAACTCCGGCGGTACTACGGCGAGCTATTCCGGCGATAGTAAGGGCCTAGCGCCTAAGCTACTGGCTAAAATGGAACCAGGAGAGTGCAAGGATCACAGCGGTACCGGAGATGGCGACGGTGGGGCAGAGGTGACGGTCGGCGGCGAGGGTAGACGGCGGGGTCCCTTCGGGGCTCGACGGCGACGACGATCAGGCGGTATCCACGGCCAACCGAGTGGATGCCGGGGACGGATGGTCGACGACAGATCCGATGGTGGTGATGGCTAGGGCGAGGGGGGCCTGGATCGACGGCGATGGCTCGCCGGAGATGGAGCAGGGGAGAACCTCGAAAAAGTGCTGCCGGGGCGCTCTGGTGCGTTTGGGCTCGGCTGCTACGGTGTGGGTAGAGGGCGGCGACCACAGGGGCTTTTATAGGGTCGTCGGCAGCGCCTAAATGGAAGGAAACCGAAGGTTTCCCTCTCCCTCCGGCGATCTCATTCCATAGGCTTCGGTTAGCTTCCATTCTCGCGAAACCGCGTTGGCCATGGATGGAAAGGGTGCGGTGGTGACCAGGGAAGGTGATCCGTGGTCGGATCGGGCGAATCGGGGTGGCCGGCGGCGAGAACCGAAGGTGATCGCTGGGAGGAAGGAAGGGGGCGATCCCCTTCCATCGGAGAAGATGGATCTGACAGGTGGGCTCCACCTGTCAGTGAGCGAACGGGAAAGGAAAGGGCCGACAGGCGAGGCCGAGCGGTCAGAGGGCGCAAGGTGGCTGACGCGTGGGGCCAGGCGGGGCGCGGGCGGGAGGAGAGAGGGGAGGCGAGCGCCGACAGGCGGGCCCCTCTTGTCAGTGGGTGGGTGGAAATGGGCTGGGCCAAAAGGCCGTTGTAGGGAGTTTCGGGGTTGAGGCCCATTAAGGATTAAAATTGATTTCTGATTTAAAATAATTCCAGAAATTCGAATATTTGATTAAGGGTTGAATCACTGTTGATAAAAATTTGTAAAAATTCCTAAAATTGTATTTTGGCCTCTAGTTCATCTCATAAAATTTTCAGGTCCAGATTTGGAGTATTTCTCCCTGTTTGGCTTTATTTAGGCTCTTTAGTGATTTCTCCTTTAATAATAAATCCAAAAATGATTTAAATATTATTTTCTTTTATTTTATTCCTTTATAATTTCTGGGGTGTTACATGTAGCCTTTCTTCTCAAGGTCTCCAAGTTGCTGCTTCATCTCAGCTAACTCATTGGCGGCCATCCGGTATGGTTGCTTGTAGATGGGAGTGGTTCTGGGTACCAAATCAATCCGGAACTCAATATCCCTCTTGGGTGGCATCCCTGGTAAATCCTTCGGAAATACGTCCGGGTACTCGCAGACCACTGGTATCTCCTCCAATGTGATCTGGTGTAGCCGAGGTCTTCCGGACTTCAGGCTCGGCATCTGGAATGTGACAGCAGTCCCTTCTTCACTGGTCACGGTTACTTGCCTCCGGGCACATCTTATCACACCCTGGTGCTTATTGAGCCAATCCATTCCTAGAACGAGATCCAAGCCTTGGCATTCTATTAGGATGGGGTCGGCCCAGAATATTGTGCCTTGGATATCTACCCATACCCTTGGACTATAGGAATGGTCTAGAGTTTGTTTGCTAGGGGTGGCTATTAATACGGGTCTTGGTAATTCACTTATGTTCAGATTATTCTTTTCCACAAAAGTCGTTGATATGAAGGAGTGCGTAGCTCTAGTGTCAAATAAAACCACTGCAAGGGCCGAATGTACCGTGAACTTACCCATGACGATCTCGGGTGCGGCCTAGGCTTCCTCGGCGGTGACGTGGTTGACACGGGCGCGGATGGCAGGGTTGGTCGCGACTCCTTGTGCCGCTTGGGGTGGGGGCACTGGTGGGAATAATGCCCCTCCTGGCAGCAGTTGAAGCATATCACGGGCTTGTCGTGCTTGTCGCGCAGAACCTCTGCTTTCCTTGCAGGGGCGGGTGGAGCGGCTAGTGCGGCAGGGAGCGGGGCGAGGATGTCCGGCTCCGGTGTTGGCGGCAGGTGGCGTTGGACGGTAGACCGGGCGTGGATGATATTGGGGCGCCAGTGGGGGAGGTGTGAAGTGGGGCCTCTGCATCATTCCTTGGTTTTGGTGGAAGGCGATCATTCTCTTTTTCTTTAGGTCGACCTTGTTCTGCTGGGTCTCCTGAATAATAGCTTTATTTACCAACTTTTGAAAGTTGGCATAATCTCCAGAGATAAGCTGAAGGGAGAGCTCATCCTTCAGCCCCCGGAGGAATTTCGACTGCCTGGCCATATCAGTACGGACCACTTCAGGCGCATACCGGGCCAACCAGTTGAACTCGTGCAGATACTCAGTGACGGACCTTCTTCCCTGTTGCAGGTCCCTGAACTCTTGTTGCTTATGGGCGATAATGCCGTCAGGGACATGGGCCGCACGGAAGGCGGCAGAGAACTCAGCCCAAGTGTGGACATGTCCCTCGGGCAGAGTCTCACGCAAGTTGTCCCACCATTCCGCGGCAGGACCCTGAAGTTGGTGGGCAGCGAAAGCTACCCTCTCCTACTCAGTACAAGTCAGGAGGTCCAACTTTTTCCCAATCGTTCTCAACCAATCACCAGCCTCAATGGGGTTGGTGGTGCTTGAGAAAGTGTGAGGACAATCTCGAAGAAACTCCGAGAGCTGGGAGGCGGGTGTGGGAGCAAGAGTGGCGGGGCGAGCTATCTCAGGCTGCTGGTGGAGGCGGAAGAATTGAGCCTGCTGCTCTTGCATCTGCTGCTGCTGCTCTTGCATCTGGTTCAATAGTGCGGCTACTAGCTGGTTTTGGTTGGCCATCATCTCGGCCAGTGTAGGGTGGTTGGCGACTGGGGCTTGCCTCTGCCCGGTCGCTCCCCACTAGGGCAGGTTACCTGTTTTTCCCTCCATTTTGGGGAGCATCGGAGCCTTGAGTGTTAGTCATCCTGAAGTTTCCAAAATAGACAATACTTTCTTAGGGGAAATGATACTAAGCTTTATTTCAAAATGTGTCGTTCTTGCGATTACATTTATGTCTTTTTATTTAATCTTCACGTATGCCTTATATTTGACATGAGTGGCAATACAATCCAAAGCAAATAAAAGAAAACAATCAATCGTAAAAACTACGTCTATGGTAGCTCAGGGGACGACTCGACCACGGGCTCGACGGAGATGGTCGGGGTCGTTGAGCTGGAGCTGGAGCTGGAGGGTCCGGCAGGAGGTGTGCTACGGGAAATCCTCTTAGGCCTCACGGTGGGGATCCGGAGCGATTTCCGCTTGCGGGGCGGAAGGGGTGCGACCTCCTCGAGATCCTTCTTCAACTCCTCAAGTTGATGGTGAAGTTGTGTGGTGACGATGGCGCCCTAGCGTAGAAGCTCGTTCTGACACCTCAACTCCTCAACCTCGAGGGTCAACTAAGGGTTCTGCTGGACCTGTCGACGAAGCTCAGCATTCTCGTGGTTCAGATTCTCCGAGGTATGTCGGTAGAAATCGATGGTGTCGTGCTGGCTATCTGCGTCGAGGACGGCCTATGTGTGGAGATTGTCCATGGCCTCCAAAAGTCTCATGGTGCGGGTGATGGCAGAGTTGCTCTAAGTGAGGGGGCTGATGTAGATGCTGCGGTGACTCCCTGGTGTGCGCACGGGCATGAAGCGGTAGACGGTGTCGTGGAGGTGGCAATCATAAACCAGTCGAAGCTCGGCGAGGGCCTGAAGTGCGGCGCACTGGCTGGCCACCACGAACGAAGGTCCTCCGACTTCATGGGTGTAGAAGGGAGGCTGCGTGGAGGAGGAGCGGATGACAACCATGACCTCACAGTAGCTCTCGCTCACATCGGGAAAGATCCCGTGGAACACGGGCTCATGGGGGAATCCCAAGAAGTCGACGAGCACGCGAAGCTCGCGGATGAATCTAGCCTCGTCACGAAGAGTCCCGCTCATGGTATGGACCGACATCTACAAAAGAGAGAATTTTTGTGAAAACTCCAGAAGATGAGAAGGTAAGTAGTTTTGTAAGAAAATATGGCTAATATAAGTCCTAGGGTCAGGTCTGTTTGGCTTCCTACAGTCAAGTCGGCTCTGATACCATCTTGTCACGCCCCGATTTAATAAATCAGGACCTTTATTGAAATTCCATAGAAAATCAATAAAAACAAGACGTTCATCATGCGACCATGAATAATACGAGCAATCATTCACGGTTCATAGACCGTATTAATACAAAAGTGAATAAAGATGAAGAGAAACTAATGAAACAAAGGGTCCTAGATGAACGCCTCCTTCCAGTCTCGCCTTGACTGAATCGCTACTCTAGACCTTCATCCTCCTCGTAGTAGACGGGCCCTGGTGGTGTAAGTCAACGGGGGTGAGTACAAACGTATTCAGCAAGCCACCGGATGCAAATATAATGCAGAGTAATAACAAGGGAGATAGTGGCTAATTTTGCGGAAAAGCATAATTGTAAAGCATTAAATGTGATCAATTGATTAATACTGAAATATAAACAAGGGTATGCATCATCATCTTCTAACTCGAGGGGTACAGTCAGCCCCACCTCGCTCAACAGTCCTTACATGCCATGAATAACTCAACCATTCAAACAATTGTAAACTAACTGCGAGTAGTCACACAACCCGCCCTTGACCGTGGGCTCGACTTTTCGAAAAGATTAAATACTCTGATCAGAGGTGTACCACTGTACCCACAAGGCACGCACTCATCACTTACACGAACGTGTAACGAGATGACCCATACCACAGGAACTCGTGCCAAAACCTTCCATATGGTCCTCCTCGACCCGATAGCACCCTCTTATGGGTTTCATATGATGTCCCGACGCGTCGAGCCTCACCATACCCCCCCTTGAGCCACGTCGGTAACAAGTGACCCGCAGGTTGCCCCTTGCCCCCTCCACTATGGTGCATCGAGTCGGATTGTTCCATACTTTTAGTTAGGACTTACTCATTAGACTTTTGGTTGGTACGGAAGTGCTTTGTAACAGATCCCGCAGACCGGTCCTTATAGTGCCCCGGGTGCGACCAACCAATGCCCTAGCTTGCACCCGGAACCCACCATACTTATAACATAGCCAAATCCAACAGAGTCTAGAGACGAGAATAACGGGGAAATTCATATAGTAGACTCCATCTATCTACGACTCATTCTTTTTATCATATAGCAGTTGTGTCGTTACATTGGACACTAGATAATATAATATTGTAGAGTGACAAGGAGAGTAAGCTCAATAAGCATGGCTTGGGTTTGCACACAAGGACGGGGATCTAATAAATATAGTGTAAGGCTTGAGATTTTATTAAAACATGGGCTCAATGATGATCAAAATGGGGGTTGTGACTTGCCTTGATCAGCAAAGGGTGAAGGTGGAACCTCGGGATAGAACTTCGGCTCCTCGACGAACTCGTAGTCTTCTCGATACGGAAAAATAAACATAGCATTCAATAAATAGATAAAACATCACCAAAATAATAAACATACAAGTTTATGGGTTTTACTATGTGAAATAAGGTTTTATTATTCTGAAGTTTGGTGAAAAACATTAAATATTAGTTTTTAAGGCATTTCCCAATTTATTTTATGAATTAATAATTTTATCCCTAAGGGGTTTTATTTATTTAATTAATAAGATTATGTTGGGCAACAGGGACATACTGTTTTTATGGCATTAATGTGTAGAGAATAAAATGCTGAATTTAATAAAATTTGAATGGTGAAATTTGGAGTTAAAATGAGTAAGTTATGAATTTTGGAAGTTTAAACCTTTTTCTGGAATTTTATTTAAACAGAAAATTGGGCTTTAGTCCACGATGAGCCAGGCCCATGGTGGACTGGTTCACTATGCGCGTGGACCAATCGATCCAGGACCGTCGGATCTGGATCCAGCGGCTAGGCGCGAGGCGGGATTGGTTAAATGAAAATGGACGGCCACGATTGAATCCCGTGAACCGGTATGACATGGACGCATAGGATTCATCCGGGGGTTTAAGTAGCGATTAACGGCCCAGATTAAAGGATACCGGTTTGACCGGATCCGAGGGCTCAGATTAGATCCCCTCAGGATCTAATCCGGGCCGCACAGATACGATCGGACGGCTTAGGTGTCGTCCGGCATGACACGCATTAAGGAGGCACGTACCCCCTTCGTCTCCGGTGACAGCGGGGCTCGGGCGCGGCGGCGATGGCGATGGCGAGCGCCTAGGGCTCTAGCTACCAGCAGAAATGGAACGAGGGGAGTACGGCGGTTCCAAACGTACCTGCATCGGCGAGGATGGTCGAAGGATGGCGGCCGGCGGCGAGGGTAGACGGCGTTGTCTTCTCGGGTGGTTAACAGCGACGGCGATCCGGCGGTCTTCACGGCCAACCGAGGCGTGGCCGAGAACGGGTGGGGGATGGCGGTCGCAAAGGTGTCGTCGGTGAGGGCAGCAGTGGCTCGAGTCGTCGGCGAGCGGTGGCTGGAGGCGGAACAGAGCTGAAGGCCAAAAACCGGGCGGCGGTGCTCGGGAATGTGATGGCTTGCGCTAAGGGGGTGTGGGCGGATTGCGGTGTTCGGTAGGTTACTTATAGGGGGTCGCCGGCGCTGCTATGGCAAGGTAAACGGAGAAAACCCAAGAGGGTTCCCTATTTACTCCGGCGAGGCTTCCGAGTGTACGGGCTAGCTTGCTTACGCGTGAAAACGCGTCGGCCAAAGATGGAAGGAGGGCGCTGGTGCTCGGGGAAAGCAATCCGAGGTGGATCCGAGCGAATGCGGGCGGCTGGTGGTGGGAAAATGGAAGGAGATCGCCGGGAAAGGAAAGGGGAGGGAGGGATTCCATCGGAGAAGATGGATCCGACAGGTAGCCCCCACCTGTCGGCGGGTGCGCGAAAAAGGAAGGGCAGACAGGCGGGCCCGGGCGGTCAGTGGGCGAACGCGGGGAAAAGAGGGGCTGACTTGTGGGGCCGTGGCGGGGCGCGGGCGGGAGAGAGAGGCGGGAGGCGGCGCCGACAGGTCGGTCCCACCTATCGGTGGCTAGCGGTTTGGACTGGGCTGGGCTCGGAGACTTTGAGGGTTGAGGCCCATTTAGATTTATAAATGTTTTTTGATTTAAAATAATTCTAGTAATTAATTTATTTGATTAAGGGTTGAATCACTGTTGATAAAAATTTGTAAAAATTCCTAATATTATGTCTTGGCTTGTAGATTATTTCACAAATTTTCCAAGTCCAAATTCTGAGTATTTCTCTCTGTTTTGCTTTAATAGGGCTCTTTTAGGATTTTCTTAAATCAATTATTCCAGAAATTCTTTTAATAATATATTTCCTTTATTTTATTTATTTTTAATTCTTGGGGTGTTACACCAGATCATACCATGAGCAGGACTCTTCGCGATGAGGCCAGTTTCGTTCATGAGCTCCGCATGCTCGTGGGCTTCCCCGGATTTGAGCACGAGCCTCCGTTCCACTGGGTCTTCCCCGATGAGAACAAGAGCTACTGTGAGGTCACCGTCATCATCCGCCCCTCCTCCTTACAGCCAGCTCACACTTAGAGAGTCGGAGGACCTACCTTCTTGGTAGCCAGCCAGCGCACCACACTTCAGGCCCTCTCCGAGCTTCGGGTGATCTATGATAGCCAGCTCTACGACACTGACTACCGCTTCATGCCCATGCGTACTCCAGGGAGTCATCGCAGCGTCTACGTCAGCACCTTCTCCCAGCGCCACTCCATCATCGGCCACACTATACGTCTACTAGAGGAGATGGATGATCTTCACACGGAGGCCGTACTTGATGCCGACAGCTAGGACGACACCATCGACTACTACCGCCACTTGTCAGAGAGCATGAACCGTGAGAACGGAGAGCTCCATCGCTGGGTCCAGCAGGGGCGCCGCTTATCCGCTGAGGCGGAGGAGTTGCGGCGTCAGAACGAGATTCTACGCCAGGGCGTCGCTGACACCATATGGTTGCGTCGCCAGGTAGAGGAGCTGCAGAAGGACCTAGAGGAGGTCGCTCCCCTTTCGCCGCGCAAGCGGAAGACACTTAGGACCCCCTCAGCTAGGCCCAAGAGGATCTCGCGCAGTACCCCTCCCACCGGGCCTTCCAGCTCCACCACCCCTGCACCGACCGTCTCTACCGAGCCAATGATCGAGCCCTCCCCCGAGTTATTTTAGACGATAGTTTATGATTGTTTGTTTTCATTTTTGTTATGCTTGTAGTGCCACTCATGTCGGAATATAAGGCATGAGTGCAAAATTTAATAAGAGATTTAAAATAAAAGATGTAAGCATCTAGGTCAAAACATTCATTTTGGGCAATAAAATTAATAATAATTCCCCTTAAATATTTGCACCTTCTTTTGAACCCTTCAACTTCAGGATGGCCAATAACCAAGGATCTGATGCCCCGCGTGACGGAAGTGATTCGGGCAACTTACCACAGTGGGGAGCAACTGGCCAACGGCAGGTCCTCGTTGCTAATCATCCCACGCTATTGGAGATGATGACAAACCAAAACCAACTAATCGCCACACTGCTTACCCAGATGCAGCAAAAACAAAGCCAAATGCAAGAGCAGCAGGCGCAGTTGTTCCATCTCCAACAACAGCAACCCGAGCCTCCCCTCCGCCCCGCCGTCCATGCACCGTCACCAGTCTCTCATCTCTCAGAGTTTCTACATGTCCGGCCCCCAATATTCTCCAGCACCACCAACCCGATGGAGGCAGGAGACTGGCTGAGGACCATTGGCAAGAAGCTAGACCTTCTGCCCTATTCTGAGC
Organism: Zizania palustris; assembly: GCA_019279435.1. Classification (NCBI taxonomy): domain Eukaryota; kingdom Viridiplantae; phylum Streptophyta; class Magnoliopsida; order Poales; family Poaceae; genus Zizania; species Zizania palustris. Next base: position 82,874,147 of record JAAALK010000285.1, read on the forward strand.
AGGAGCGGGTGGCATTTGCCACTCACTCAGCCTAAGGACCATGAGATTTCGTGGGCTAAGTTCTCCGCTGCCTTTTGCACCGCCCATGTCCCAGATGGCGTGGTAGCCTAGAAGCAGCAGGAATTCCAGGACCTGCATCATGGGAGCAGGACCGTTACGGAGTACCTGCATGAATTCAATCGGTTGGCCCGGTATGCACCGGAGGAAGTGCGCACGGAGGCAGCCCGCCAAGCCAAATTTCTTCGGGGACTGAAGGACGAGCTCTCTCTTTAGTTGGTCTCTGGGGACTTCACCAATTTTCAAAAATTGGTGAACAAAGCTATCATTCAGGAAACCGAACAAAACAAGGTGGACCTGAAGAAGCGAAAAATGATCGCCTACCGTCAGCAACAAGGAATGGTGCAGAGGCCACGCTCGGTGATCCCGCCTAAAGCCCCAACCCCTGTCGAGCCATGGACCACCCTTGGATGGCCAAGCTCAGGCATCCCACCCCAAGCACCGCCAGCCGGAAGAGCTCCAGTGCAAGCTATCGGATACAAGAGGGACAGGAATGGAAACCCAATAATATGCTTTAACTATCGCCAAGCGGGTCACTTCTCCAACATGTACCCCTACCCCAAGCAGGAGTCATCCTCCATTCCAAACCCGTTGGGACGTACCCAAGTTCACCACATCTCCGCTGAAGAAGTCCAAGGTATGTCCGAAGGCGTTTCCAATTTGACCACAACCAACCCAGATGCGGAGAACACTCTGCCTATTCCTGAAGCATCGCCTCCTCTCATTCTGGAGCACCAGTAGAACCCTGTCCCTTAGATTTTCCCAAGGTTCGCTTCGAATCTTGAGGACGAGATTCTTTGTAAGGGGGATAGGATTGTAACAGCCCAAAATTTAAAATAAAACAAAAATGAGGGAAATAAATTTTCTAAATTAAAAATGAATTATTTATTTAGAGTAAAGGTTAAAAGAACCCAATTAAAGCAAAACAGGGATAAATAATTCAAATTTAAGGATACAAAATTTATGCTGGAACCTATGAGCCAAGAAATATTTTTGAGAATTTTTACAAAATTTTACCAACAGTGCTTCTAGTCCTAAAAGAATATATGAATTTCTGGAATTAAATTAAATAGAAAATGCATTTTTAATCTTATTGGGCCGTGACCCGTAAACTGCCTCAGCCCAGCCCAATCCAACGCCGCACTCACCGCCATGTGGGGCCTCCCTATCGGCGTGCCCTCTCCCTCTCTCTCCCGCCCGCGGCCGGAACGGACCCACCTTGCAGTCACTAGCTTCTCGCGCTCGGCCGCTGCCCTCCCTAGCCCACCTGTCAGCGCATTTGCCCTCGCCTTCACCCACTGACATGTGGCTCCCACATGTCAGCATCTTCGTCTCCAATGGAAGGGGATCCCCCCTTCCATTTTCGGTGACCTCCTTCCCTATTTTCGCCGTCGGCCGCCGCGTGACACCATGCCGAGCTCGGATTCACCTGCCCCGATCTCTGGCGATCCCCTTCCACCCTAACCGACGCGGAATCATCCCTTTTGGAAGCTAGCCGAGCACTTGGAAGGCTCACCGGAGTAACCTTGGAAACCCCTCGTGTTTCCCTCGATTCACCTGCCTTATCCACCGTCGGTGACCCCTATAAGTACCCTAGCGCCCTCGCAACCCGTACACACCATTTTAGCCCTCGCAACGTTCTCCCGAGCGCCGCTGCCCATTTTTCGCACTTTTTCCCCTGCTTCGCCTCCGGCCGCCCCTCACCGGCGACTCGAGCCACCGCTACCCTCCTCGATGCCCCCACTAGAACTATATCCACGCCCCCTACCATGGACCCACCTTTGTTGGGCCGGATCACCGTCGGAGCCCGTCGTCACCGTTGAACCCGAAGAGGCCGCCGCCCCCTTCTCGTCACCGATCACCGTCGGTCGACGTTCGCCGCCTTCGCCGGTACCTCCGTACTCCCCTCCCTCCCCTCTATCCATTTTCTCGATGCCTAGGACCGTAGGCCATCGCCGCCGTCGGTGGTCGCTCGCCGCCATGTCGCCGGAGTCGGAGATGAAGGCCTCGGCCTCCCTCGTGCCAGCGAGCGTGCCAGATGCCACCCTGGCCGTGTGATCTAGATCGGACGACCCAGATTAGATCCCATCGGGACTTAGTCTGAGCCATCGATCGGCGCCAAAGGGGTATCGTTTTGTTTGGGCCGTCGGATATCACTTAAACCCCCCCCCCCCCTCACGCGCTCTGGCCGTTAGATCTTGATCAAGCGGTCATGGGTCATCCAGACCACGCGTGCAGTCAATGGTTCACGGTGAACCCAGTTCACCGTGGACCAGAGACTGGTTTCCGGTGTAATAAAAATTCAAAAAATATGTTTAAAACTTTAAAAATTCATAACTTGCTCAATTTAACTCCAAATTTGACCATTTTAATTCTGGAAAATTTATCTTTTTATTCTCTACACTTTTATGCAATAAAAACAGTATGTTTATTTGGCACAAAATATTCTTATTAAATAATAAAGAAAAATCCCCTTTAGGATTTAATTTATATTTCATTAAAATCATTCAAAAGAACCTTTAAAAATTCATATATTAATTTCAGAGGACATAATGACTTCATTTCACTATTCTAATACAATAAGAATGGTAGGGTTATTTTGTACACTTTTATTCACCATTAAATAAGAAAAATAGAAACCCCCTTAGAGTAATTACTTTTACAATTTATAAAATCCAGAAACCCTTAAAAACTAATCAAGTACTTAGGTAATAAATTCATAGATTTTATTTCCTTTAGTTAATATGACAAGAACAAGTATGTTGTATTGGTGGTTTTGGATTGTTTATTGAATGTTGTGTTTATTTATTTTCGTATCGAAAGACTACGACGCCGTCGAGGATCCGGAGTTTTACCCCGAGATTCCACCTTCACCATTTGCGGATCAAGGCAAGTCACAAACCCCAAGTTGATCATATTTGAGCCTAGTTTTTCATAATTATCGCTATAACTCATAGGAATTAAATATTGATTTTCCCCATTATTCTCGTCTCTGGATTCTGTTGGAGTTGGCTATGTTATAAGTATGGTGGGTTCCGGGTGCAAGCTCGGGAATTGGTTGGTCGCACCCGGGGCACTATAAGGACCGGTCTGTGGGATCTGTTGCAAAGCACTTCCGTACTAACCACAAGTCTAGTGGGTAAGTCCTAACTGGAGGTATGGATCGTACCAACTTGAAGCACCATAGTGGAGGGGGCAAGGGGCAACCTGTGGGTGACATGTACTGACATGGCTCAAGGGGGGTATAGTGTGGCCCAAAGTGAATGGGAAACCATATGAAACCTATAAGAGAGTGTTATCGAATTGGTGCGTTCCATGCTGAAGGTTTTGGCACGAATTTCTCGTGACAGGAGTCATTTAACACACTGCGGTGTGCGGGAAACGAGTGCCTTGTGGGTACATTAGTACACCTCTTATCAGAGTTTAAATCTTTTCGAAAAGTCGTGCCCACGGTCAAGGGCGGGTTGCGTGACTTCTCGCAGTTAATTTACTATTGCTTGAATTATTATGTTATTCATGGCATGTAAGGACTGATGAGTGAAGGTGTGCTGACAGTACCCCTCGAGTTAGAAGATGATGCATGTACTCATGTTTACCTTTCTGTATTAATAACTTGATTTCATTAATTGCTTTACAAATATGCTTTTCCGCAAAAGTAAGCCACCAGAGGCAGTCTACCACGAGGAGGGCGACGGTCTGGAGTAGCGACCCAGTCAAGGCACGAGACTGGAAGAAGGCATTCATCTAGAGGATTTATTTTATTAGCTTCTCTTTGTTTTAACTCTTTTGTAATAATATGGTCTATGAACCATGATTGATTGGCGTATTGTACGCAGTCGTGTGATGAACGTCTCGTATTTATTCATTTTCTATGGAATTTCAATAAATTCCCAGTTTTATTAAATCGGGGCGTTACAAGATTTTGTTGGGTGTAGGATTGATAGGAAATGTACCTCCGGTACTTGTCATTTTGTGAGGGGGGAGCATACTTTAATTTTCTTGCATATGCTTGTTTTGTGTGAAATTGCAGAGTTACATGTTTTGCACTAATATGCCTTGTTTTAATTCACGTAATCATGACAGCTCAGCTCTGTTTAAATGTATCGGATTCATGTTATGAGTGACTTTCTTCTTTAAAAAATTAAACCATGATCACTACTTAGTCTTGAATCTAGCATGTTTAGGCAGGACTGTTGTAGCTATCATTTATCTGCTTGGTAGCAAGAATCCTTTTCTTTGGATGCAAAAATTGCAACTTGAAAAATCATACTGCTTTCTCATGGATATTCTTCAACAAGTGCTATACAATTTGTTCACTTATGAAAAAACAAAAATCCATGATTTAAATGCTAAGAGTGAAAAAATGTAGGTGGGTTTGTTTGTCGTACTACTTTATCCTAGATTGCTTACCATTGCACTTTGGTATGAACTGTAACATCCCAAAAATTAAAAATAAAGAAAATAAAGAAAATGGATTTTCTGGAATATAAAGGATTTGTGAAATTAAAGAAAATACTAAAAGAACCCTATTAAAGCCAAACAGGAATGAATACTTCAAATTTTAACTTGGAAAATTTATGATGGGATCTAGAGGCCAAGATATAATTTTAGGAAGTTTTACAAATTTTTATCAACAGTGATTCAACCTTTAATCAAATAAATGAATTACTGGAATTATTTTAATTAAGAAAAGCATTTTAAATCCGGTTGGGATGCAAACCCCCAATCTGTCCTAGCCTAGCCCAGTCCAAGCCATGTGACGCTGACATGTGGGGTCTGTCTGTCGGCGCTCGCACCCCCTCTCTCCTCCCCGCGCTCGTCTCAGCCTGGCCCACCCGTCAGCCTCATTGGCACCTCCCTTCACCACTGCCACCCCGGGCCCGCCTGTCGGCACCCTTCTCCTCACGCTCACACACCGATAGGTGGGGGCCACCTGTTGGGTCCATCTTCTTCATTGGAAGGGGATCCCCCTTTCCTTCCCGGTGACCCCCTTCCATTTTCCCGCCACCGGCCACCCTTAACTTCCGATCCGAGCTCGGATTCCTCCCCCCTATCGACGGTGATCACTTTCCATCTGGAACCAATGCGGTTTCACGAGTTTGGAAGCTTGGCCATGAAAAAGGAAACCTCGCCATAGAAGGAAGGAAACCTTCGGTTTCCTTATGTTTGGCCGCCGTCGACGACCCTATAAAAACCCCCTCTGCTCACCGCACTCCGCCACACCGCTAGCCTCCTTAGACACGCACTACCGAAGCCTTGCGACGCCTAGACGCCCGCTGCCTCAGCTTTGCCTTCGGTCGCCGCTCGCCGTCGACACAGACCACCGCCGTCCACGCCACCACCACCACCATCGAGACCACCGGAGCCCGCCCGTCCTCGGCCACATCCCCGTTGGTCGTGAGGACCACCAGATCACCATCGCCGTTGTCGACCTGAAGCTCTTCTTCGTCTACCCTCACCGCCGGTCGCCGTCAGTCGCCGCCGCCACCATCACCGGTACCATCGCACTCCCCTCGCTCCCCTTGTTCCATTTCCTCCGGTAGATAGGCCCCTAGGCCCTCGCCCTCGCCGCCGCACTCGAGACCGCTGGAGCTGGGGACGAAGGGGGTAATCCCCCCTTACACGCGTGTCGTGCCAGATCCATTCCTTTCCGCACGTTTGTAATCGGACGGCCCAGATTAAATCCCAAAGGGATCTAATCAGAACCGTTGATCTGGTCAAAGCGGTAACGAGGCCTCACAGCCGTCGATCGCCACTTAACCCTCCCGCCTCGCGCCTGACCGCTTGATCTGGATCGAACGGTCCAGATCGATCCGGTCCATGTGCACAGTTCACCCGTTCACCGTGGGCCTAGCTCGCCGTGGACCAAAACCCATTTTCTGTTTAAATAAAATTCCAGAAAATTGTTTAAACTTTGAAAATTCATAACTTGCTCATTTTAACTCCAAATTTCACCATTTAAATTTTGTTAAATTCCTTTTTTATTCTCTACTGATTAATGCCATAAAAACAGTATGTTACTTTAGCATAAAATATTCTTATTAAATAAATGATTAAAAACCCCTTAGGGATAAATTGATAATTCATGAAATAAATCAGGAAAAACCCTAAATTTAACCTTTAATATTTTTCAACATAACTTCAGAATAATAAAGGCTTAATTCCCCATAGTTAAAATCATAAAATTGTATGTGTATGTTGTGACGATTTCTTTTATTGAATGTTGTGTTTAATTTTTCCGTATCGAGAAGACTACGAGATCATCGAGGAGCTGGAGTTTTACCTCGTGGTTCCACCTTCACCGTTTGCGGATCAAGGCAAGTCACAACCCCCATTTTGATCATCATTGAGCCCATGTTTTAATAAATTATCGCTATAACTCATAGGATAATATTGCATTAGTCAAATCTCAAGCCTTACACTATATTTATTAGATCTCCGTCCTTGTGTGTAAACCCAAGCCATGCTTATTGAGCCTAAACTCCTTGTCACTCTAAAAAATTATATTAGCTAGTGTCCAATTTACCGACACAACTCTATAGGAAATAATGAGTCGTAGATAGATGAATTCTACTATATGTATTTCCCCGTTATTCTCAGTCTCTGGACTCTGTTGGAGTTGGCTATGTTAGAGCATCTCCAAAAGACTCTCCATTTTTGCCTCTCCATTTGTCCATTTAGCCAACTCTCCAAAAAGATTCCTCTCCAAATCTACTATATACTCCAAAAGACTCTCTATTCTCAACTCTCTAAACAATTTATTCCCTCTTTTAAAATTTCAAAATATTTTCAAATATTTGATTTCTTATTTTAAAAAATATCATTTATAAAATTTTAAAATTTGCAAATTTTATACATTTTTTATAAAATTTATTTTTTTATTTTTTATTTTTTTCTTTTTTTTCTTTTTCTTTTTTTTCCTTCTCTTTTCTCCCTTTCTTTCTTTCCCGTTTCTTTCTTTCCCGTTGCATGTGCACCGTTTCCTTTCTTTCTTTTCCGTTGCCTGTGCACTGTTTCCTTGCATTGCATGCTACCAGCCAGTCGGGCCCACAAGTAGCCAGCCAAAATGGCTGGTCAAATTTGGCCAGTCGAAACTTCAATTTAGCCAGCCGGATGGCTTGGCCATCCGGTTGGCCATTCTTTTGGAGTGCGTTTCTTTGCTTGGATGGCTAAAATTTAGCTTGGAGAGCCAAATAGCCACTCTTTTGGAGATGCTCTTATAAGTATGGTGGGTTCCAGGTGCAAGCTAGGGCATTGGTTGGTCGCACCCGGGGCACTATAAGGACCGGTCTGTGGGATCTGTTGCAAAGCACTTCCGTACTAACCACAAGTCTAATGGGTAAGTCCTAACTAGAAGTATGGAACAAACCGACTCGATGCACCATAGTGGAGGGGTTAGGGGCAACCTACGGGTGACTTGTACCGACGTGGCTCAAGGGGGGTATGGTGTTGGCTCGACGCGTCGGGGCACCATATGAAACCCATAAGAGGGTGCTGTCGGGTCGAGGCGGTCCATATGGAAGGTTTTGGCACGAGTTCCCGTGGTATGGGTCATCTCGTTACACTTTGGTGTAAGTGATGAGTGCGTGCCTTGTGGGTACAGTGGTACACCTCTGATCAGAGTTTTAAATCTTTTTGAAAAGTCGAGCCCACGGTCAAGGGTGGGTTGTGTGACTTCTCGCAGTTAGTTTACAATTGTTTGAATGGTTGGGTTATTCATGGCATGTAAGGACTGTTGAGCGAGGGTGGGCTGACTGTACCCCTCGAGGTAGAAGATGACGCATACACATGTTTACATTTCTGTATTAATAACTTGATCACATTTAATTGCTTTACAAATTTGCTTTTCCGCAAAATTAGCCACTTCCTTCCTTGTTATTACTCTGCATTATATTTGCATTCGGTGGCTTGCTGAGTACGATTGTACTCACCCCCATTGACTTACACCACTAGAGCCCTTCTACTACGAGGAGGATGAAGGTCTGGAGCAGCGACTCAGTCAAGGCGAGAGTGGAAGAAGGTGTTTATCTAGGACCCTTATTTTATTAGTTTCTCTTTTATTCTAACACTTTTTTACTAATATGGTCTTCGAACAATGAATGCTTGTTGTATTTTGCGCGGTCGTGTGATGAACGTCTTGATTTATTGATTTTCTATGGAATTTCAATAAAGGCCCGGATTTATTAAATATGGGCGTTACAAGATGGTATCAGAGCCAACTTGACTGTAGGAAGCCAAACAGACCTGACCCTAGGACTTATATTACCCATATTTTCTTACAAAACTACTTACCCTCTCGTCTTCTTGAGTTTTACAAAAATTGTCTCTCTTTCGTAGATGTCGGTCCATACCATGAGTGGGACTCTCCGTGATGAGGCTGGGTTCATCTGTGTGCTTCGCATGCTCGTCGACTTCCTTGGGTTCATGCATGAGCCCACGTTCCACGGGATCTTTCCCGATGTGGACGAGAGCTATTGCGAGGTCACGGTCATCATCCGCCCCTCTCCCACGCAGCCTGCATTCTACACCCATGGAGTCGGAGGACCTTCCTTCGTGGTAGCCAGCCAGCGCGCTGCTCTCCAGGCCCTCACCGAGCTCCGGTTGGTCTATGATGGCCAGCTCCGCAACACCGTCTACCGATTCATGCCCATGCGTACCCCTGGGAGTCACCGCAGCATCTACATCAGCTCCCTCACTCAAGCGCAACTCCGCCATCGCATGCACCATGAGATTGTTGGAGGCCATGGACAATCTTCACACTGAGGCCATCCTCGATGCAGATAGTCAGCACGACACCATTGACTTCTACCGCCATTCATCAGAGAATCTGAACTGCGAGAGCGCCGACCTCCGTCACCAGGTTCAGTAGGACCATCACCTGACCGCTGAGGTGGAGTTGAGGCGTCAGAATGAGCTCCTACGCCAGAGTGCCACCGACACCACACAGCTACGCCACCAGATTCGAGAGCTACAGCAGGACCTAGAGGAGGTTGCTCCCCTTCTGCCCCGCAAGCGGAAGTCACTCCGGATCCCCACAGTTAGGCCCAAGAGGATCTCCCGCAGTGCCCCTCACGCCGGACCCTCCAGCTCCACCACCCCTGCACCGACCCTCTCCGCCGAGCCCGTGATCGAGTCATCCCCCGAGCTGCATTAGACGTAGTTTTACGATTGTTTGTTTCATTTTCGTTGTTTTGATTGTATTGCCACTCATGCCAAGCATAAGGCGTGGGTTAAGACTAAATAAAGAGTCACTATGTAATAGTCTAAGTGATGGGGGAGTGGTCCCGATCTTCCGCTAGGTAAGGGATAAACTTGGGTTGGTGGAGAATCTCGACGTTGGCGATCCAAGGCTCTGGTCCGGTGGATCAAAACCTTGCAATCGTTACACCACTGTCTCCGTTGGTTATCAACCACGCAGAACGCGATTGACCTCGCCACGAAGGCTAATTCCTGCAAGCGAACCCAAGAACACAAGCAAGAACAGGAAGGATACAAATCGAATGCCAAATCACAGACAAACGAAGATAAGTTGAGGTTTCACAAACGCCAATGCGGCAGCCAATCGGTCCGGCGCAAGAGGCGGGATCTAAACACAACAGTGTAGATGCAACAAAGCAAAACCTAACCCTAGAGGTGGCTGGCGTGAGAATATATAGGGCGGCGGCCTGTGGAAGGCGAACAGACATGGGCTGTGGGCTAGAAGACGAACAGACATGCACTATGGGCCAACACGGTCCAGTTCTGTCACGCAGGACGGTTTCGGTCACACAGAACGACTCGAGACTCCAAACGATGTGAAACCAACGGCAAACGATCCGTCTTCTCCTCAGCTTTCCAAAAAGTCAAAGAACGCGCCAATCGGACTTCGTATGAGGAAGTTATGGCCATTTTGGTGCAGGGTGGTCGATGTAGTCCGAACCAGCGAAATCTTGACTTCAAACATCCGTGCGGCTCCGTCTTCAAGTCCAACTCTTCTATTCCATCTCCCACGTTCCTAAGCAACAAAATATCACTAGTATTCAGTAGCATCCCATCCAAACAAATATTGAAATAGTTGCTAAGGAAAGAATTAACCTCATGGTTCAAACGACGGGCACGGGCGCATGTGATTCGTCCTAGTAACTGAATTGTAGGTGGAGGCTCCATGTGTGTATCATGTGAAGTGATGTCCTCATCACTAAGTTTAAAAACTTTTTGGAAATAAAATTTAGTCCCATTCCCCCTAAAATATATGTCTATTTTGGAGAACCCCAGGATGACCAACACTCAGGGCTCCGATGCTCCTCGGAATGGAGGAGACAACGGGAATCTGCCCCAATGGGGAGCAACGGGGAAAAGGCAGGCCCCAGTCGCCAATCACCCCACTCTGGCTAAAATGATGGCCAATCAAAATCAGTTGATAGCCACGCTGTTGAATCAGATGCAACAACAGCAGAATCAGATGCAGGAGCAACAAGCGCAACTCTTCCATTTGCACCAACAACAGCCCGAGCCCCACGTCCCGCCACTCCAGCTCCAGGCACCAGCTTCTCAGCTATCAGAATTCCTCCGTATCCGCCCTCCCACGTTCTCTAGCACCACCAACCCCATGGAGGCTGATGACTGGCTAAGGACGATCGGAAAGAAGTTAGATCTCCTGACCTAAACTGAACAGGAGAGGGTAGCCTTCGCTGCCCACCAACTCCAGGGACCCGCTACTGAATGGTGGGATAACCTGCGTGAGACTCTGCCGGAGGGACACGTCCATACTTGGGCGGAATTCTCCGCTGCTTTCCGCGCTGCTCACGTCCTCGACGGCATAATTGCCCAAAAGCAGCAGGAGTTTAGGGACCTGCAACAAGGAAGCAGGTCCGTGACTGAGTATTTGCATGAGTTCAATCGGTTGGCCCGGTATGCGCTGGAAGAAGTCCGTGCAGATACGGCCCAGCAGTCCAAGTTTTTTCGGGAGCTGAAGGACGAGCTTTCCCTTTAGTTGGTCTCCGGAGACTACGCCAACTTTTAGAAGTTGGTCAACAAGGCAATCATTCAGGAGACCGAGCAGAACAAGGTCGACCTGAAGAAGAAGAGGATGATCGCCTTCCGCCAGAACCAAGGAATGGCGCAGAGGCCACATTTTGCACCTCCCCCACCAGTGCCACAATATCAACCGCGCCCGGTATACCGTCCCGCACCACCCGCCAACAACCCGGGAACAGGACATCCTCGCCCCACTCCCGCCGCACCAGTTGCTCCACCCGCCCCTGCCAAGAAAGCAGAGATCCTGCGCGACAAGCACGGCAAGCCCGTGATTTGTTTCAACTGCCGCCAAGAAGGGCATTACTCCCACCAGTGCCCCCACCCCAAGCGTCTGCAAGGAGTCGCGGCCAATCCTGCCATCCGCGCCCGCGTCAACCATGTCTCCGCCGAGGAAGCCCAGGCTACACCAGAGATCATCATGGGTATGTTCACCGTACATTCAGCACTTGTAGTGGTCTTATTTGATACGGGAGCTACGCACTCTTTCATTTCAACAACTTTTGTGGAAAAATATAACCTGAACAAATGCAAATTAGCAAGGCCAGTACTGATAGCCACCCCAGGCAAACAAACCCAAGCCCACTCTTATAGTCCAAGGGTATGGGTAGATATCCAAGGTACAATATTTTGGGTCGACCCCATTCTAATAGAATTCCAAGGTTTGGATCTGATTCTAGGAATGAACTGGCTCAACAAACATCAAGGAGTGATAAGATGTGACCGACGGCAAGTAACCATGACCAGTGAAGAAGGGACTGTTGTCACATTTCAGATGCCAAGTCAGAAGCATGGTAGACCTTGCCTACACCAGATTACCTTGGAAGAAATACCGGTAGTCTGCGAGTACCCGGACGTATTCCGGAGGATTTACCAGGGATGCCACCCAAGAGGGACATCGAGTTCAGGATTGATCTAGTACCCGGAACCACTCCCATCTACAAGCGACCATATCGGATGGCTGCCAATGAGCTAGCAGAAATGAAGCAGTAGCTTGAAGACCTTGAGAAGAAAGGATATATCAGACCCATCACATCCCCATGGGGAGCCCCCGTCATCTTCGTTGAGAAGAAGGAAGACAAGGCTAAGCGTATGTGCGTAGATTATCGAGCCCTGAATGAGGTAACCATCATGAATAAGTACCCATTACCCAGGATCGATGATTTCTTTGATCAGCTGAAAGGAGCCACTGTGTTCTCCAAGATCAACCTACGGTCCAGATATCATCAGCTAAGGATCTGAGAGGAGGACATACCCAAGACGGCGTTCACCTCTCGCTATGGACTTTATGAGTGCACCATCATGTCCTTTGGTTTGACCAACGCCCCGGCTTTCTTCATGAATATGATGAACAAGGTGTTTATGGAATACTTGGACAAGTTTATCGTGGTATTTATAGATGACATTCTAATCTATTCCAAGGACAAAGAGGAACACGAAACCCACATCCGGTTGACCCTAGGAAAACTAAGGGAACATCAGTTGTATGCTAAGTACAGCAAGTGTAAATTCTGGACGGCGGAAGTAAAGTTCCTAGGACACATCATCTTCGCACAAGGTATCGCGATAGACCCTGCTACCGTGGAAGCAGTTACTGATTGGCTGCCACCCACCAACGTATCTGAGATACGGAGTTTCCTTGGCTTAGCAGGATACTACCGACGATTTATCAAAAATTTCTCCAAGATAGCCAAGCCTATGACCAAGTTGTTGCAGAAAGGAGAGAAGTTTGAATGGACTCCTGAATGTGAGGAAAGTTTTCGGACCCTCAAGACACACTGGTGTCAGCACCCATACTGACCCTACCGGATATATGGAAGGACTTCCATGTCTATTGCGATGCATCTCGCCAAGGTTTGGGATGTGTTCTTATGCAGGACTGGAAATTTGTCCCGTACGCCTCCCGGCAATTGAGACCCCATGAGCTAAACTACCCTACACACGACCTAGAATTGGCCGCTGTAGTGCACGCCCTAAAAATATGGAGGCACTATTTGGTTGGAAACCGGTGCGAAGTTTTCACGGAACACAAAAGTTTGAAGTATATCTTCACGCAACCGGATCTCAACCTTAGGCAAAGGTGATGGTTAGAATTGATAAAGGACTACGACCTAGGCATTCACTACCATCCCGGTAAAGCAAAGGTGGTAGCTGATGCATTAAGTCGTAAAGGATATTGCACCGCCATCGTGATTCAGGATCACGCGCCTTTGTTGTATAAGGAGATGAAAAGTTAAACCTTGGGATAACCATGGCAGCCTATCTAGCCACCCTTGAGACCCGACCAATCCTGTTCAAGCAAATCCGTGAAGCTCAGTTAGAAGACCCAGACATAGCAGCAATTAAGAAGAACATGAGGCAGGGCAAGGCCCCAGGATTTTCAGAGGATGAGAACGGCATCGTATGGTTCGGAACCAGGATCTGTGTACCCAATAAACCGGAGATAAAGACCCTTATTCTAAGGGAAGCCCATGACACTCTGTACTCCATCCACCTCGGGAGTACCAAGATGTACCAGGATCTGAAGGAACGATATTGGTGGGTTAGCATGAAGAAGGCGATTGCTCAGTTCGTCGCAGAGTGTGACACCTGTCGACGAGTGAAGGCAGAGCACCAGAGACCCGCATGGCTGTTACAGCCACTTAAAGTGCCTGAATGGAAATGGGAAGAGATTGGTATGGACTTCATCACCGGACTCCCAAAGACCCAACTTGGTTATGATTCTATATGGGTAATCATCGATCGACTAACGAAGGTAGCTCACTTCATAGCCGTCAAGACAACCTTTAGTGGCCCTAAACTAGCAGAGTTGTATATGGCCCGCATAGTATGCCTTCATGGTGTACCTAAGAAGATAGTCTCCGATAGAGGGAGTTAGTTCACGTCTCGGTTCTGGAAAAACCTTCAAGAGGAAATGGGGACAAGACTAAACTTCAGCACGACATACCACCCTCAGACAGATGGACAAACTGAAAGGATAAATCAGATATTAGAGGATATGCTCCAGGCATGTGCCTTGGACTTTGGAGGAACTTGGGACAAGAGTTTGCCGTACGCCGAGTTTTCGTACAATAAAAGTTATCAAGCCAGCCTTCAGATGTCCCCGTTCAAAGCTTTATATGGACGCAAGTGCAGAACGCCTTTACTTTGGGATCAGACCGGTGAATCCCAAGTTTTTGGAACAGACATCCTTTGGGAAGCTGAAGAGAAAGTACGGATCATCAGAGACCAACTCAAGACAGCCCAATCTCGACAAAAGAGCTATGCAGACAATCGTCGTCGAGATTTAGCCTTTGAAGAGGGAGACCATCTTTACCTCTGGGTTACTCCTCTCCGTGGCACTCAACGGTTTAACATGAGAGGGAAGTTAGCACCTCGGTACATTGGACCTTTCCCCATTGTCCGACGTCAAGGCGAGGTCGCTTATCAGTTAGAGCTACCGCCCTCATTGGCTTGTGTACATGACGTGTTTCACATGTCACGGCTAAAGAAGTGTCTTCGAGTCCCAACAGAGCAAGTTGACCTTAAGCAGTTGAATATACAGGAGGATCTGATGTATGTTGAGAAGCCCGTCAGAATCTTAGAAGTCAAGGAAAGGACCACTAGGAGTCGAATCATCCGTTTCTGTAAAGTTCAGTGGAGCAATCATCCCATAGAGGAAGCTACATGGGAAAAAGAGGAAGAACTGAAAACACACCATCCAGAGCTATTCGAGGATTGATCTGAATCTCGAGGACGAGATTCTCTGAAAGAGGGATAGGATTGTAACATCCCCAAAATTAAAAATAAATAAAATAAAGAAAATGGATTTTCTGGAATATAAAGGATTTATGAAATTAAATAAAATACTAAAAGAACCCTATTAAAGCCAAACAGGAATGAATACTTCAAATTTTAACTTGGAAAATTTATGATGGGATCTAGAGGCCAAGATATAATTTAAGGAAGTTTTACAAATTTTTATCAACAGTGATTCAACCTTTAATCAAATAAATGAATTACTGGAATTATTTTAATTAAGAAAAGCATTTTAAATCTGGTTGGGCCGCAAACCCCCAATCTGTCCCAGCCCAGCCCAGTCCAAGCCATGTGACGCTGACATGTGGGGTCCGCCTATCGGCGCTCACACCCCCTCTCTCCTCTCTGCGCTCGTCTCAGCCTAGCCCACCCGCCAGCCTCGTTGGCACCTCCCTCCCCCACTGCCACCCCAGGCCCGCCTGTTGGCACCCTTCTCCTCGCGCTCACACACCGACAGGTGGGGGCCACCTGTCCGGTCCGTCTTCTTCGTTGGAAGGGGATCCCCCCATTTCCTTCCCGGTGACCCCCTTCCATTTTCCCGTCGCCGACCGCCCTTAACCGCCGATCCGAGCCCGAATTCCTCCCCCTATCGACAGTGATCACTTTCCATCTGGAACCAACGCGGTTTCACGAGTTTGGAAGCTTGGCCGTGAAAAAGGAAACCTCGCCGGAGAAGGAGGTTTCCTTCCGTTTGGCCGCCGCCGCCGACCCTATAAAAACCCCCTCTGCTCACTGCACTCCGCCACACCGCTAGCCGCCTTAGCCACGCACTGCTGAAGCCTTGCAATACCTAGACACCCGCTGCCGAAGCTTTGCCTCCGGTCGCCGCTCGCCGCTGACATAGACCACCTCCGTCCACGCCACCACCACCGTCGAGACCACCGGAGCCCGCCCGTCCTCGCCCACTGTCCCCGTTGGCCGTGAGGACCACTGGATCGCCATCGCCCTCGTCGACCTGAAGCTCTTCTTCGTCTACCCTCACCGCCGGTCGCGGTCAGTCGCCACCACCGCCATCACCGGTACCATCGCACTCTCCTCACTCCCCTCATTCCATTTCCGCCGGTAGATAGGCCCCTAGGCCCTCGCCGTCGCCGTCGCCGCCGCACCCGAGACCGCCGGAGCTGGGGACGAAGGGGGTAATCCCCCCTTACACGCGTGTCGTGCCGGATCCATTCCTGGCCGCTTGTTTGTAATCGGACGGCCCAGATTAAATCCCGAAGGGATCTAATCAAAGCCGTTGATCTAGTCAAAATGGTACTGAGGCCTCACAGCTGTCGATCGCCAATTAACCCTCCCGCCTCGTGCCTGACCACTTGATCTAGATCGGACGGTCCAGATCGATCCGGTCCACGCGCACACTTCACCCATTCACCGTGGGCCTGGCTCACCGTGGACCAAAACCCATTTTCTGTTTAAATAAAATTCCAGAAAATTGTTTAAACTTTGAAAATTCATAACTTGCTCATTTTAACTCCAAATTTCACCATTTAAATTTTGTTAAATTCCTATTTTATTCTCTACTGATTAATGCCATAAATATAGTATGTTACTTTAGCACAAAATATTCTTATTAAATAAATGATTAAAAACCCCTTAGGGATAAATTGATAATTCATGAAATAAATCAGGAAAAACGATAAATTTAACCTTTAATATTTTTCAACATAACTTCAGAATAATAAAGGCTTAATTCCCCATACTTAAAATCATAAAATTGTATGTATATGTTGTGATGATTTCTTTTATTGAATGTTGTGTTTAATTTTTCCGTATCGAGAAGACTACGAGATCGTCGAGGAGCTAGAGTTTTACCCCGAGGTTCCACCTTCACCGTTTGCGGATCAAGGCAAGTCACAACCCCCATTTTGATCATCATTGAGCCCATGTTTGAATAAATTATCGCTATAACTCATAGGATAATATTGCATTAGTCAAATCTCAAGCCTTACACTATATTTATTAGATCCCCGTCCTTGTGTGTAAACCCAAGCCATGCTTATTGAGCCTAAAATCCTTGTCACTCTACAAAATTATATTAGCTAGTGTCCAATGTACCGACACAACTGCTATAGGATAAAAGAATAAGTCGTAGATACATGGATTCTACTATATGTATTTCCCCGTTATTCTCGTCTCTGAACTCTGTTGGAGTTGGCTATGTTATAAGTATGGTGGGTTCTGGGTGCAAATTAGGGCATTGGTTGGTCACACCCGGGGCACTATAAGGACCAGTCTGCGGGATCTGTTGCAAAGCACTTCCGTACTAACCACAAGTCTAATGGGTAAGTCCTAACTAGAAGTATGGAACAAATCGACTCGATGCACCATAGTGGAGGGGGCAAGGGGCAACCTACGGGTGACTTGTACCGACGTGGCTCAAGGGGGGTATGGTGTTGGCTCGACGCGTCGGGGCACCATATGAAACCCATAAGAGGGTGCTGTCGGGTCGAGGCGGTCCATATGGAAGGTTTTGGCACTGAGTTCCCGTGGTATGGGTCATCTCGTTATACTTTGGTGTAAGTGATGAGTGCGTGCCTTGTGGGTACAGTGATACACCTCTGATCAGAGTTTTAAATCTTTTCGAAAAGCCGAGCCCACGGTCAAGGGCGGGTTGTGTGACTTCTCGCAGTTAGTTTACAATTGTTTGAATGGTTGGGTTATTCATGGCATGTAAGGACTGTTGAGCGAGGGTGGGCTAACTGTACCCCTCGAGGTAGAAGATGACGCATACACATGTTTACATTTCTGTATTAATAACTTGATCACATTTAATGCTTTACAAATTTGCTTTTCCGCAAAATTAGCCACTTCCTTCCTTGTTATTACTCTGCATTATATTTGCATTCGGTGGCTTGCTGAGTACGATTGTACTCACCCCCGTTGACTTACACCACCAGAGCTCGTCTACTACTAGGAGGATGAAGGTCTGGAGTAGCAACCCAGTCAAGGCGAGACTGGAAGAAGGTGTTCATCTAGGACCCTTATTTTATTGGGAAAATTACTCACATGCCATTATAATTTTCAGAAATTGCCTACATGCCACTGTCAGTGACTGTGGCGGCCCCCATCTGGCAGTGACACAACGATGGCATTTTGGCAAACCATAAAAATCGTAATGGCACAGAAAAAATTAACCCATTTTATTAGTTTCTCTTTTATTCTAACACTTTTGTACTAATATGGTCTTCGAACCATGAATGCTTGTCGTATTTTGCGCGGTCGTGTGATGAACGTCTTGATTTATTGATTTTCTATGGAATTTCAATAAAGCTCTGGATTTATTAAATCTGGGCGTTACATGAACTAGGATAATTTAGTATACGCCAAAATCACTGCCTTAAGCTTCTAATAGTTTTCTTGCTTAGGCTTGGCTTCATTGGAAAGTATAAGGTGGAGAAACAAATAACCCCTAGCATTATGAAAAGAATAAGCAAGTATAAATTCATTGTCAAACAAGTTTGCTTTCAATACTCCATTTGAACTGGACTTGTCTGTCTAGAGTAGAAATTGACTAGCTTTGTGCGACCCTCGCTTTTACATGTCTAGTTAACTTGATTGAGTGGTGATGCTTTTATTTCAAAATGATGAAATCACATGTTGTCATCATGCTTTTAGGTCATGTTAAATTAAGCTGAGCACATGAAAACTGGCATTAAGTTTGGCATATTTTTGCTTTATATGTCATTGCACTCCTTCCCATTTTGAAGCTTTGCATCTTTTAATTGCTCCTTGATGCTTGCATTGCCAAAGGGGGAGAAATTTTTGAGTTCTCGGCAGAAAAAGGGAAAAATAACTCAGAGGGAGTTTTTATTGCGCAAAGGGAAAGTCTAAACTCTTGATGCTTTGCGAAGGGAGAGATGTGCAAAAGGGGTTTCTATTCTCTTGAAAAGGGGAGATAAATTCTTATATGGGAGAAATTTTTTGTCAAGTGACATGATTTGGCTATTTTTTGAGTTTTTAATGGTAACTTGTTGATTTTTTTTCAAATTTTTCTTGCACTTGAATCTGGTTGTCAATGCACTCATCAAGGGGGAGATTGAGAAACCAAGGGTTGGTTTCAGAGTCTGTGATGAGTGATTGACATGATTTACCTTCTAGATTCGAAGGGGTCTCTCCGAAGGGGTTCGGAGGGTGTTTCACCGAAGGGTTCGGTGGGTCTGGTTGCTGCGACTGTTGCAGCGAAGTGTGTCTGTCGGAGGGGTCTGGCAGAGCACGATGACTTGTGTACCAAAAGGCTCGATATTTTGGGCAGTACACCGGAGTATGTACCGAAGGTTTTTTACTCGGAGAGGTCTCCGGGGTACTAGAAACACTTGTTTGTTTGTCAGTGGTACGTAGGTGAGTTCGGAGGCGACGGATGGTCCGCAGCAAGTAAACCTGGGTCAAGTGGGAGGCTTGATGCCAGGCGAGCGGGGAGCTCGGTCACGAAGGCTGCGTGGGGTCGAGGTCGGTCCTCGGGTCTAGGTGCGCTAGGCGAAGGCAAGAGAGTGCGGACGGTGACTTCGGCTCAAGGTACCCCGAGGCAAAGTCCTCGGAGGCGAGGCACTTCAAAGTGTACTCCTGGACGGAGTGACTTCTAAGTATGGTGGACAAAGTCCTCGGCATTGAGGCAATGCGTTCGAAGTGTGCTCCAGAAGGAGACACTCGAAGGGTCACACTACGGACGTTTTAGAAGTCAAGGTGCATCGAAGGCATGGTCCGGTGAGGCTCATAGAGGAGTGTGCTCGGGGAGATACACTGCGACGAAGTGCTCATGGAATGCTTCATTCAGAGGCCTTGGCCGAAGGAGGGACTTCGAAGGGTGGTACTCCGAAGGTGGGGCTTCGAAGTGTGGTTGTCTTGAAGTACTTTGGCCCTGCATGGCTTCGGTACACGGATGGGCGGAGTTCGAGCTTGGAGTAGCTGCGAAGCCATGGTGGTCCAATTCGGAGGTATTCGGTGTGAAGACTCAAGGGCTTTGACAGCTTTGGCTTAAAACCGTCATTGTATCGGAAGCTGACTTCGGTGAAGCGAATGCCATCTTGCTCAAGGCTTCTCAACGAAGCTACCGCACACCTCGCGTGCGAAGGGGTGAGGAGCCATGCTGAATAGTGTGGGCCTCATGGCTCCAGAAGTGATGAGTCATTGTCAACGATAGTCAAAGAGGACTGAAGAAGAAGAAGAGATATGATGTTTCATGGGCCGCGTGTGACTCAGGTACACGGGCAGCGAGCGACTGTCGGGCAGAGGACGCTGCGAAGTCAGGCTGGCCCAATCCGGGTGCATGGGCCAGAAGCAGTAGAAGACCCACTCGGCTGTTGACCAGGATTGACTCAAGTACACGGGCGGTGAGCGATTGCCGGGCTGAGAGAGCTGCGGAGTCGGGCCGGCCCAATCCGGGTACTTGGTGCAAAGCCGGTGGAGGCTTTGTCAGTTTCGGCGTAAAACTGACAACCGTTGATTCTGTATCCGACTATCCAGAAGAGAAGCCGTAGTCACTACGAAAGTTGAGCTTCCGGATAAGTCATCTGTAACTCTAGGCCCACAGTCAGTCAGTCGTGTCTGTAAAAATTCCTAAGGGCAGTAGAGTCTTTTTATTTATTCTTGAGTCTGTAAAAACCCTAAGGGGCTGGTAGAATATTCCTAGTGTTGGGCTGCCTATAAATAGGACCCCAATCCCTAGGGTTTGGACTACCCCTTTGTGCTGAAATCAAATCCACTCTTTTGGGTCACTTTTTGTCTCTTACATTGCCTCTCTCCTCTCTTGGTTCCCTGCTGGCGCCGCCAGGAAGCACTTGCTCCTGTGTTTAATGCTTTGCTTTTAATGCTGCAGTAAATGCTCTATTTCGGTGTGTGCTGCATCTGCAAAGGTTTTAAACGATTTCATTTCATTAGCATAGCAAGTTTTCCCGTGATTTTTGAGGCTTTGGAGGCTTCGGCTGGGTGTGTTCTTCATTCTAGTAGTACTAGTTCTTGTTGCTGCAAGTAGTACTACTTCCCTGCAGCTACAGTGGTCTGTGCAGCTTTTCACCTTCTATTGCACCGCCTTTTTGATCAAGGCTGACAGGCTCTGTCACCTTTTTGGCTGTGTTTCGAGCGAAGCTACTCTCTGTTCGAAGCCCTTCAGTTTCGTGAGGCAGGCTTCGATCTATCTCCTTCGAAGACTTCGGTCGATCTTCGGCTTTTGATTTGCGTTCTGTGTGGCTAAGCTTCGAAGCATTTTTCTGAACGTCAGTATCGCATACTTCGAACAACAGTGCGAAGGGGCTTCGGCTCTATCTGTTCGAAGTCGATACTTTGACAAGTTTTGAAGTTGGGTTCGAAGCTTGTAGCTCCGCTAAGCTTCGCACTATCTTCTGTGTGGCGTATCACCCTTCGCCTCTCTGTTCGGAGCTTGCTCTTTTCGAAGGTAGAGCATTGGCTTCGGACTTAGCTTTCTGTCGTGTGACAGGCTTTGCATATTTGTTCGAAGGTTGTCCTTTTGTGTGTTGTGTTCGAAGCTTTCTGTTCGAAGGTTTCGCTTCGAAGCTTTCGGTTCTAATTTGTGTTCGAAGTTTTGTTCTCGAAGTGCACACTTCGAAGCAGGCTCCGACTCTGTCACTTTGCTTCGAAGCTCTTGGTTCGAAGCTGTGTTCGAAGCCTTGTCTTCGAAGTACATACTTTCGAACCAGGCTCTGGCATTGTCATACTTCGTTCCGAAGTACTCTTCGCTACTTACCACTTCGAACTAGGTTAGACCGTGACACCTTCGGCATATCGGACAGGCTCCGTCACCAACCTCCGAAGCAGACCTCTACGTGCGAAGGAGGCTTCGCCCAGTACCAAACAGGAGACAAATTTGGACAGTAACTTCTCTTTTCATCTTACACATACTTAGATCATTTCATTGAGAAGTTTTAGGCCTGTTACACCATGTACATCTGCCTAGTTGCACTTATTTAATAATTCTCAGTTATAATCATTTGCTTCTAGGTTAGAAACCTTTAGACTTAGGCCTTTCATCTATTTTCTGTTGCGTAGTCTTTTTGAGGTGCGTTGGGTATTGGGAACAGGCCATTGATTCGAAAGAATTTTTAGGCGCCCATTCACCCCCCCTCTGGTCGCTACTTTCGGTCCTACAAGTGGTATCAGAGCTTGGTTAGGGTTTTTCCATACCTTAACCGGTTCTAAACCCCAGTAGTGACTATGACGTCTCCTGGCAAGGTCCCATCCTTGGAAGCCTATGGCTATAATTATTGGAAGACTCGCATGCGAGCCTATCTTATGAGCCAGGGTTTCGGACATATGGGACATTTGCGTTCACACCACGTTTGTCATTTTGCCAGTTACTGAGCAAGGTACTGCCGGTATCATTGCTCAGCATCTGAGCAACAGTAAGGCTGTGAACATCTTGTTTTCTGGTTTAGGTCCCACTGAGTTTGAGCGTGTGAGTCATATCTCCACTGCGAGAGAGATCTGGGCTACCCTCAAGGCACACCATGAGGGAACAGCACAGGTCAAGGCTCGGCTCTATCAGACCTACCGGCGTGAATATGAGAATTTCACACAGAAGCCGGGTGAATCTGTTGAGGCTTTGTTTGGTCGCTTTCAGTCGATCATTAACAAGCTTCGGGACAACAAGGCTGAGGGTGCTCAGTTAGTCTCAGATCACGAGCAGGCGCTCAAGGTTCTCCATACCTTGGACCCAAAGATCTGGGAAATCAAGGTATCCTCTATCGTTGAGAGCACTTCTTACGATACCTTGACCATTTCTGAGTTGTTTAGCAAGCTGAAGGCCACTGAGGTAGATATCCAGTTGAGATCAAATCTCACTGGCTCTGGATCAAAATCCCTGGCCCTTGCTACACCTTCTGTTGATCCCTCTGCTGTGAGTTGTGCTGGGTTCTCTTTGATGTCTATCACTGAGGACCAGCTTGAGTTGTTGGGAGATGATGATTTGTGTCTCTTTAACAACCGGGTGCATCGTGTCTATGATAAGAGAATGTTCAAAAGACACAGCACAAAATCCGGATGCTTTGAATGTGGTGATCCAGGACACTTCATCGCCGACTGCCCCAAGCGCAATGGATACAAGAAGGGCACCGGTGGCAGCTTCCACGACTCCGGCAAGCATGAGAGCTCCTCCTTCAGCAAGGGCAAGCCGAAGACTCGTTTCTTCAAGAAGGCCCTGAAGGACTACCGGCGAGAGAACAAGAAGCGCGACAAGGCCTTCTTCGCCGAGATGGAGAAGAGCTACTCCAAGCAGTCCACGTCTTCTTCCTCTTCATCAAGCTCAAGCGATGAGGAGATCACCATCAGGAAGGGGAAGGACAAGGATGATCCGGCGGGCCTCTGCTTCATGGCTTTCGAAGACAAGCCGAAGAGCCGCTCACACCAGCGCCGAAGACCCCGCAAGAACTTCTGCTCAATGGCTCTTGGGGATAGGGAAGAAAAGAGCTCCTCCGACGACTCCGACGACGACGATGACAGCAAGGTATCATCTTATGAGCGTGAAATTGTTGATTTACTTGAGAGCAATCGTCAGGAGTTGAAATATCGGGAAAAACTGCTTAAGGGGGCTAAGAAAAGGATAGACGAGTTAGCTAGTGAGCTTGCCGTGGCCAACGGCCGAATTGAGAGTCTATCTTCTTCCCCTTGCTTGGGTAATAGCAGTGAGTGCCCGAAGTGTGAGGTGCTTCTGTGTGACCTGTCGACTCTGAAGTCCAGGTACACAGAAAGGGTTGATGAGAGGGACGCTTTGACCACTGAGCTTGAAAGCGCTCAGCTGAGCTGAAAGATGCTCAAGCCACTGTCGTCGCACCCTGTGTTGATTGCCCATCTCATCTAGTTGCCTTAGCTGAGCTGAAATCCAAGGGCGATGAGCATTTGGGTGATTTAGAGAGGTTGAGAGCTGAGCTTGCCCAGACTAGGCTAGAGCTTGAGACACTGTCAGTTCCACCCACTGTCTGTGAGAACTGCCTGTCTCTTAGAATGGAGCTGATTAAGCTTAAAGCCGAAAAGTCTGTCCAAGTAGAGAGTGAGTGTGAGACCTGCTTGTCTCAGGTGGAGGTTCTAGCTTCCTTGAGAGAGGAGCTAGCAGATTCTCAGAATGAGAACTTTTACCTCCGTTCTATCCTGAGTTGGATCAGTGCCAGAGAGCCACAGCTTGGCATGATGATCCAGCCGTTCAAGAGGCAGGATGGGTTTGGGGTAGGTTACACCTACACCAAGGCTGACTTTGAGAGTGCCATTAGCCGGGCAGTGGAGTGGAGTAAAATGACTCCAGAGCAGAGGTATCCCAAGACTCACTCCACTGAGTCTTCCCAGGCTTGTCAGCCCAAGGATGGAGTGATCCATGAACCATCTAAAGCTCCACCCAAGAAACCTATCTGGGTTCCAAAGCCCAAAAATCTCCACACTTCTCTTGACTCTCTTCCTGGACCCTCTCAGCCCAAGAAGACAACACCAATCACCACCAAGCCCAAGAACCCCAAGCCTCAACCACATCCCAAGAAGCCTACCTATCATTGTGAGTACTGTCAGAGAGATGGGCATCTTGCGGAGTTTTGCTTCAGAAGGAAGCGGGTTGAGAGAGCAGAGAGGGCTCGTAGTGATCAGGAGTAGTTCTACCAGCAGGGTGGTAGACTGCGTGTTCCTCGGCGCGGGGAGAGGCTGGAGGCCAGGCCGCGTCGTGTAGGTGGTGGTAGAGGAGACGGCTTTCCTGCCCGTGCTCCAGTTGGTGGTGTCCGTTCCGGCAGAGTTCCAGACCGGTTTGGCTACGGTTCTGGACCTCGTGGCCGCAGGTTTAGGCAGAACCGAGGACCACGCTTTGAGCCGCGTTTTGGTCCAAACTCTTTTGATGGTTTTCGCTTTCCATCTTTTGAGCAGATGGCTCGACACTGGTTTAGCTCTTTTGCTAAACCTGGTGCCGGACCATTTGCTCCCACTTACAGACACTGATTGTGCAGGACCGGGGACTGGAGGATGTTTGGATCATGGACTCAGGATGCTCTCGCCACATGACGGGACATCGCAGATGGTTCTCCAGTCTCACTCCCCCGAGCTCCAAAGAGTACATCACATTCGGGAACAGCGGTCAAGGGAAGGTAAGTGGCATAGGCTCAATTAGCATTACAGATCATTTCTCTTTAAAGAATGTTGCTTTGGTTAAGAATTTGAACTTTAATTTGATCTCTGTTTCGCAACTTCTTGAGGATGGTGTGGAAGTGCGTTTTAAGAAGGGCAATTCTTCTGTGGTTGATTCTAGAGGGTCTTTGGTTTGTCAGATTTTACCTTTTGGTAAAGTTTTTCGAATTGACTTCTCTAGTTCTTTTGGCCCTTCTCGTTGTTTGATTGCTGGATCTTCTTCTGAGCTCTGGAAGTGGCATAGGAGATTAGGTCATTTGAGTTTTGATCTGCTAGTCAGGTTAAGCTCTATGGACCTCATCCGAGGATTGCCCAAGCTTAAGATGGAGAAGGATCTAGTTTGTCATCACTGTCGTCATGGGAAAATGGTTGCCGCTTCTCACTCACCTGTGACACAGGTGATGACTTCGCATCCGGGCGAGCTTTTACATTTGGACACCGTTGGTCCAGCTCGGGTACGCTCAGTCGGTGGAAAGTGGTATGCACTTGTGATTGTTGACGACTTTTCTCGTTTCTCGTGGGTTTTCTTTTTGGAGTCTAAGGATGAGACTTTTCAATTTGTCCATGACCTGATTTTGAAGCTGAAGAATGAGAACAATGGTCGGATGCGAGCAATTCGCTCCGACAACGGCTCTGAGTTCAAGAACTCTCAGTTCGTCAGTTTCTGTAGTGATCAGGGTCTGGACCATCAGTTTTCTTCTCCTTACACTCCCCCACAGAACGGCGTTGTGGAACGAAAGAACCGCACGCTAGTTGAGATGGCCAGGACGATGCTCGATGAGCACAGGACTCCTAGGCGGTTTTGGGCTGAAGCCATGAACACGGCTTGCTATCTGGCCAACCGCATCTTTCTTAGAGCTTACCTTGGTAAGACATCATATGAACTGCGGTTTGGCAGACAGCCCAAGGTGAGCCACTTGCGAGCATTTGGCTGCAAGTGCTTTGTGCTCAAGAAGGGAGGGCATTTGGACAAGTTTGAGTCTCGTTGCTGGGATGGTGTTTTTCTTGGTTATGCATTGCATTCTCGAGGCTTCCGTGTTTGGAACCTCGAATCCCAGCTGCTTGTCGAGACTTGTGAGGTTTCTTTTGATGAGTCCTTGCCTTCTTTGACTCCTTCTTTTGAGCTTTCTGGTGATGATGAGCTTGGAGAGTCCATCTTTGAGGAAGATGAGGATACTCCAGCTGCTGATGAGGGTGAGCCTTCTGCATCCCCCGCAGAGCCCACACCTTCTGAGACTTCGACTGATGATGAGGGCGGACCTCTGATCACTTCTTCCACTTCAATCGAGCCCCCTCAGTCGAGTCCAGAGGTGCCAGCTGCTGACTCAGGTGAGGTGACTTCAGATCACCAGGGAACCCGAGCAGTTCAGCGTGACCATCCCTCAGAGCTCATCATTGGTGATTTGACTGAGAGAACTTTGCGTTCTTCTGCCTCTCTTGCTGTGTTTGCTGAATCGGCTTTTGTTGCATCTTTTGAGCCTAGAGATGTTTCTCATGCTCTTTCTGATTCTAATTGGATTAATGCTATGCAAGAAGAGCTTGAGAATTTTGTCCGCAATCGGGTTTGGATACTAGTTGAGCCGCCACCAGGATGCAACCCCATAGGCACCAAGTGGGTATTCAAGAACAAACAAGGTGAAGATGGGGTTGTGGTGCGCAACAAGGCTCGACTAGTTGCCCAGGGTTATTGCCAGAAGGAAGGTATTGACTTTGAAGAAACCTTCGCTCCTGTTGCCCGTCTTGAGTCCATTCGTATTCTTCTAGCTTTTGCCGCTTCGAAGGGTTTTAAGCTTTTTCAAATGGATGTTAAGAGTGCTTTTCTGAACGGGTATATAGAAGAGGAGGTTTATGTTAGGCAACCCCCCGGTTTTGAGAACCCTAAGTTTCCTCGACAAGTTTTTATGTTGCACAAAGCTTTATACGGGTTGAAGCAAGCCCCCAGGGTTTGGTATGACCGGTTGAAGCAATTTTTGTTGGGGAAGGGCTTTGTGATGGGTTCTGTGGATAAGACTCTTTTCCTGCTCAGAGATGCTTCAGATTTCTTAGTTGCTCAGATTTACGTGGACGACATTATTTTTGGCGGTACTACTAATGATCTTGTGTCCAAGTTTTTTGAGCAGATGCACAATGAGTTTGAGATGAGCCTCATGGGTGAGCTCAAGTATTTCTTAGGGCTCCAGATCAAGCAGACCAAGGACGGCACCTTCATCCACCAAGGTAAGTACACTCGTGATATGCTTAAGAAATTTGACTTTGGTGGTGAATTGAAGCCGCAGATGACCCCGATGGGTACTTCTGGGGGTCTGGACAAGGACGAGAGCGGTGTCAAGGTCAATGAGAGAGAGTTTCGAGGGATGATCGGTTCGTTGTTGTACTTAACAGCAACAAGACCGGACATACAGTTCGCCGTAGGACTGTGCGCGCGTTTTCAGTCTTCACCACGCGCGTCTCACCGGCAGGCTGTCAAGCGCATTTTCAGGTATCTCACCTATGCGCCTGATCTTGGTCTTTACTATTCAGCATCATCATCTCTTGATTTATCTGGCTTTTCGGACGCTGACTTTGGTGGGTGTCGGTTGGATCGCAAGTCGACTTCCGGTACTTGCCAGTTTCTTGGTTCTTCCCTTGTATCTTGGTCTTCTCGAAAGCAATCTGGAGTTGCTCTTTCGACCACAGAGGCTGAGTACGTAGCTGCTGCTAGCTGCTGCTCACAGTTGGTTTGGATGATTTCCACTCTACGAGACTTTGGGTTGTTCTTTCCTACCAGGGTTCCATTGTTTTGCGACAGCACTAGTGCTATTAGTGTAGGGAAAAACCCGTGTCTTCATTCAAAAACCAAACATATTGATGTGCGCTTTCACTTCCTGCGGGATCAATATGAGAAAGGTGTCATTGACCTTATTCATGTTGATACCCATCATCAGTTGGCTGATATTTTCACCAAACCCCTAGATCAGTCTACTTTTGAGCGTTTACGAGGGGATTTGGGGGTTGTGTATCCTTTCTAGGATATTTTGCGTCAGTTTTTCTTTCTTCTTTGCTCTTTTTCTTGAGTCTTTTTGGTGTGTGTTCATATCATACATATTCACATATCACACTTTTGAGCTTGCTTCTGTTATATGATTGAACTGCTTTACTTATTCTAGCTTGTACATGCTTTTGACTACTTGTCGATGATCATGCTTTGCTTCAGTTCAAATGATATGTCTGATATCCGTCATATGCATGGCTTTTATGCTTTAAAAGTGAAAAATGATCACCATTGCTTCTGGTAACTAGCATGTGTAGGCTGAGTGCTTTTGCTATCTGTTACATGCCTTGTAGCTAGTTCATCACATAGATGCAGATATGCAACTTGGACATCTTTATGCTTTAACATGGAAAATGAGCCATAACAATCAAAAATCAGTGAAAATTCCATGCCTTTTTATGCTTGAGTTGAAAAGATCCAAGTG
This sequence comes from Zizania palustris, assembly GCA_019279435.1. Classification (NCBI taxonomy): domain Eukaryota; kingdom Viridiplantae; phylum Streptophyta; class Magnoliopsida; order Poales; family Poaceae; genus Zizania; species Zizania palustris. Next base: position 82,902,574 of record JAAALK010000285.1, read on the forward strand.
GGTTTGCTTCGTCGCATTGCATTGTTCTGGACTGCTTACCATAGCACTTTGGTATGAACTAGGACAGTGTAGTGTATGCCAAGACCAATGTCTTAAGCTTCTGATGGTCCAGTTCTGGCCTAGGCTTGACTTGGTCGGTTAGCATAAGGCTTGACATGCAAATAACCCTTGGCAAAAATGACAAAGGCAAATGAAAAAGCCTGAACTTTCAAAAAAAATAATAACAAGTTTGCTGAAGCACTTTGTTTTGGACAATGCTTATCTTGGTAGATATCAGCTAGCTTCTGCATCTCATGTTTTACCTTGCCTGTTTACTGGAACAGGTGGTGATGCTTTTTGTTTGCAAAAACTGAAAAATGTGTGCTCAATGACTTTCTTTAGATATCATCTGTTGCACTGATCATGCCATGTGTCTTAGACAGTATCTCTTTTGCTATACCTGTTAGATGTTGTAACTGCAGTCAATCATATCTGAGAAGCATGCTTTCTACACTCCACCTGCACCCCAGTTGCATTCACTGCATATTTTGAGGGGGCGATGCATTTCAGGGGGAGTCTGTGTCTCTTTTGAGTGCTTGATGAGTTCACTTGTCAACAAGGGGGAGAAAATTTGGGATCAGAGTTTAAGGGGGAGTTCTTACTCTGTTGATATCCTTGTTATTCTGCAATCGCACTCATTTTGAGCCTTTACGTTTTGGTTAACCATAATGACCGTTTCTTGCTTCTGTTTGGCTTTTGGTCATTAGGGTTAAACTTTTACCTTATTTTTCTTCTTCTTTGTTCTCTTGTATTTTGTTTTCGTGTTTCCACATTTGTTCGCAGGTGCTGAAGAGCTGAGAAAAGAGGAGTGTTGACAATGCACTCATCAAGGGGGAGATTGAGGAGCCATGCTGAATAGTGTGGGCCTCATGGCTCCAGAAGTGATGAGTCATTGTCAACGATAGTCAAAGAGGACTGAAGTAGAGAAGAGATCTGCTGTTTCATGGGCCGCGTGTGACTCAGGTACACGGGCAGCGAGCGACTGTCGGGCAGAGGAGGCTGCGAAGTCAGGCTGGCCCAATCCGGGTGCATGGGCCAGAAGCAGTAGAAGACCCACTGGGCTGTTGACCAGGATTGACTCAGGTACACGGGCGGTGAGCGATTGCCGGGCTGAGAGAGCTGCGGAGTCGGGCCGGCCCAATCCGGGTACTTGGTGCAAAGCCGGTGGAGGCTTTGTCAGTTTCGGCGTAAAACTGACAACCGTTGATTCTGTATCCGACTGTCCAGAAGAGAAGCCGTAGTCACTACGAAAGCTGAGCTTCCGGATAAGTCATCTGTAACTCTAGGCCCACAGTCAGTCAGTCGTGTCTGTAAAAATTCCTAAGGGCAGTAGAGTCTTTTTATTTATTCTTGAGTCTGTAAAAACCCTAAGGGGCTGGTAGAATATTCCTAGTGTTGGGCTGCCTATAAATAGGACCTCAATCCCTAGGGTTTGGACTACCCCTTTGTGCTGAAATCAAATCCACTCTTTTGGGTCACTTTTTGTCTCTTACATTGCCTCTCTCCTCTCTTGGTTCCCTGCTGGCGCCGCCAGGAAGCACTTGCTCCTGTGTTTAATGCTTTGCTTTTAATGCTGCAGTAAATGCTCTATTTCGGTGTGTGCTGCATCTGCAAAGGTTTTAAACGATTTCATTTCATTAGCATAGCAAGTTTTCCCGTGATTTTTGAGGCTTTGGAGGCTTCGGCTGGGTGTGTTCTTCATTCTAGTAGTACTAGTTCTTGCTGCTGCAAGTAGTACTACTTCCCTGCAGCTACAGTGGTCTGTGCAGCTTTTCACCTTCTATTGCACCGCCTTTTTGATCAAGGCTGACAGGCTTGTCACCTTTTTGGCTGTGTTTCGAGCGAAGCTACTCTCTAGTTCGAAGCCCTTCAGTTTCGCGAGGCAGGCTTCGATCTATCTCCTTCGAAGACTTCGGTCGATCTTCGGCTTTTGATTTGCATTCTGTGTGGCTAAGCTTCGAAGCATTTTTCTGAACGTCAGTATCGCATACTTCGAACAACAGTGCGAAGGGGCTTCGGCTCTATCTGTTCGAAGTCGATACTTTGACAAGTTTCGAAGTTGGGTTCGAAGCTTGTAGCTCCGCTAAGCTTCGCACTATCTTCTGTGTGGCGTATCACCCTTCGCCTCTCTGTTCGGAGCTTGCTCTTTTCGAAGGTAGAGCATTGGCTTCGGACTTATCTTTCTGTCGTGTGACAGGCTTTGCATCTTTGTTCGAAGGTTGTCCTTTTGTGTGTTGTGTTCGAAGCTTTCTGTTCGAAGGTTTCGCTTCGAAGCTTTCGGTTCTAAGTTGTGTTCGAAGTTTTGTTCTCGAAGTGCACACTTCGAAGCAGGCTCCGACTCTGTCACTTTGCTCCGAAGCTCTTGGTTCGAAGCTGTGTTCGAAGCCTTGTCTTCGAAGTACATACTTCGAACCAGGCTCCGGCATTGTCATACTTCAGTTCCGAAGTACTCTTCGCTACTTACCACTTCGAACTAGGTTAGACCGTGACACCTTCGGCATATCGGACAGGCTCCGTCACCAACCTCCGAAGCAGACCTCGACGTGCGAAGGAGGCTTCGCCCTAGTACCGAACAGGAGACAAATTTGGACAGTAACTTCTCTTTTCATCTTACACATACTTAGATCATTTCATTGAGAAGTTTTAGGCCTGTTACACCATGTACATCTGCCTAGTTGCACTTATTTAATAATTCTCAGTTATAATCATTTGCTTCTAGGTTAGAAACCTTTAGACTTAGGCCTTTCATCTATTTTCTGCTGCGTAGTCTTTTTGAGGTGCGTTGGGTATTGGGAACAGGCCATTGATTCGAAAGAATTTTTAGGCGCCCATTCACCCCCCCTCTGGTCGCTACTTTCGGTCCTACAAGGGGGCATCAGAAGACTCCAAAACTACAAAGGTTGTTTGTGTCTGCTCTGCAAAAGTTGATGTTGTCTCCTCTCCGAAGCTGACAAAAGAAGCCTCCAAATAAAGTAGACTACCATCTGTACCCCCTCATCTGGCTGAGATAAAAACAGTGTAAACCCTAAGGGTAAAGTAGTCTATTCATAGGGCTGAATAGTGCCTATAAATAGTGGAGGCTGGCTAGGCATCGGTAACACTTTGAGCAGCCATTTTAGAACTCCCATGCTAGTCGCCACACTCATGTATTATGTCCTGTGAGTTCATTTTGTGTTCCCTGTTCATGCAATGAATCTTTGATTCTGTTCTTCATTTACTTCTTGAACTTGTATCTTGTTTTTGCACTGCATGCCTTGATTCCTCTGTGCTCAACTTCTTTCAATTCAAACCCTCTTTGGACTGGTTCTTTTTTAGAGAGGTGTGTGAGTGGTTTGTCCGTGCGAAGTGTGTAATTTCAGTGTGTGTTCGCTCTGTGTAATCTGAGGTAATCCCTCCCTATTACTAGCGAAGCACTGAGTAGAGTGTGCTCGAAGCTTGTTGTTTTCTCTTAGCAAAATCGATTTTGTTTACATTTAGACCTTTGAAATACGAAGCCTAGTACCAATTGCTAGTGTGGAGTATATGGTCGAAGTCCGCAGAGGGAAACCACCTTCTGCGAAGGGTGAAGTGCGAAGCCTGCTCGAAGGTACCTAGTGTGCAGAGTCTGCACTATTCCAGCAGAATTGTGGTTTTGGTTTTGAGGGTGTGAGCGAAGTCTTCTTGACTTCAAACTTTTGGTATTCACAAAGCCTGAGTTCAGAGCTGCAAAATACCTCTGAACCAGACCTTCGAAGGTTGTGTTCGAAGCCTGTTCCATAGGAGACTGTTTTTAAAACAGAAGGCTATTTTTAGCCTGAAATTTTAAAAGCTCCCATTCACCCCCCTGGTCACCCGTTTTGGTCCAACACCATCGAAACATGCAAACATGGCATCTAAAGATTCGCCGGGGCCTTGCACAAACATTTGATATTCTTGATTATATGTGCTTTGCCGCCTAGCCTTAATCTGAGTAGTGCCCTCATGGAAAGTTTTCAAAGTGGTCCAAATTTCACGTGCAGTTCGAAGATGTTAGACCCTATCAAACTCTTTTCGACTTAGACTCATGAACAATATATTTCGTGCTTTGTTGTTACAATCGTACTGTCCTATTTGAGCCTCAGTGGTGCGAGTTTCAGGGATCACATATTGGGAATCAACAATGTCCCAAATTGCACTTCCTTGGCTTAGTAGATAAGCCTCCATGTGCACCTTCCAATAATCAAAATCATGACCATCAAAAATCGAAATCTTAGAGATTGTGTCCATGTCGCCAAAAAGGATCACAAACTAGTTAAGGTCAACTAGTGATCTAACCGTCTCTGATACCAATTGTGGGATCGAAATGGTGACTAGAGGGGGTGAATAGGCGCCTCAACAAATTCTTACGAATATGATGGCCTTTTCAAATCACCCAATGCACCTCTAAATGAACAAGCGGAAGCAGATGTAGTAAAAACTCCGATAAAAACAGATGCTATCACCCTCCTATCTGATATTATATCAAATGATGGATTGAGGGATCACCAGCACTGAATTTGCACACACAAAGATTGCACTTTAAAAATAGCTCTGAAACTTTTTCTGTTCTATACAAAAGAGTCACATAAAAAAACAATTTCAGAATGGGCTTGGTGGAACATGTGCTCGGTAGTACATGCAGTTGTTAATGGTGAAAAGCATCACTGCATATGGCAACACATGATCGGCAAGCTGGGAAAGAAAAAGAAGGGAGAAAATTGTTTCTAGATTCAACTTTCAGTTTTCAAGATTTTCAGAAAATAACCACCTTCCAGAATATATATAGATTTGTTCAGAACCTTTTTCAAACTTCAAACATGGAACCCTTGTAACTTAGACAACAAGAGTTATGTAGAACTTAGGTCCAAAAACAGAACCAAAACAGATCAAAAATCGACTAAAAGATTCAATCCAGACTGAAAACAGAACACAACTTGGCAGAAATCAGCAGTTTTCAGAACATTTTAGGCACTTTGTTGGATAAGAAAATAAATTCAGCAGTGGTCAAAACCTTTTGCACATTTCAAACATGAAACCCTTAAAACTTGGATAACAAGATTTATGCAGAACGCAGGTCCAAAAACAGAACCAAAACAGATCAACAATTGACTCAAAGATTGAATCCAGACTGAAAATAGAAAACTTTGCAGAAATCAGCAGTTTTCAGAACATTTTAGGCACTTTGTTGGACAAGAAAATATATGCAGCAGTAGTCAAAACCTTTTGAAAATTTCAAACATGTAACCCTTGAAACTTGGACAACAAAATTTATGTAGAACTCAGGTCCAAAAACAGTGCCAAAACAGATCAAAACTCGCCTCAAAGATTGAATCCACACTGAAGACATAACTCAATCAGCAAAAATCAGAAGTTTCCAAAACTGTTTAAGCACGTTATTGGACAGAAAAATATATGCAGCAGTGGTCAAAAACTTTTGCAACCTTCAAAAATGGAACCCTGAAAACTTGTATAACAAAAGTCGTGAATAACTCAGGTTCAAAAACAGCATCAAAAAAGTTCAAAACTCAGCTTCAAAAGTGAATCTAAAGAGGATGAACAGTACCTACGCTCGAAGCTCCTGGATGTTGTTTTTGCTTGATCTGAATGATGAAAACTAAGCACGAAATTAAGAACAGCAACAAGGCTAGAGCAAAATAGAAATTGTGGTTGGTAGCCCCAAAATGTTCAGCTGAAAAAGTCTAATGACAGCCATAAAAGTCACACCAACCCTAGGCCTTTGGGTCCTTTATATAGGCAAGCCCACAAATGAAAAACCCAACATGCCCCTAGGATTTAATTACAAATTAATACTTAAAAGTAATTAAACCTGAAATACCCTTTGGTATTTTTCAGAATTAAAATCCAGAAAAATACACAAAGAAGATACCTAATTTATTACAACACTTAAACCTATACTTTTAATATATTTTCAGAATTTTGATAATTCTGAAAAATACTAAAAATTTACACTTAATCTTAATTACTAAATAAAAATAAACTCCTAATTATTGGAATTTAAAAACATCCAGAGATGAGACGGTTTTTAGCAAAAACCAACAAAGCCTCCTCGATCGCCAACATGTGACGCTAATCCGCGAACTCTACCGCCAGCAAGTCTCTCCCGCTCTCAATTCCCTCGAGCCGCATGATCACTTGCGCTGGCCTCTCTTTCGCTGACTTGACTGTCACCCTCTCTCGACCATCCATCCGTTCATGTCTTGCTCTATCTCCTCGTGCACTCTTGAGATCATCTCTAACTTCACCCGGTATCCTTGATCCTCTAGCATCGAGCTCCCCGCTCGACCCTTGATCACCCACCGTTGACAGTTGGTTAGCATCTCACCCTGCACACATGAGACGAGCCAAAACAAGAGACACAACGCACACCAATCCCCTCGGCATCCACTCTCCATAACCACACATTGATCCCATCGATGCATTCAAGCCATCACTCACTAATCTCACCAGATCGCTCAACCTTGTCAATCACTCATCATAAAGACAAAAACCACAATGTTGACCTCACTTGGTTTCACAATCTAGGATTTAAAGGAAATCACGTCCGATGTTAAAAAAGTCATGTATTCTCAAAAAAAGAATTATGATTTAAAGAAGGAATATGTTGGTTTTAAAAATAATTTGATGGTTAAATCTTTGTTTAAACTTGAAACTTTTTATACGATGAAAATGCAACATAGATTATATCATGTACAAAATCTGGTATTTTTCTGGATAAGTTTACTATTTTAATTTATTAAATGTGTTTCTAGGATTAAAATTGAAATAAGTGAAATTTAAACTGTAAGTACTTGAAATAATGAACCAAAATTTATAGAAAAAATATATTCATGTTTTTGAGTCTATTTTTAGTTCTTATCGACTAAATTAAAATAAATTTTGAAAAATCTAAGTTACGACACTCGATGGGCAATGTGGAGCTTAATGATTTTTTAATTCAAAAAAATAAATGAAGTTTGAAAATTTTGAGACATGTCATGGTGTTATTATATGATAAATAAATACCGTGATAAAAATTTAAAAATGTTTCAAGAAAGTTATCACGTATGATGTTAAGAAAGTTTGAGATTCTATGAAAATGAATTAGGTTTCAAAGAAGTAATATGTTGGGTTTAAAAGCAAATAAATAGTTAAATTTGTATTTCAATTTGAAACTTTTTATATGATTAAAATGTGACATAGATTATCTCAAGTAAAAAACTATTTTTTGAATAGTTATTATTTTTATTTCATTAAGTATGTTTCTAGGATTTAAATTGAAATATGTGAAATTTGAATTGTAAGTACTCGAAATAATGAACTAAAATTTATATAAAAATTATATTCATATTTTTTAGTCCATGTTTAGTTAGTAACCACTAAATTGAATGAATTTTTTAAAAAAACTAAGTTACGACACTAGATCGGCAACGTTGGGTTTAATGGTTTTTTAATTCTAAAAAATTCAAATAAAGTATAAAAAAATATGAGACTTATTATGATGTTATAATATGATACATTAATGATGTGTAAAAATTTAAAAAATATTTCAAAAAGGTTGTCACATAAGATGTTAAGAAAATTGGAGATTCTACGTGGACTAGTAAAGATTTAAACAAAGAATGAGATGTGTTTGAAAGCAAATCGACAATTAAATCTTTGTTTGAATTTGAAACTTTTTAGATAACCAAAATATAACATAATTTGAAATGTAAGTGCTTAAAATAATAAACCAAAATTTATATAAAATTTATATTCATATTTTTGTGTTCATTTAGTACCCACTAAATTGAACGAAATTTTAAAAAAATATATTGCTTACGACACTTGATCGGTAACATGGAGCTTATTTGTTTTTTAATTTTAAAAAATTTAAATGAAGTCTAAAAAATATGAGACTTGTCATGGTGGTATTATATGATATATAAATTATGTGATAATAAATTTAAAAATATTTTGAGAAAGTTGTTACGTAAGATGTTAAGAATGTTAAAGATTATACAAGGATTAATAAAGATTTAAAAAAGGAATGAGTTGGGTTTGAAAGCAAATCGAAAGTTAAATCTTTGTTCGAATTTGAAACATTTTATATGATCAAAATAAAACATATCTTATCTCACGTAAATATTTGATATTTTTCTAGGTCAGTTTACAATCTTTAATTCATTAAATGTTTTCTAGAATTTAAATTGAAATAGGTAAAATTTGAGATTTAAATTGAAACAAGTCAAATTTCAAATGCAAGGAAAATAAAAAATATATATTATATACCAAGTATACCAAGTAATCGTATAAAATCTCTAAATTTTTAAAAATATCTTTTATGTTTTTTCTTTTTTTTTTTCTTTCGGCTTGCCTATGCTGTGGGCCTGCGCCCTGCACGCTTGGTCTAGTGTTTGACGCAAATGGGAAAGAATAATAACAGTCGCCGCCGCCCCGGCACTTCACGTCTTAACGACTTCACCTAACACTGCCGCCAACCAGCCACGGCTGCCATTGCAGCAGGTAAGTTTTTGGCACTGCGATAATAATAATTATTTTTTGGTCAGACAATTAAATATTTATTGGGTCTAACGGATTTTTAATCAGATAATCCGAATAGGATTTATTCAAATTATTCGGAAAAATCCGAATATGTATAATTTGTATTAAAAAAATCTGAATAAAAAAATATTTTTTTCAGATTCGAACGGAAACGTATAACTTTGTTCCTAATCTGAAGTGATAGATTGATCGTGTTGATTTCCGGTAGGCTAGGTACAGTTTCGAAAAATAAGTCTGTTTGGTTGAATGTATGTCCCGTATGAAACCATCTAGAATGGTTTGGTTCATGGTTTGGTTCATATTTTTGAAGTATTCTCTCGAGATGCTGAAACCAGGGCGGATCTACATGGTATGCCGGGTGGGCCTGCATACCCTAGATAAATCGGTATTAACATGTAATATATCAAACAAACATAAAATTTAAGAAAACACTATACAGTTCAGTGGGTGAAGCATGGTGCATCTTCAGTTCTTTTCTTCTCTTTCCAATTTGCTGTGAAATTCAGTTCTCTTTTCCTTTTCCAACTTTCAGTGAATCTTTAGTGATTGTTTCTATTAGTGCTAAAATATTGTATCAAATTTTGAATTTTAAAATATAATTTCTAATAATATATTGTGGTTTTTAATGTTATTTTTTATTTTTGTTTCACTGTTATGTATATTATAAGGTTGACACGTCCTTTTATTTTAAGTTCAACTTTGCTGTGAATTTTAGTTATTTTTTCCGTTTTCAACTTTGTAGTTAATATTTAGTTATTGTTTATATTAGTACTAAAATATTGTATCAAAATTTGAATTTTAAAATATAATGGTTAATAATATATTGTGGTTTTTTACCGATCTTTTTTATTTTTGTTTCACTATAACGCATATTTTAAAGTTGACACATCCTTTCATTTTAAGTAAAAACAAGTAGCCAAATGCTATGCCTTTTAACTACCAAAAAGGTTATATTTTTTATGTGCACTATATTGGTGAAATCGTGAATGTGTTTTTGAAATTTTTCTTTCATTCAAAAATAAAGTTTCATAGATTTCATATTTTAAGCTATTTATATTTGTGAAAGTTTTTAAATTAATCTTTTAATAATTGAAGATTTATCATAAATATAATAAATTACGATATAAATTTAATAAATATTTATCTGTTGATAGCAAAAATGGCATTAATGGTCAAGATTGTCAAAATATCAATTTTGGTAATTTGGACCGAAAATATGCAACTCCTGATACAGGCCGAAGCCCTGGAGTGTCGGAGGCCCACTTGCATGGGGCCTCGGGGCACCTTTTAGTGGCTTGCTTCGCAGGCTAGCTTCGGCCCGAAGGCCCTTCGGCGGCCTGCTTCGCCAAAGCTTCGGTCCGAGGAACACACTTCGGCGGGCCTGCCGAAGGCCCACTTCGGATAGGCTTCGGATTGGAGTCTAATACAGATTAGGTTGTTTTATCTCTAATCTTGATTATGCCTAATCTTATTAGATTAGATTTAGAGATAGAAGGCTAACCCCTATAAATATAGGGGTGAGGCCCGTTCATAGGGACCCCCAACACAGATTAACTCTTCAAACCCTAGTTTGAACCGTACCTTTACTTTCTTTACTTTCCGCATTAGATCAGTATACATTCATGGGTTTGCACTGGAAGCCCTTCGTTGGCCACGCTGTAATTGTGGTAAGCCTTGTTGTTTCGCATGTGAATCATTCATTAATCTACGCAGCATATTGTTATCACCTTGTTGGCTCGCTTGTGAACAACCCGATAATCTATGTAACAGATTGCTACCCTTTGTTTTGAATACTGCTACACTTGGTAATTTGGTCTCCACGCCGAATTGGCACTTGATCTTCGTTTGCTGCAGGTTTCACGTTCAGAGCCCCCTTCGCCGAAGGTTCTCGGAGCTAGAAAGCTGGTTTCGGAGGCTGCCAGAGCACCCTTCGGTGAGTTCTCGCTTCGTTTGTCCGTGTCGGATCCATCACGTTGTTGTCAGTCTGGTTAAGTCCCACACACCGGAGCTACTTCGCATCAGAGTTGCTTCACACTGGAGTCACGCCAGAATGCTCTGCATCGTACTTCGTCGCGCTAGCGCTCCACATCGGATTTTGTCGCGCCAGCGCTCCGCATCGGACTACGTTGCACCGGCGCCCCGCGTTGGATTTTGTCGTGTCATAGGCTTCGCACCGAACCCTGTCGTTCAGAGGCGATTTAGTGTCGCGATCTGTTCGGAGCCCGTCTTCGGCCATATCAATCCGAACGCCGAAGGTTACCTTTAGTGCACACTTCGCACTAGACGCAGAAGGACCCCCTTCGGTGACCCTCCGCACAGTATACTCCGAATCAATCAAGCTCCGTTCGGCCGATTGGTTTATTTTATCTATATATTTCGGCTAATTAGATTATTTATTTATGATCTGATTACCTGGCGACTCCACCTCCCTTGCTACTGTAAAGGGTAGTCGAAACGCAACGTCAGTGTTGTGTTACGCTTAAGATCATCCCTAAGTATTCACACGCTTTTGGATCGTCGAACCGGCACGGGGGCACGCTTTTCGTCTCAACTCAATTTAATAATTGAAGATTTATCATAAATATAATAAATTACGATATAAATTTAATAAATATTTATCTAATTAAAAAATGATTTTATCGAATCATATATACAAAATTTGATGTGGCATACCCGGTACTAAAATCCTGAATCCGCCACTAGCTGAACCATTTTGTGCGGTAAAAACAAGTGAACGACGTTGTCCGATCTTTATTAACTATTTCTAATTATTTATAGTTAGTTAAGATTAATGATTATTAAGTAGTTTTAGTGGAAAATAATTATAATTAAATATTATTAATTATAACTAATCATTGTTATGCATGGCTTCAAGCTGCGATTGCCGTCAGCGGTGGCCTGCAGGTAGGGATGAAAACGGAGCGGAAACGGACGGAATTAGATGATACCATATCCGTTTCTGTATTTTTTAACGGAAACGGAAACGAAACCGGATATTGCGGAAACGAAAACGGAAATGAATAATATCAAAAACGAATACAGATCGAATAAGGAGCGGACACGGATACAGATCGGATATATGTCGGAATACAAAGTACCAAGTAAGCTAGACTAGACACGACTAGCATTACTGACAGAATCAAACTAAAGTGTGGCAATGCATAAAGATTTCTATGTGGCAAACTGCGGGCAACATGGAATTTTCTGTGTTAACGAATGATTGCCCATGCCAGTGATGATTAAAGAGACACTTGTTAAATGCAACACATGTTGGCTAGAAAAATTTCTCATTCTTTCATCTGTAGGCTAGAATAATTTCTCATTCCCAAAATTTGTAAATCTCACAACAAGGCAGATTTGGAGTTTTTATCTCATGAATAGGGGACAAATTTCACTACATTCACAGGAATCACAGCTCTTGTTCAAAAAAATACATTCACAGGTATTTAATCTCATTTCACTACATTCGAGCAAAGCAAAGATTTAATCTCATACTTACATGTATTTCTCCGATGACAGCGGACGACGCTAAGAAGGGGCAGAGCCGGCTGTGCGGATGTGCAACTGGCGGCGAGGCGGCGGCGTGCGCTGCCGCCCTGTGCGCAGTGCGGCTGTGCGGCGGCGTGCGCTTCTGCGCTGTGCGCAGTGTGGCTGTGCGGGGCTGCGGGCGTGAGTGCGGGGCTAGGGCTGCCGCCGCCTGCGCCTGTTGTGCTGTTGCCTTGTGCTGTTGCGGCGCTAGAGAGAATGCGATGCTTGGCTTGTGCTGTTGCGGCTGTGGGCCTGTGGCTCCTGTTGGGCTGCTGCTGCAAATGTAAAGCCATAAAAGACTGTGTGGGCTGTAAATTGTAAATAACTGTGTGGGCTAAGATTTGGAGAAACTGAATGGGTTTATAATACGGAAACTATCTGTTTTTCTTATGCGGATATTTACGCCCGGATATCCGTTTCCGGCGGAAAGCGTCGTTCCGTTTCCGGTTCCGTTTCCATATAAAAAATTCCGTATCCGTTTCCGTTTCCGCATAAGCCTCTCCGTATCCGTTTTTTATCGGAACCAACGAAAACTTTCCGCTCCGTTTTCATCCCAACCCGCAGGTCCGTGGAGCCGCGCATCACAAATGGCTGTTGCTTATCTCTTTTCTCGCATCTTTGACCGGAGAAGACATCCCCTGTTACTCGTTGGGGCCCACGACTCAGCACGCATTCGCGCCTGTTGGTGACACACCACTAAACAAGACTGGAGTTTTCGCACTCTCGGCAAAACCTTAATACGAATGACATCTTGGCCCCATGCCTTCGTCGGACCCTGCTACCAGTGGGTTTATACAGCGCGGTGGCAACAACAACAGGTAACAAAGTCGCTCATCAATGTCAAGAAGAAGAAGCGTACTACTGAACGCTCCCTTGATGTCTTGGTTAACTACTCTTTCCCTTCCCCTCTTTGAATCAAAACAAAATCGAAACGGAACAATTGCAATCCTCTTTGCTTCTCTCTTCTGCCATCAACATCGATTAGCCCTAATCTGGCGACGAATGCTGCACCGGTAGCGAGATCTGTTCTTTAGCGCCAGTGTGCCTCGCCGGCCGGCCGCGGGCATGGCGGCCCAGAACGGCGGCGGCGGCGGCAGCGATAGTGGCGCTGCGGCGGTGTTCATCAACGTGTACGACCTGACGCCCATGAACAATTACCTCTACTGGTTCGGCCTTGGCATATTCCACTCTGGAATCGAAGGTTGGTGTCTTGGTGATGCTTTTGCTTTGTGCTTTCTCTTTGGGTTACCTTTTCATTTTTTTTCCCTGGTTGATGTGATCATGCTAGATTGCTATAGTCTTGCAGATTCATACCATCCTATGGTTGTTCCGAGTATCCTGCAGTGATTCTATCGCGAACAATTTAATATCATAAACTTGTGCGTTTAGTGAATTTAAAGAAAATCGTTGCGTAGGAGAGAGAAAGGGAGTCTTTTGCTTGGGAGAAAATTGTATCAAGGAGAGCTTGGCAAATTCCTCTTGCGTGGACCTTGAACACTCCCGGGGCAGACACACGTAGCGGAACTGCGGAACTCCACGCCGTAGCCGCCGGAGAGCACGTCCTCGCAGTTGTAGTACAGGAGTACAGGACGTCTCTATCGATGAGGTGTCGTCCCTGTTGGTCATACTCCGTTCACCTCGCCATGATAGCCAAGGCCCAGGAGTAGTCCCCAGTCCCCACCGCCATCGCTGCCGCCGCGGCGGCGGCGTCGCACCGGGAGAGGTCGCGTCGACAGGGAGGGTGAGCAGCAATTAGGTAGGTGGGGAAGAATAGAGAGGAATCTTGGTGGCGTCGTAGATTAGGTAGACCGGGGAAACGACGAGGTGAGGAAGAGGAGCTTCTCGTCTGCGGCCTCGACGTAGGTGTTCGGTAGGAGCTCTTCTAGCTCGCCGTCGTCGCACAGAGGGGCGCCTCCCCTTCAAAGCTCATCGGCGGTCAGGCAGATGGATAGGGAAGAGAGATCTGGAGACTCGGCGAGGCGGGCGAGGAGCGTCATGCTCCTCACCAGCGAGGTGATCTCGTCCTTGTCCTCCCGCAATGCGCAGGTGTAGATCTATCTGCCTGTCCGTGCATTTGATCGCCCACTCTGACTCCTCGACTCAACTCACACCAACACGCACGTCGCGGTCGAGCAGGATCTAGGAAGGCAAACGTCGAATTATCGCCATGGCCTTTTTCCCTGAATCTGTTGGATTGTGGGACGAGGGTGGAGAAGATAGATGGAAGACGAGTCCGGATCGGGGGATTAGATTTCTTATTCTTTCTGATGCGAAGTGACGCTGATCTAATTGTGCCTGTAACTGACTTTTCAATTTTTCTCATCCTGCTTACGGTGCTTCCTGTGAAAAAAAAAGCTATTTTGACACTTCAAAGAGGTGCACTTTGTTAATGATGACACTTCTGAGACTGACATGTAGTACCATTTAAGTCAATAAAAGTGGGACCGGATGTCAAAAATGCAAAAGCCATTTCTTTAAAGTGTCAAAATAGCAAATCTCTCCTTCCTGTGCCGCTCTAACTGATTGGTAATTTGGTATGAGCTTAATTTAAATGTTAATTTAGTGTAAACTCAAATGAACAGTTCATGGCATGGAGTATGGATTTGGAGCACATGAGTTTCCAATGAGTGGGGTGTTTGAGGTGGAACCAAAAAGCTGCCCTGGCTTCGTCTACAGAAGATCAGTGCGGGTGGGCACAACTGGGATGTCCAGGGCAGAGTTCCGCTCGTTCATTCAAAATCTCGCAGGACAGTACAATGGCAATGCATATCATTTGATTTCAAAGAATTGCAACCATTTTACAGATGATGTATGTAAGAACTTAACTGGCAAATCAATCCCTGGATGGGTGAATCGGTTAGCAAGAGTGGGTCAGTATCTGTATATCGCTAGGTTCATGCGTTTTTTTCTGGCTTGCTTGACACCATAGTTATCTGATTGTATTTGTAAACTTCTTAGGTTCATTTTTCAACTACTTTCTACCAAAAAGCATTCAAGCTTCTGCAGTTAGACACCCCCCAACTCATCCTGCATGTTCTGGTAAGTTTGTTCTTAATGCTTATATTTACTTTTGAATAGGGAGGTTAGCTATTTACTATTACTGTACATCTTTTAGTGTCGTATTCTACTTGTTATGGTAAACTAGTTGTTAATTCTATTGAGATCCAGTTATTTATTTTTTCTCTTAAAATGTGCTCCCAGATGGTGATATGGATTCAAGATGTTCATCCGCTATTGGGGACAGTGATGACGACGAGCTGGACCAACACCTGCTGCCAACAGCAACCGTTGACCTTCATGCTATAGATACGCCACCAAAGCTAACCAAAGATATTATCTGAATTGAACGCTTTTCTTGCTTATGTTCTCTTCAGCAGTGTGCAGTGTAAGAAGCGCAATCTCGAGCCCTGGATGTGGTACTCATGAAGTTCTTCTCCAACCAGTGCGATTCAACTAATATTCCCTTTCCTTTTCCTCTGAGTTTTGGTGGTAACGCACAACGGAATTGCCTGTCAAATATGGTTAGAATGTCAGATCGTATTATCTTGCGTTCGAGTATAGCTGCAAGGTGCTGGCAAATACTGCCATTCCAACCTTTGTGGTATTGGCTTGATGTTGTTAGCAGAGCCGGCAGCCTAATATCGAATCATGCCTAGGGCGATCAATGCAGATATGGCCACTGCATATGTTAGAAATTGTAACAGAGGTTGGTTGTAGCATCACACATTGTCACATTGATTCATACTCTCGAAAAACATTGATTCTTATTCTCCGTTTTTGTGGGCTGGTGTTTTTTGGCCGATACATCACGCATTGAGGAATTTTACTGTCATTACATTCTACTCATCTTTCAGTATTATCTGCCAAGCCCTTCTAGCCTTTCGTGCATGTTTTCCTTCCTCCTGAAATGATGAGAAAATTAATAATTTGATTATAATGTTCACTTCGAGATAATGAATTGATAATTTGATTATAATGTCACTTTGAAACAATGATAAGTGACTATTTAGTTCGTGCATCATCCCACAGCAGCCCTTTCTCAGTGGCGGCAGATCCAACAACCATCCCATTCCCATACCTCCCGACGGCCGCGCACACGGCAAGCTAGTTGACGGCGATGGCTTCGATCTCATCGCACCTGTAGGCCATCAAGGCGGCGCTCGGCGCCGCGTCTGTGCACGCTCGCCGGCCCATCACCCGCTCGTCCGTGCTATTCCACGCCATGGAGGCTACTGACATCTGATAAATCTTAGCACTTTTCTCGCTTACGTTAAATCTCAGCCTTTCGCTGCTGCAGCCGATCCGGCCCATCAACAACGGCACCTAGGGATGAAAAATGAACTGAAAAGTTTTATCTGTTCAGAGAAAAAAACGAAACAGAGAGTGTTAGATGAAACGGAAATATAATTTTTCGGAATGGAAATGGATTTTTTTTCAAAAACAAAAACAAAACTACAATTTTCGTCGAAAACATATACAACAACGGAAATACAGATTTTTTTCTTTCATCAGACCATTCTTGCCTTATTCATACAGGCCCAGCATATAGATGAGTGCACGTAGCCCATGTAGCATCCGAAGCAAGCTTTGCGGTGCAGACTAGGATGAACCTGCTACACTAGATTTTTTAAATAATATATTTTTATTCAGAATAGCATTTCTGTTAAACGTTCTCAGAAAATCATAAAATAGCCCAGAGGCTCTATCAACAGATGGTCAGTTGAGAAATGCCTAGTTAACATGACAGAGCCTCTGTTGGTAGTGCCGATAGTGGAATAGTGACCACGCTCGGGCTCCCACGCCGCATCACGTCGCACCCGCCCATGTCGCACCGGCGCTCCGCGTCGCGACCGGTGAGGTGGTGGACCGACTAGAGGGCAGAGTAAAGCAGACATACCTGGTCTCGAGGCGGCCGCATGGTGCGACGCTACGTGGTGAGCAGCGGCGAGGCAGCAAATCAACTAGTGGGGGGAGCAAGAGGAGTAGGTAGGGTCTTGAGATAGCTAAGCGGTGCAGCATGGTTGGTGAGTAGAGTGAGGTTGGCGAGAGCCAAGATGTGGCGTGGGCAGATGCATGGAGGGTGGGCGACGGGGGACGCGGCGTGTGGCGAGTGCAACGGGCAGACGACAACATGACATGGCACAGAGTAGGCAATGGGTCTCTGTCAGCACTCCATCTGCTAGCAGAATCTCTGTCGGCTCTTCAAATGCATTTTCTAGGATCATGTAACATGAATGCATTTTCGAATAAAAAATATTATTTTAAAAAATCCAACTGAGGCATGGAAACTTCATTGCCCTGTTGCACTGCACGAGCGGCCACCCAGGCATCATTGCATGGCACCAAATCAAAATGTTAAAAAATTAAAATTTTCATAGGCTATCCAAAATTTTCAATTAGCTCTATCAACTGCAAACCTTCAATAATATTCAATAATTAGCCGGTTTATTATTGTTTCTGCCCAAAACATAACATAACTAACAGAATAACAACAATATTATTTATTTATTTCAAGGAATACAGTAAAAACAGGAACTTTTCTCATTCCTGTTGTATTGTTTTGGCTATTGCTCTATGCAAAATCATCATTCAAAACTTCTATATTCTAAGCAAATTGTCATCCATAAGTAGCAAAATTGTTTTTCTGCCTTGCTGTTTGATACAATGATATTTGCATCAACTTCTGTTTGGGATCTCTTTTCTCTGTATTTCAGTTTATGTCACATTCTCATTTTTACTAGTTGGAGCAATGTAACAATGAAAGGAATGAATGATGAGTATAACATAGACGATGATTTAGAGGAAAACACATAGATGAAGCAATAAATGATGTAAGTTGGAATAAAGAAGTTGTTTTTATAAATATCTTTGTAACTTTGAACTATTCCTATTTAGAAACTATATATTACGAGTGATGAATTGATACGTAATAATATGTATTTTGACATCTATTCAATTTTTGTCCGCTCCTTACTCGATCTGTATTTATTTCTGGCAATATTCGCTTCCTTATTTATTTCTGGTAATATTCGCTTCCATATTTATTTTTGGTAATATTCGTTTCTGTTTTCATTTTTAGAAAAAATGTTTTTCTTTTTCGTTTCCATTAAAAATAAGAAAAGGAATATGATACCATCCATTTCCGTATATTTCCACTCTATACCGGCAACTCAAGTTCTTAATCCTGCACCAATCGTGCTCTAGTTCTGGCAGCCGCTCTCCTCGTGTCATGCACCCTCCGCTGCCACCTCCCCCTCAGTACCATGCACCAATCGTGACTCGCAGACTCTTGTACTCTCCTCCTCATTAGCGCCACATACCGGTTCATGCCCCATTCCCCGACCGGCGATCACGCCTTTCCTCTCGTGACTCCACCTGGCCACCGATCGTCAGGACATGCGGTGCTATCCGGCGAGGGAGGGAAGAGAGGGAGAGAGAAGGGAGATCAGGTTAATTCTTCACATTTCCTCACCTGCAACTCCCCTGTAACCACACAACTGTGAGAGTCGCTCATCGGAGAACAAGTTTACTTGCTAGAGTGAGAAAGTTGTTCACTAGAGACGAGAACGAGAGACCACCGTCACTCTCACCAACTCCACGCGATAGATTTTTTTGTTTTTAGATGTGATTTCTTTCTGGACGCTTACTCCTGGCGCACTTCCAACAAAATAAGTTCAGCCAGTGCTGCCGCAAAATGTTTTTCGACTTATAGAAATACATTTTCAACACAACACACACAACTCCCTCTTTACGCCTTCACTAATGATCGTCCCACCAATAGCCTCTTTTGAATTGCGTCTTCCAATGACACAACACCAGTTGTAAAATTCTACCCCTTGAGCTCCATCTTCAGTCTAGGTTGTCACCTCCCGAAAATGAATTTTCAACACATTGAAGTCCTCTGTTGTTGCATAAGCCGGTGGTAAGGTACCCAGCGAATCAACACTTGCACATGAGTAGCATTACCCTTCTTGACCAACTTTCCAGATTGATGATACTCTTTTAATTGTTGTGCCTTCTACATATCACCTAAACCCAATTAAACTTGTTAGCCACTTTAAAGCTAGCACCATGTTTGTGTGGTCATTTCCTTTTAGTTTCCACAAGATCCATAAACCCTTTCTTAGCCAGAGATAAATGATAAGCATGGGTAACAATTCGTGGCACATGGTACTGTACATGGACTCTCAAATCATCTTTGAGGCCCAAAACAAAATTACCTACTAACCTTAACCCATCAATTTCAGGATGTTCATATAACCGAATCTGATACAAGAGAGCATCAAATTGGTATTTGTATTCATCAACAAAGCCTTTTTGACATAGAAACAACATTTCATTCATCTTAATGAAACTCCATCAATGTAGCAACACTAAATCCTCCCAAGTATGGCACCCAAACTCATGTTTCCATGCCTTGTACCAATGAGTCGTATTACTCATGAGATTTAAAGAAGCAACTGACATCTTAAAGCCTTCTAGAATTTGATATAGATCAAAGTATGTGACACACTGATTTAACCAAACCCTCATACTCATGCTATCGAATTTATGCAAATCCATATTAGGCGGATTCCAGTGACGAACAAGACCATCTGACAACGCCCTCTCACAATCCACCACATCAATGTGATAATAAATTAGCGGTAGTAGTCACTTATTTTAGTGTGATAGCCATTACTTCTTGTTCCTTTTGAACCTGACTCTTTAGTCTACATGTGCTCTGCCTTCACTACTAGTTGTTGTTGACTGATCTCCATCCCTTCCACCTTTGCCATCAATGACGTCATCACCTCCATAACACGATCTTCCATGGCTTCCAACGCAACAAGAATTTGTCATACCTGTAAGGATTGTCTCGCTAAGACGCACATAACTTCGAAACAGCCGAACCCTAAAGGGATTTACAGTAGTCACCGAAGCAACCACCAACCCAACCATAGGATATTTTACCATGTGATCAAGAGAATTAGAGCGCATGATCCTAGAAAACCTGTAACACCCCAGAATTAAAAAAATAAAATAAAAATGAGGGAGATAAATTTTCTGAATTTAAAATGAATTATTTATTTAAAGTAAAGGTTAAAAGAACCCAAATAGAGAAAAACATGGAGAAATATTTCAAATTTGAACCTGAAAAATTTATGGTGGAATCTAGAAGCCAAGAAATATTTTTGAGAATTTTTACAACATTTTAAAACCCTTTCTCATAGCTCAAAAGCCAAATATCAATTTATAGAATTATTTTAATCAGAAAAACAATTTAAATTACTTTTGGGCCGCAAACCTCGAAATTGCCTTAGCCCAGCCCAGCCCATTGCCTGAGCCACCGACACATGGGACCCACATGTCGGCACCCTCTCACCCATCCTGCGCTCACCGACGGATGGGGCCTACTTGTCGGCGCCGAAGCCCTCCCTCGCGCCCGCGCCTCGCTCTGGCCCACTTGGCAGCCTCTCGCACTCCCCCTCCCGCCTCTGACCGCTCGGGCCCGCCTGTCGGCACGCTCTGTTTTGCTAGCAGCCACTGACAGGTGGCCCACACCTGTCAGATTCATCTTCTACAATGGAAGGGGATCTCCCCCCTTCCTTTCCAGACGCCCCCTTCCGATTTTAGCCGCCGGCCGCCGCGTGACACCAAGCCGGTCCCGGATTCTTGCTCCCCGATCATCGGCCATCACTTTTCGTTGACAGCCGATGCGTTTTCACCCTAATGGAAGCATAGCCGAGCAAAGGAAAGCTCGCCGGAATTCATGGAATTCTCTCGGATTTCCTCCTTTTGCCCTGCCATAACCGTGTCGCCGATGACCCTATAAGAACCCCGACCTCTACCGCATCGCAAGCCGACCGAAACCGCCTTAGCCCTCGCCTACCCGAGCGCCGCCACCTCCTATTCGGTTTTCCCCTGTTTCCCCTTCGGCAGCCCATCACCGGCACCTTGAGCCACCGCCACCCTCGCCGCCGACACCGCTAGGACCGCCGTTGCCTCCTCTCCCTCGTCCTCGCCTCCGTTCGGGTTCCCCGCCACTAGATCGCCGCGCCGTCGTCGGACCCAAAGGCCTCCTCCGCCTCTTCTCGTCGCCGACTGCCGCCACTGCCCCGTCGTCGTCTCCACCGGTAAGCCTGGGTTCCCCGTGGGCCCCTCTTTCCATTTTTGGCCATAGACGCGCCATAGGACCTCGCCGTCGCTAGGGATCCGCCGCCGTTGCGTCGCTGGAGCCGGAGAAGAAGGGGTAATTAACCCCTTCTGCGCGTGCCGTGCCAGACGGCATCTGGGCTGCACGATCGTGGACGGAGGGCGTGGATTAAAACCCCACGGGATTTAACCTGGGACCTTAGATCTCGCCGAAGCAGTATCGACTGATCCTGGCCGTCCGTGGCAACTTAAATCCCTGCCTCACTATGGGCCGTTGGATCTTGATCAAGCGGTCCTGGGTCATTCGGCTCACACGCGCAGTCAACGGTTCACGGTGAACCCGGTTCACCGTGGACCATAGACTGTTTTCCCGTTTAAAGAAAATTCAGAAATTTGTTTAAACTTTAAAAATTCATATCTTGCTCAAATTAACTCCAAATTTGACCATTTCAATTCTGGAAAATTTGTGTCTTTATTCTCTACACTTTTAGGCAATAAAAACAATATGTTTATTTGGCACAAAATATTCTTATTAAATAATCAAGAAAAGTCCCCTTTAGGATTTAATTAATATTTCATTAAATAATTCAGAAAAGACCCTTAAAAATTTATATATTAAATTCAGAGAACATAATGACTCCATTTCACTGTTTTCAATGCAATAAAAATAGAATGTTCATTTTTCCCATTTTGTTTTATTAAATAATATTTCAAAGGCCCTTTTAGGACAAGTAATTAATTCATATAGTAAACATTCAACACTTTATAAAAATACCATGAAAACTTATATAATAACTTCAGAAGACCTAATAACTTAATTTCACTATTTTTACTGCAATAAAAATAATAAGGTTGTTTTATACCTTTTTATTTCACCTTTAAAAAGGGAAAATAAAAACCCTTTAGAAAAAAAATACTTATACCAAGTTATAAAATTCAGAAACCTCTTTAAAACTTAATCTTAAATATTTAAGTAATAATTTCATAGAATTTAAGACTCTATCTCCTTTACTTAATCCAACAAAAACATGTATGCTTGTATGATTGATTTTTGGATTGTTTATTGGATGTTGTGTTTACTTTTCCGTATCAAGAAGACTACGACGCCGTCGAAGATCCGGAGTTTTATCCCAAGGTTCTACCTTCACCGTTTGCGGATCAAGGCAAGTCACAACCCCCATTTTGATCATCATTGAGCCCAGGTTTTCAAAATTACCGCTATAACTCATAGAAATTAAATATTGCATTAGTCTGATATCAAGCCCTACATTATATTTATTAGATCCCCGTCCTTGTGTGTAAACCCAAGCCATGCTTATCAAGCCTGAACTCTTTGTCACTCTACAATATTATATTAGCTAGTGTCCAATGTACCGACACAACTGCTATAGGATAAAAAAGAATGAGTCGTAGATTGATGGATTCTACTATATGTATTTCCCCGTTATTCTCGTCTCTGGATTCTGTTGTAGTTAGCTATGTTATAAGTGTGGTGGGTTCTGGGTGCAAGCTTAGGAATTGGTTGGTCGCACCCGGGGCACTATAAAGACCGGTCTGCGGGATCCATTGCAAAGCACTTCCGTACTAACCACAAGTCTAGTGGGTAAGTCCTAACTGGAGGTATGGATCGTACCAACTTCGAACACCATAGTGGAGGGGGCAAGGGGCAACCTGCGGGTGACTTGTACCGATGTGGCTCAAGGGGGTATGGTGTGGCCCGAAGTGACCGGGAAACCATATGAAACCTTTAAGAGGGTGTTATTGAATTGGTGCGGTCCATGCTGAAGGTTTTGGCACGAGCTTCTCGTGACAGGAGTCATTTAACACACTGCGGTGTACGGGAAATGAGTGCCTTGTGGGTACAATAGTACACCTCTGTAGGACCAAAAGTAGCGACCAGAGGGGGGTGAATGGGCGCTAAAAATTTCTTGCTAAACTATAATCTAATCCCAACACCCAAACGAACTTAACCAGACAAATAATATTAGCATAGCAACTTACTGGAATTAAAGTTGTCTAGCCTAAAAATGATAGGTGTCCTAATTAAAATAATATTAAAAATAAACTAAATAAAAATACTGCATTAACTAAAAACACCTAAATATATCATGAAATATTTATATAGTAGTCTAGAAATAAAATACTAATCAAATGAGTAAAGCATGGATCATCCAGAAATTAATTCAGAAATAAACCTAAAATATTTCACGTAAAAACTAGAATAAAAATATTACTGCGACCAATAATATATATATATATTATATGAGCAGATTAAAAAAACTATTAAATAACTAATACGATATAAGTAATAAAAAATTTAACAGGTTAAAAAGACTAACTACGAGATTAATATTCTTATGCTAATTAAAACTAGATAACTATTAATTTAATTAAGGAGCTGAAAAATAGGAGATTAATATAACTAACTTGCATGGAAGGAATTGAACTTTCTCCACCGGACGGGCTGTGCCTGACCGCAATGGAGAGCTCATCTCTGAATCTTGGTCGCTGCGAAAATCCTACGCACGCCAACTAGGGAAAACAAAAAAAGCAGAGACTTCTGCTTGTGCTGGAGATCACACGTGAAAAAGAAATCCTATGGATGTGATTTCGTTTTGTAATTAATGCTCCAAGGACTCACATGACACTGTTTCTTGGATTCAGCACCAAGTCATCCAAAAGCTACCGAGCTGCTGCTGTGACTAGCGCTGCGCTTGCTCCCCTTTTTTCTGCCGCCTGCTCTGCACGATCTGTTGCGTCGAATAGCCAGATGACGCGCTGCTCCAGCCGCGCACTGCTTGGCTGGCCATGCACGACGAACACAATGTGAGTCCCGGCCGTGTGGCGCCGGATCCTGGCGTGCGAAAAATGTTGACGAACAAAACTCCTCTGCGAGCTGACGTCGCCGGGTGCGACGGGGGAGGAAACAATGAAGCCAGTGAAACAGTAACAGATGAAAAAAACTGAGGGTGGACTGTAGATAGATCTCCGGAAAAAATAATAACAGTCATCTATCCCCAAGGGGATAGGGGCCTATTTATAGGCAACTCCTAATACATGAAAAGACTAATTTACCCCTAGGGTAAATTAATACTGAATCTAAAATAAATTCCAAAAATTACTAAAATATTCATAGAAAAATCACTTGACTCAAATAAAAATATTCTAAACTTAAAAACTAAATATTAATATCCTAAAAAACGAATTAATCATAGGTTGTCAGTTTTACGCCGAAATTGACAAAGCGTCCTTCGTCTTCGCACCGGGTACCCGGATTGGGCCGGCCCGACCCCACAGCTTCCTCAGCCCGGCAATCGCTCACCGCCCGTGTACCTGAGTCAAACCCAGTCAATAGACCGGTGGATCATCTGTCGTTCCTAGCCATGTACCCGGATTGGGCCAGCCCGACTCCGCGGCTCCTCTGCCCGGCTGGCGCTCGCTGCCCGTGTACCTGAGTCACACGCGCCTCAGACTCGACAGGTCTTTTTTCTCTTCCTTCTTTGACTTTCGTTGACAATCACTCATCACATCTAGAGTATCAAAACCATATTCTTCAACATGGTTTCTCAATCTCCCCCTTGATGAGTGCATTGTCAACACCATCTTCAGCTCATCTTCAGAACCTGCAAAACATGTGGAAACAGGAAAACAAAGACAAAAGAAAATAGAAGAAAGAAAATAAAAGTTTAACCCTAATGACCAAAAGCCAAACAGAAGCAAGAAAAATGGTCATAATGTTAACCAAAAATAAAGACTCAAAAACAAGTGCAAATCTCAGAATTACCAACAAGGAACTCCCCCTGAAATAAATCCCAGAGAAAGCTAAAAAATGTACTCCAAAATTTCTCCCCCTTGTTGACAATTGGACTCATCAAGTGAGACTAAATGCACTCTAAAAAGACATAGACACAAACTCCCCCTAAAATGCAGCTCCCCCTCAAAGTATGCCATGAATGCAAATGGGGTGCAGGTGGAGTGTGAAAAGCATGCTTCTTAGATATGATTAACTGCAATTACAACATCTAACAAGTATAGCAAAATACATACTGTTTAAGATACATCACATGATCAGTGCAACAAATAATATCTAAAGAGAGTCATGAGCACACATTTTTCGATTTTTGCAAACAAAAACATCACCACATTTTCTAGTTGACAAGCAAGGTGTTGGACCGGAAACGGCGACCAGAGGGGGGGTGAATGGGAGCTTTTAAAATTTCGGGCTAAACACTTAGCCTTCGGTTCTGTTCAGTCTTCTGCGGAACAGGCTTCGAACACAACCTTCGAAGGTCTGGTTCGGAGGTACTTCGACACCTTCGAACACAGGCTTCGGAGTGGCAAAAGTTCGAAGCCAAGAAGACTTCGCTCCACTTACAACCCTCGAAAATCTACTCTGCTAAGTCAGTGCAGGCTCCGCACTCAGGGTGCTTTGAGCAGACTTCGCACTTCACCCTTCGCAGGAGTGGACAGCCCTCTGTGGACTACGACCAAGTACTTGGCGGCAGCAACTGGTGCTGGGCTTCGTACGCGAAGGTCTACACGCACACAAAACGGACCACGCTAAGGGCTTCGACACAAGAAGCACAACGGGAAAAGATCAGGGCTTCGCTAGTAAGCAGCGAGGTCTTGCCTCGTGTTACACAGAGCGACAGCACACTGACAAAACACACCTCGTACGAAAAACAACCTTCGCCTCAACAGGCTTCGGTGCACTAAACTAGCGAAGTATGTAGATCGAGCTCAAGCAAAAAGCACAAGACAAACAGGGCTTCGCCGCTTGAACAAGGAACACTGAAAATGAACTCAGGATGTATTCAATCGAAGTGTGGCTACAGGAGCTCAACAGTAAATGCTCAAAGTGTTAAATGTTACCTACCGAGCCCCCATATTTATAGCCCACGGCTTCATCCTAAGGAAGTGACTACTTTACCCCTAGGGTTTACAACAGATTTGTCTCTACAGAACTAAGGGGTACAAAAGGTAGTCCACCTTTATTTTGGAGGCTTCTCTGTCAGCTGCAGAGGGGACAGTGTCAGCCTTTTTCAGAACAGACAGTGTCAGCCTTTACAGTGTTGACTTCTGGAACCTCCCTTCGCACGCGAGGGGTGCGGAAGCTTCGGCGAGAAGCCTGCAGCCTGTTGGCCTTCGCTCCGCCGAAGAAGTCCTTCGATACAGTGACGGTTTTGAGCCGAAGCCGTCAAAGCCCTTGGGCCTTCGCACCACCACCTCCGGAGTGGATCACCACGGCTTCGCAGCTACTCCGAGCTCGAACACCGTCCGTCCGTGTACCGAAGCCATGCATGGCCGAAGCACCTCAAGTCAACCTCACTCCGGAGCTAGCCTCGCTCCGAAGTCCTTCACACTCCGAAGCCCTACCTTCGGAGTACCACCCTTCGAAGTCCCTCCTTCGTCCAAGGCCTCCGCATGAAGCATTCCATGAGCACTTCGTCGCAGTGTCTCACTCCGAGCACACTCCTCGACGAGCCTCACCCGGACCATGCCTTCGATGCACCTCGACTTCTGAGACCTTCGTCGGGCCACCTTCGAGTGTCTCCCTCCGGAGCACACTTCGAACACCTTGCCTCCGCAGAGGACTTCTTCCAACCAACTCCGAAGTCACTCCATTCGGAGTACCTTCGAAGTGCCTCACCTCCGAGGACTTTGTCTCGGAGTACCTTCAGCCGGAGCCACGCTCCGCACTCTCTGCCTTCACCTGGCACGCCTCGACCCGAGGACCGACCCGGACCACCTTCGCAGCCACCGTGACGGAGCTCCCCGCTCCCCTGGCATCAAGCCTCCCGCCTGATCCAGGTTCACCTGGCTCGAACCCTGTCCGTCGCCTCCGAAGTCCCTGCGCACCACCGACAAGCAAACAAGTGTATCCAGTACTCCGGAGACCTCTCCGGGTTAGCAACCTCCGGCACACACTCCGGTGTACCGCCCAAAGTACCGAAGCCTTCGGTACGAACCCAGTCATCGCGCACTGTCGGACCCCTCCGACAGATACACTCCGCTGCACAGCTGCAGCAAGCAAACACACCGAATCACACTTCGGTGACACTACCTCCGAACACCCTTCGGAGGTACCACCTCCGAAGCCCCTCCGGAGGTACCCTTCGAACAGAGGGTAAATAAACCTGTCAATCACTCATCACATACACCGAAACCACCCTTGGTTTCTCAATCTCCCCCTTGATGAGTGCATTGACAACCAAATTGAAGTTCAAGAAAATGTAAAAATTTTCAGCACACAAGTGACCATAAAAACTTCAAAAAGAGCCAAAGCATGTCACTTGATAAAAGAAATGTTCTCCCCCTTTGTAAAAGAGTAAAAGCCCCTTCTTGGCAAATCTCCCTTTGATAAGAACTCCCCCTGAGTTAAGCAAATTTTTCTCCCCCTTTATGTCAAAAGTCTCTCCCCCTTTAGAAATTATGCCTTCTTGCGGCAGAGAACATAGCAAAATCTCTCCCCCTTTGGCAATGCAAGCATCAAGGAGCATTCAAAAGATGCAAAGCTTGGAAATGAATAGAATTGCAAAGACATATAATGCAAAAATATGCCAAAATTTACACAAATGATCATGGGCTCAGCTCAATTTAACAATCTGTGAATCAAGATGATGGCATGTGATTTTGTCATTTTGAAGTGAAAGCATCACCACTTAGTCACAGTAGCTAGACATGAAAGGCAAGGACTGCGCAAAGCTAACAAATTCTACCCTAGACAGACAAGTCTTGTTCAAAAGGAGCTGTGAAAGCAAACTTGATGATCAATTAATTTTGTTGTTCTTTTTCTTAATGCCAGGGGTTATTTGTTTGTCCACCTTATACTTTCCAATCAGGCCAAGCCTAGGCATGAAAGCCATCTGAAGCTTAAGGCGGTGATTTTGGCATACACTACACTATTCCAGTTCAGACCAAAGTGCAATGGTAAGCAGTCTAGAATAGAGTAGTGCGACAAACAAACCCTCCTGGATCTTTTCATTGAAACCAGACAAATCATGGATTTTGATTTTGATGAGTTAATTATTTTGAAGAGTATCCATGAATAAAGAACACAATTTTCAAGTTGCATATTTTAGCATCCAAGGAACAGTGTCTTGCTGTCAAGTAGATAAAAGATAGCTAAAAGCAGTCCTGCCTAATCACGCTAGATACAAGATTGTGCGATGAGCAAATTTTGATTTTTAGAAAATAAAACATCATGCACAATCAATGTTCCAGACATATTTCATAGAGCTGAGCTGTCATGATTTCTTTGAATTAAAAGCAGACATATAATAGCAAAATATGTAAGTGCAATTCACCCATAATGAGCATATGCAAGACAATTAAAATCAGCTCCCCCTCACAAAATGCCATAGGGATGACAAATACCAAGTTCCCCACGCAAGTAAGCAAATCGAGAAGCATCGAGGGGTTTTGTAAAAATATCGGCAAGCTGGTGTTGGGTATCAACATATTGAAGTTCAATATCACCCTTCTCATTGTGATCTCTGAGAAAATGATACCGTACATCAATGTGTTTGGTTCTGGAGTGCTGAACCGGGTTGTTTGCAATACAAATAGCACTAGTGTTATCACAGAAAAGTGGAACACTCTTATATTCTAACCCGAAATCCCGCAAAGTGGAAACCATCCACAAAATCTGAGAGCAACAGCTAGCTGCAGCAACATATTCGGCCTCAGCCGTCGATTGAGCAACACTAGACTGTTTGCGGGAAGACCAGCAAACCAGAGACGTACCCAGAAAATGACAAGTACCAGAGGTACTCTTCCTATCAATTCTACACCCAGCAAAATCCGCATCTGAATAACCTCTAAGACATAAAGATGAAGACGATGAATACCATATGCCAAATTCAAGGGTGTGTTTGAGATACCTTAGAATGCGCTTAACCGCTTGGCGGTGCGAAGCTCGTGGTGAAGCCTGAAAACGAGCGCACAGACATACTGCGAAGTGTATGTCCGGCCTCGTGGCAGTCAAATAGAGGAGGGAGCCGATCATGCTTCGGAACTCCTTCTGATCTACGGCTTCTCCATCTTCGTCAGGGTCCAATGCTACAGATGTAGCCATTGGAGTGGCGAGGGGCTTCGCATCGGACATGTCGAATTTCTTGAGCAGGTCCTTGGTGTACTTTGTCTGGTGGACAAAAGTACCTTGTTTGCTTTGCTTGATTTGCAAACCAAGGAAAAAGGTGAGTTCACCCATCATCGACATTTCAAACTCCCTGCTCATGGTATCTGCAAACTCGGCAACTAAAGCATGAGAAGAGCCACCAAAGATGATATCATCCACATAAATCTGCACTAGAAGGAAATCTTTGCCATGCTTGAGAGTGAACAAAGTTTTATCAACAGAGCCCATCAAATACCCTCGCTCAAGCAGAAAAGACTTAAGTCTATCATACCACGCCCGAGGGGCCTGCTTGAGTCCATAAAGAGCCTTATGAAGTTTAAGGACTTTATGTGGGTACTTGGGGTTTTCAAAACCAGAGGGTTGTTTTACATAAACATCTTCACCTATGAAGCCATTAAGAAAAGCACTTTTAACATCCATTTGATAGAGTTTGAATCCCCGGGATGTCGCAAAGGCAAGCAAAATCCTAATGGCCTCAAGGCGAGCAACAGGTGCAAAAGTTTCAGTAAAATCAATCCCTTCTAGTTGAGAAAAGCCCTGAGCTACTAGTCTGGCCTTATTTCTAACAATTGTTCCATCCTCCCCTTGTTTATTTTTAAAAATCCATTTTGTTCCAATGAAATGAACATTTGGTGGAGGATCAACTAAAGTCCAGACTTGATTTCTTTCAAAATTCTCAAGTTCCTCATGCATGGCATTGATCCAACTAGAATCAGAAAGTGCATGACTAACATCTAAGGGCTCGAAAGAAGCAACAAAAGCAGCATTAGTAAAATGAGCGTGAGAACGTGTTACCCTTTGATCAAGCTCACCAATGATCTGCTCGGGAGGGTGCATCCTTTGAACATGATGTGGAGCCTCGCGGCGGGATGCAGTCTCCCCCTCAACTTGTGCGTTGGTGTGGTCCAAGATGACCGATGTTGAGGTAGTCGCTTCGGGACCTCGTGCCGAAGTAGTTGAAGCGGGGTCAGCTTCGGGGGTTGATGTCGAGGGTAGTAGGGGATCATCCTCGAAATCTCCGGGATCTTCGTCTTCGAATAAGGTCTGTTCCATGTCGTGTTCATTTGCCTGTTCAAAAGCAGAACTAACAGAGGGGGTTGATTCATCAAAAGTCACATCACATGACTCGATGACAGTGTTAGTTTCCAAGTTATAAACACGATAGGAATGACCATGAGTTGTATAGCCCAAAAAGATCCCGTCAGAAGATCGCGACTCAAATTTATCCAAGTTACCACGTTTTAGGATAAAGCAGCGACAGCCAAAAACTCGAAGATGAGTAACCTTGGGCTGTCTCCCAAAACGCAGCTCATAAGATGTCAAATTTAAAATTGAGCGCAAGAAGATTCGGTTTGAGATGTAGCAAGCAGTGTTCATGGCCTCAGCCCAGAATTTTCTAGGAGTCCTATGCTCATCAAGCATCGTCCTAGCCATCTCAACCAAAGTGCGGTTTTTCCTCTCAACAACACCGTTCTGTTGAGGAACCCGCGGAGCAGAGAATTGATGTTCTATGCCATGCTCCATGCAAAAGTCAACAAAGAGACTATTTTTGAACTCGGTGCCATTATCGCTTCGAATGAATTTTAATGCACCAGGGAGTTCAGTGAAAAGTCTCAAAGCCAAGCTCCGAAAGTGTGAAAACACTTCATCCTTGCTGGCAAGAAAGAAGACCCAAGAGTAGCGAGAGAAATCGTCGACAATAACAAGTACATACCACTTGCCGCCTAAAGAACTAACCCGAGAAGGACCTACAGTGTCCATATGGAGAAGTTCTCCGGGCAGTTCAGTCATCACTGTGGTGACTGGCGAATGCGAAGCGGCAATCATTTTTCCATGTCGACAAGGAGTGCAGACTAAATTCTTCTCAAACTTGAGCTTGGGCAATCCTCGGATCAAACCTAGGGCGCTCAGACGAGCGAGCAACTCAAAGCTCATATGCCCTAGTCTCCTATGCCACTTCCAAAGCTCAGAAGTCGAATGTGCAACAAGGCAATGAGAAGAACCAGATGACTCTGAAAAATCAGCTCCAAAAACTCTCCCTACCCTAAAGATCTTACACACCACAACGCCATCAGAATTGAGCACTTGCGAAGTATCGCGATGAAATCGCACTTCGAAGCCCTCATCAAGCAACTGAGATACAAACAGCAAATTGTATCCCAGATTCTCAACCAAAGCAACATCTTTGAGAGTGAAGTTAGAATTAATTCTTACCACACCTTTACCTTTCACTCTACTCCTTCGATTGTTTCCGAAGGTGATATGTTCCCTTTGCTTGGTTGTGGTGAGGCTGGAGAACCAAGCTGCATCTCCGGTCATGTGGCGCGAACAACCGGAGTCCATGATCCACGTGCCCTCCAAGCCTCGACCTGTCGCCTACACATGATAAGAACGCCTCGATCGCTCAGTGCTGGGGTGAGTAAAATAATGACGAGGCATCCAGCACTGAGTGACACGAGTAGTAGGCACAGTAAAAGTAGACGGTCTACGCACATAAAAATCAGAATGATGCAAAGTGCGAGGTCTACCTACATGCAAAGAACGCAAAGCATGTCGAGGTCTCCTACTCTGACGAGGTACAAAGCAACTCGCCCGAGGTCTACCACCATATGGAACATGGTGAACACCTCGAGGAGCAAAACCTCTCCGAGAAGCACGAGGAGCCTCAAAAACAGGACGAGAGTAGAACTCAGACTCATGCATACCTGAAGATGGGTACTGCATGTCCTGATAGCTCATCGCCTGTGCACGTCGCTCATCCTTGATGCGACGGAAACAGAAACCAATCAAATGACCCGCCCGCTGACAATAAGAACAGTGAAACACTCTCCTGGGGGCACTCTCATGGGTCACAGGAGCAACTCTCACAGGCTCCTTGGGTTTCTTCACAGTGGTTTTCTTGGGAGGATTTTTCTTGGTAGGAGGTGTGGTTTTCTTTGGTGGATGGGTAGGCTTTTTGGCTGGAGGGGTGTCCAACAGAGCTCTCTCTTTCTCTAGGGTGGTAGGAGAGGTAAAAACAGTTTTGGTTTTACTGTCTGAAGCTATCCTCTCAAAACCCAAACCTAGAGCTACCCCGGCTCTATCAGCACACAACTTGGTCTTGGCCAAGAGCAAATCCATCCTACCCTTCCCTTCAGTGCATTTATTCACCACAGAAAGAAGGTATTCATTTTCAGACATGAGGTTTTCAGCTCGCTCTCTAGCAGTGCCTAGCTGGTCCTTAAGGGTGATGCAAGTGTCACAAACAGGTTGCACATCCTTAGAACTACCGGCCCTCTCCAATCTAGCCTCCAAGTCATGAACATGCTTATCACGTAAAGAATGCTATCGTGTAATAAAGAGCAGTTCATGCAATCAACAATATCATGAGGTCTAGAATCCACCTCCAAAAGCTGCTTCTGTGCAGTCTCAAGCTCAGAGAGAGTTTGAGCATGAACAGAACGCAACTGAGCAAGCTCACCCATGACAACAGAACATGATTCACATTCAGCATCATCAAACTTAGACTTAAGCATGGCATATTCAGTAGATACATTTTCTAGCCTAAGTCTAAGGTCTTTTCTTTCTCTAGCGGCTTGCACAAGCAATCTATCCTGACCTAGCACAACTTCATTCAGCTCATCTAATTTAATTAGAAGCTGGTCAGATGATAGGTTTACCTCAGATGAGTCAAGCTCATCGCCGCTGTGATCGCTGTCGGCCATGAAGCAAAGGCCGGTGAAGTCACGTCCCTTCTTGTCCTTCTTGTCCTCCTTCCTTGGGGACTCCTCCTCCTCAGAGCTCGACTCCTCAGTTGAGGATGTGTCGATGTCGCTGAGAGCAGCAACAAAAGCTCTGGAAGCGGCCTTGGCTACTTTCTTAGCCATCTTGCCGCGCTTGCCCTTCACAAAGGGCTTCCTCTCCTTTTTGTGGAATTTGGGGCGGTCACTCTCATCTCTCTTTTTGACCTTGGGGCAATTGGCCTTGATGTGAGAAGTGTCGCCACATTCATAGCAGCCACTAAAACCACTTCTCCTCTGATCCCGTCTCTCATGATGAAAGCGGGTGAACCTCCGGGCAATGAGAGCAAGCTCATCATCAGCTAGAGTGTCCACCTGCTCCTTTGTGACGGAGACCAGGGAGGACAAAGCAAAACCATCTGCAAGAACACAAGTGCCTGATGTGCTTGGTTCTGCAGTGGTGCCACGGCTAGTGCTAGAAACCAATGCCAATGGCTGTGGCAGAGAGCTTCTGTGCACTGCAAGAGATGCCTTGGCAATCTCTGTGGACTTCAGCTTGCTAAAGAGTTCATCACAGGTTAGAGTGTCATAGCCTGTGGACTCCTCAATGCTGGATATCTTCACCTCCCATATGCTACGGTCAAGAGCATAGAGAAGCTTGATAGCCCTATCGTGATCACTGTAAGCAAGCGTCCCGTTGGATCGCAAGTTACTCACTATAGCATCAAAGCGCGAAAACATGGCATCTATAGATTCACCAGGTGCCTGCACAAACAGCTGATACTGTTGGTTGTAGGTGCTTTGGCGCCTGGCCTTAATCTGAGTAGAGCCCTCATGATAAATAGTGAGCGTTGTCCAAATTTCCCTAGCAGTCCTAAGGTGCTGCACCCTATCGAACTCACTCCGACTCAAACCAATGAACAGAATGTTCCTTGCCTTCGAGTTGGCAATATATTGATCTTTTTCAGTTTGAGTGGTGCGGGTATCAGGGATGGAGTATTGTGAGTCCACAATCTCCCAAATTGCATTTCCTTGGCTTAACAAGTAAGCCTCCATGCGCACCTTCCAGTATGCAAAATCTGTCCCATCGAACAGAGGAATTTTACTGCCTCTATCCATGTCGCCTAAAGATCACAAAACCGGTTAAGGTCAACTGGTGATCTTAACCAAGCTCTGATACCAATTGTTGGACCGGAAACGGCGACCAGAGGGGGGGTGAATGGGAGCTTTTAAAATTTCGGGCTAAACACTTAGCCTTCGGTTCTGTTCAGTCTTCTGCGGAACAGGCTTCGAACACAACCTTCGAAGGTCTGGTTCGGAGGTACTTCGACACCTTCGAACACAGGCTTCGGAGTGGCAAAAGTTCGAAGCCAAGAAGACTTCGCTCCACTTACAACCCTCGAAAATCTACTCTGCTAAGTCAGTGCAGGCTCCGCACTCAGGGTGCTTTGAGCAGACTTCGCACTTCACCCTTCGCAGGAGTGGACAGCCCTCTGTGGACTACGACCAAGTACTTGGCGGCAGCAACTGGTGCTGGGCTTCGTACGCGAAGGTCTACACGCACACAAAACGGACCACGCTAAGGGCTTCGACACAAGAAGCACAACGGGAAAAGATCAGGGCTTCGCTAGTAAGCAGCGAGGTCTTGCCTCGTGTTACACAGAGCGACAGCACACTGACAAAACACACCTCGTACGAAAAACAACCTTCGCCTCAACAGGCTTCGGTGCACTAAACTAGCGAAGTATGTAGATCGAGCTCAAGCAAAAAGCACAAGACAAACAGGGCTTCGCCGCTTGAACAAGGAACACTGAAAATGAACTCAGGATGTATTCAATCGAAGTGTGGCTACAGGAGCTCAACAGTAAATGCTCAAAGTGTTAAATGTTACCTACCGAGCCCCCATATTTATAGCCCACGGCTTCATCCTAAGGAAGTGACTACTTTACCCCTAGGGTTTACAACAGATTTGTCTCTACAGAACTAAGGGGTACAAAAGGTAGTCCACCTTTATTTTGGAGGCTTCTCTGTCAGCTGCAGAGGGGACAGTGTCAGCCTTTTTCAGAACAGACAGTGTCAGCCTTTACAGTGTTGACTTCTGGAACCTCCCTTCGCACGCGAGGGGTGCGGAAGCTTCGGCGAGAAGCCTGCAGCCTGTTGGCCTTCGCTCCGCCGAAGAAGTCCTTCGATACAGTGACGGTTTTGAGCCGAAGCCGTCAAAGCCCTTGGGCCTTCGCACCACCACCTCCGGAGTGGATCACCACGGCTTCGCAGCTACTCCGAGCTCGAACACCGTCCGTCCGTGTACCGAAGCCATGCATGGCCGAAGCACCTCAAGTCAACCTCACTCCGGAGCTAGCCTCGCTCCGAAGTCCTTCACACTCCGAAGCCCTACCTTCGGAGTACCACCCTTCGAAGTCCCTCCTTCGTCCAAGGCCTCCGCATGAAGCATTCCATGAGCACTTCGTCGCAGTGTCTCACTCCGAGCACACTCCTCGACGAGCCTCACCCGGACCATGCCTTCGATGCACCTCGACTTCTGAGACCTTCGTCGGGCCACCTTCGAGTGTCTCCCTCCGGAGCACACTTCGAACACCTTGCCTCCGCAGAGGACTTCTTCCAACCAACTCCGAAGTCACTCCATTCGGAGTACCTTCGAAGTGCCTCACCTCCGAGGACTTTGTCTCGGAGTACCTTCAGCCGGAGCCACGCTCCGCACTCTCTGCCTTCACCTGGCACGCCTCGACCCGAGGACCGACCCGGACCACCTTCGCAGCCACCGTGACGGAGCTCCCCGCTCCCCTGGCATCAAGCCTCCCGCCTGATCCAGGTTCACCTGGCTCGAACCCTGTCCGTCGCCTCCGAAGTCCCTGCGCACCACCGACAAGCAAACAAGTGTATCCAGTACTCCGGAGACCTCTCCGGGTTAGCAACCTCCGGCACACACTCCGGTGTACCGCCCAAAGTACCGAAGCCTTCGGTACGAACCCAGTCATCGCGCACTGTCGGACCCCTCCGACAGATACACTCCGCTGCACAGCTGCAGCAAGCAAACACACACCGAATCACACTTCGGTGACACTACCTCCGAACACCCTTCGGAGGTACCACCTCCGAAGCCCCTCCGGAGGTACCCTTCGAACAGAGGGTAAATAAACCTGTCAATCACTCATCACATACACCGAAACCACCCTTGGTTTCTCACAAGGTAAAACATGACATGCAAAAACTAACTGATATCTACCAAGATAAGCATTGTCCAAAACAAAGTGCTTCAGCAAACTTGTCATCTTTTTAAATTTTTCAGACTTTTTCTTTTTCTTTTTATTTTTCATTTCTACCATGGGGTTATTTGCATGTCAAACCTTATGCTAACCGACCAAGTCAAGCCTAGGCCATAACTGGACCATTAGAAGCTTAAGACATTGGTCTTGGCATACATTACACCGTCCTAGTTCATACCAAAGTGCTATGGTAAGCAGTCCAGAACAATGCAATGCGACAAAGCAAACCCACTTGGATCTTTTCTGATAATCATAAAAATTCATAAATTTTTCATTTTTCTGAATTTTTTATCATTTTCATAACACATTTTTCATATTTAAAGCATATAGATATCCAAGTTGCATATCTGCATCTAAGTAAGGATCTAGCTACAAGGCATGTAAAAGATAGCGAAAGCATTCAGCCTACACATGCTAGTTACCAGAAGCAATGGTGATCATTTTTCAATTTTAAAGAACAAAAAAACCATGCATATGACAAATATCAGATATATCATGTGAACTGAAACAGAACATGATCATCGACCAGTAATCAAAAACATATACTAGCTAGAGAAAGTAAAGCAGATTAATCATATAACAGAAGCAAGCTCAAAATGTGATTTATGATTATACATGATATGAACGCACACAAAAAGACTCAATAAAAAGTAAAGAAGAAAAGAAAAACTGACTCAAAGTATCCTAAAAATGATACACAACTCCCAAATTAAGATCAATAATCATAAGTGGGAGCAAACGGTCCAATGCCAGGTTTAGCAAAAGTGCTAAACCAGTGTCGAACCATCTGCTCAAATGTAGGAAAGCAGAAAGAATCATATGAATCTGGACCAAAACGCGGCTCAAAGCGCGGTCCTCTGTCGGAATGAAAACCACCCTCCGGAGCACGATCATAAAAACCGTCTCCTCTACCACCA
This sequence comes from Zizania palustris, assembly GCA_019279435.1. Taxonomy (NCBI): domain Eukaryota; kingdom Viridiplantae; phylum Streptophyta; class Magnoliopsida; order Poales; family Poaceae; genus Zizania; species Zizania palustris. The sequence continues at coordinate 82,939,874 of JAAALK010000285.1, forward strand.
CCTACACGACGTGGCTTGGCCTCTAGCCTCTCTCTACCTCGAGGAACTCTCTGTCTACCACCCTGCTGGTAGACCTGCTCCTGCCCACCCTGAGCTCTCTCTGCTCACTCAACCCGCTTCCTCCTGAAGCAAAACTCCTCAAGATGCCCGTCTCTCTAACAAAACTCACAGTGATAGGTAGGCTTCTTGGTATGTGGTTGAGGCTTGGGATTCTTAGGCTTGGTGGTGTTTGGTGTATCATCTTTGGTGTGAGAGGGTCCAGGTGAAGAATCAAGAGAAGTGTGGAGAGTTTTAGGCTTTGGAACCCAGATCTGCTTCTTAGGTGGAGCTTTAGGTTGTTCTTGGAACACTCCATCCTTGGGCTGACTATCCTTAAAGGATTCAGTGGAGTGAGTATTGGGATATCTCTGTTCGGGAGTCATCTTACTCCACTCCACTGCTCGGTTAATGGCACTCTCAAAATCAGCCTTGGTATAGGTGTAACCTACCCCAAACCCATCTGGTCTCTTGAACTGCTGGATCATCATGCCGAGTTGTGGCTCTTTGGCACTAATCCAACTCAGGATCTGACGGAGGTAAAAGTTCTCATTCTGAACATCAGCTAGCTCCTCTCTCAAAGAAGCTAACACCTCCACCCAAGACAAGCAGATCTCACACTCTTTATCAATATCGACAGACTTATCTGCTTTTAGCTTGATCAACTCCATTCTCATGGACAAAAAGTTCTCACAAACAGTGGGTGGAACTGTCAAGGTCTCAAGCTCTAACTTAGTCTGCTCCAACTCAGCTCTCACTCTAGCTAACTCACTCAACTGCTCATCATGCTTGACTCTCAGCTCAGCTATACTAGCTAAATGGGATGGGCAGTCTACACAAGGTACGACGACAGTGTCATGATTATCTTTCAGCTCTTGCTGAGCGCTCTCAAGCTCAGTGACCAAAGCGTCTCTCTCATCTACTCTCTCTGTGTACCTGGACTTAAGAGTCGTCAGGTCACACAACAACACCTCACAGTTAGGGCACTCACCATTATCACCCAAGCAAGGGGAAGAAGACAAACTCTCAATCTTGCCATTCGTCGTGGCAAGCTCACTCTCAAGCTCATCTATCCTCTTCTTAGCCCCTCTAAGTAGTTTCTCCCGATACTTCAACTCCTGACTGTTCTGTTCGAGTATATTAACAACTTATTGTTCATAGGAAGATGCCTTCTCATCATCGTCGTCGGAGGAGTCCTTTTCTTTCTTCTCCCCAAGAGCCATTGAGCAGAATCTCTTGTGGGATCTTCGGCTGTGACGTGAGCGACTCTTTGGCTTGTCCCCGAAGCCCATGAAACAGAGGCCCTCCGGATTGTCCCTGTCCTTCTCCTTCCTGATCATGATATCTTCATCACTTGAACTTGAAGACGAGGAGGAAGACGAAGATCTCTTGGAGTATCTTTTCTCCATCTCGGCGAAGAAGGTCTTGTCTCGCTTCTTGTTCTCACGCCTGTAATCTTTCAGAGCCTTTCGAAAGAATCTTGTCTTGGGCTTGCCCTTCGTGGAGTTGTCGTACTTGCCGGAGTTGTAGGAGTTGTCGCCGGTTCCCTTCTTGTAATTCTTCTGCTTGGGACATTCGGCGATAAAATGACCTGGGTCACCACACTCAAAACATACGGATTTTGTGCTGTGTCTCTTAAACATTCGCTTATCATAAACACGTCACACCCGGTTGTTAAACAAGCATAGATCATCATCTCCTAGTGAATCAAGTTGTTCCTCGGAGATAGACATCAAGGAAAAGGTAGTACAACTCATGGCATTAGGATCAGCAGACGGTGTTGCAAGTGCTAGAGTCTTGGAGCCAGAATCAGTGAGATTTGATCTCAACTGAATATCGACCTCTGAGGCCTTGAGCTTACTTAAAAGCTCTGCGATAGTCAAAGTATCGTAAGACGCGCTCTCAACAATAGAAGAAACCTTGATCTCCCAGATCTTAGGGTCCAAGGTATGGAGTACCTTAAGCGCCTGTTCATGATCTAAGACCAGCTGATCACGCTCAGCCTTGTTGACGCGAAGCTTGTTAATAATCGATTGAAAACGACCAAACAAGGCCTCAACAGTCTCACCCGGCTTCTGTGAGAAATTTTTATACTCACGCTGGTAGGTCTGGTAGAGCCTAGCCTTGACCTGAGCTGTCCCCTCATGGTGTACCTGGAGGGTAGCCTAGATCTCTCGAGCAGTGGTGAGATGGCTAACACGCTCAAACTCACTAGGACCTAGACCAGAAAATAAAATGTTCACCACTTTACTATTATTTTGATGTTGTGTAACTACATCTTCAGCAGTATCCGCAGCAATAGTCCTTATGGTGAAAGTAGGATGAACATAAATCTCCCATATGTCCAAGCTCTGGCTCATAAGGTATGCTCGCATGCGAGTCTTCCAATAAGTGTAGCCAAAAGCCTCTAGGGACAGGATTTTGCTAGAAGACGTCATGGTCACTACCTAGGTTTATAATCGGTTAAGATATTAGAAAACCCTAACCTCGCTCTGATACCACTTGTAGGACCGAAAGTAGCGACCAGAGGGGGGTGAATGGGCGCTAAAAATTTATTGCTAAACTATAATCTAATCCCAACACCCAAACGAACTTAACCAGACAAATAATATTAGCAAAGAAACTTACTGGAATTAAAGTTGTCTAGCCTAAAAATGATAGGTGTCCTAATTAAAATAATATTAAAAATAAACTAAATAAAAATACCGCGGTAACTAAAAACACCTAGATATATCATGAAACATTTATATAGTAGTCTAGAAATAAAATACTAATCAAATGAGTAAAGCATGGATCATCCAAAAATTAATTCAGAAATAAACCTAAAATATTTCACGTAAAAACTAGAATAAAAATATTACTGCGACAAATAATATATATATATATTATATGAGCAGATTAAAAAACAATTAAATAACTAATACGACATAAGTAATAAAAATTTAACAGATTAAAAAGACTAACTACGAGATTAATATTCTTATGCTAATTAAAACTAGATAACTATTAATTTAATTAAGGAGCTGAAAAATAGGACATTAATATAACTAACTTGCATGGAAGGAATTGAACTTTCTTCACCGAACGGGCTGTGCCTGACCGCAATGGAGAGCTCGTCTCTGAATCTTGGTCGCTGCGAAAATCCTGCGCACGCCAACTAGGGAAAACAAAAAAAAGCAGAGACTTCTGCTTGTGCTGGAGATCACACGTGAAAAAGAAATCCTATGGATGTGATTTCATTTTGTAATTAATGCTCCAAGGACTCACACGGCACTGTTTCTTGGATTCAGCACCAAGTCATCCAAAAGCTACCGAGCTGCTGCTGTGACTAGCGCTGCGCTTGCTCCCCTTTTTTCTGCCGCCTGCTCTGCACGAGCTGTTGCGTCGAATAGCCAGATGACGCGCTGCTCCAGCCGCGCACTGCTGCTCGCCTCGTGCCTCGTGACGCTGACGTCGTCGATTTCTACTGCTTGGCTGGCCGTGCGCGATGACCACAATGTGAGTCCCGGCCGTGTGGCGCCGGATCCTGGCGTGCAAAAAATGTTGACGAACAAAACTCCTCTACGAGTTGACATTGCCGAGTGTGACGGGGGAGGAAACAATGAAGCCAGCGAAACAGTAACAGATGAAAAAAAACTGGGGGTGGGCTGTAGATAGATCTCTGGAAAAATAACAACAGTCATCTATCCCCAAGGGGATAGGGGCCTATTTATAGGCAACTCCTAATACATGAAAAGATTAATTTACCCCTAGGGGAAATTAATACTGACTCTAAAATAAATTCCGAAAATTACTAAAATATTCATAGAAAAATCACCTCACTCAAATAAAAATATTCTAAACTTAAAAATTAAATATTAATATCCTAAAAAACGAATTAATCATAGGTTGTCAGTTTTGCGCCGAAACTGACAAAGCGTCCACCGTCTTCGCACCGGGTACCCGGATTGGGCCGGCCTGACCCCGTAGCTTCCTCAGCCCGTGTACCTGAGTCAAACCCAGTCAACAGACCAGTGGATCATCTGTCGTTCCTAGCCCCGGATTGGGCCAGCCCGACTCCGCGGCTCCTCTGCCCGGTTGTCTCTCGCTGCCCGTGTACCTGAGTCACACGCGCCTCAGACTCGGCAGGTCTTCTTTTCTCTTCCTTCTTTGACTTTCGTTGATAATCACTCATCACATCTAGAGTATCAAAACCATATTCTTCAACATGGTTTCTCAACCTCTGATCAGAGTATAAATCTTTTCGAAAAACCGAGCCCACAGTAAACGGCAGGTTGTGTGACCTCTCGCAGTTAGTTTACTATTATGTGGATGTATGTGTTATTCATGGCATGTAAGGACTGTTGAGCGAGGGTGGGCTGACTGTACCCCTCGAGTTAGAAGATGATGCATGAACTCATGTTTATTTTTCTGTATTAATAACTGGATTACATTAATTGCTTTAAAAATATGCTTTTCCACAAAAGTGAGCCACTACCTTCCTTGTTATTACCTTGCATTATAATTGCATTCGGTGGCTTGCTGAGTACGATTGTACTCACCTCCGTTGACTTACACCACCAGAGGCGGTCTACTACGAGGAGGGTGACGGTCTGGAGTAGCGACCCAGGTAAGGCACGAGACTAGAAGAAGGCGTTCATCTAGAGGATTTATTTTATTAGTTTCTCTTTGTTTTAACTCTTTTGTAATAATATGGTCTACGAACCATGTTTGATTAGTGTAATGTACGCAGTCGTGTGATGAACGTCTTGTATTTATTGATTTTCTATGGAAATTTAATAAATTCCTGGTTTTATTAAATCGGGGCGTTACAAAACCCGACTCTGATACCACTATAACCACACAACCCGAACTCGGAGAACAAGAGATCGCCGCCACTCACACCAACTCCACACAACATAATTTCTATTTTTAGATGTGATTTCTTTGCTGGTGCTTACTCCTGGCGTACTTTTGACAAAATAGGGTCAGCCGGTGCTATCGCAATACATTTTCTGACTTATAGGAATATGTTTTCAACACAACATGCAACTCCCCCTTTACATATTCACTGATGGTCCTCTCGCCAATGTCCGCTTTTGTACTGCACCTTTTAATGACACAACGCCAACTGTGACATCCCCCACCTCATCTTTGTTATCTCATGTTGTTCTCTATCACCTATGTCTAGTTCTTGGTTTTATCAGGACAGTGTGTGACTCTTCGTGGTCAATCGAGATCTTGCTGACAACACCAGCAAGAGCAGGCATCATCTTGTAAGTAAATTCCTGAAATATATAATTTCCAAATCACTTGTTCAGTAGAAAAGGAAGCATAATCTAAAATCCAAATTCATTTGCACTATAGCTGCTCTACAAAATTTCCTTCGAAGTGTTAAAAAGAAAAGGAGAAAAACACAGCTGCAACCAACAACCCTTTTATCATGCGATAGACTAGTAGGTATCTTTAGATTGAAACTAAGAGCCTATGAGGTCCTCTTAAAAGAAGAGATATAATGTGAGGTCTAGCAGATCAATTTAGAAACTGCCTAAGTGCAACGTGCATTGGAAAATTTGAATAGTACAAGGCATGGGCTGTCCCTCGCCTTATACTAGATCGAGTTAAAATAAAATTGGAAATATCACGTAGACTCGAAACTGTTGATAGAAAAAATGACATTAATTGTTAAAGTTGCCAAAATATCAAGTTTTGATAATTTAGCTGAAATATGCTAAGTCCTTGCATAGGCCGGTCTAACTGGCCATGTACTACCGATCTGACCGGCCCACTTCAGTTAGATCGGCCATAGGTATGGTCAGACCGACCCAATCTGTGTCCGAGTCCAATTATATGATTCTGAGGTATTTTTTATCCCTAATTGATTTTTAATGACTTGGACCCATGTACAACTCAAATTAGAAGCCCAGGACGTCATGCCCAACCACTATAAATAGAGGCAAGGCCGATTCAAGGTGCCCCCAAAACCCTAATAGATCAAATCTATTATCTCTTTGAATCATACCTTTACTTTTCAATTTACTTTCTTGCCCTAGATTCAATTCAGCACGTCCATCTTCGTTGGTTTGCAATGTAAGCCCTCCGTCTGCCACGTCGTAATCATGGTAAGTCCTTGTCGGTTCGCTCGTGAATCGTCCGTTTCATCCACATAATGAATTTCTATCATTTTATCGGTTTTATTGGTAATTTGGTTTCTTGGCCAAATTGCTTATGTCTTTTTGGTTGTTTCTTGAAGTGTTTCATCTTCTTCTTCATCGCCAAGTATTTTCATAGTAAGTTATCTTCATCGGCGAGATCATCGGCGATCCAATCTACTTGTTGCATCGTCGGTCGGTCTGACCGGCCAACTACAACCGGTCCGATCGGGCCTTGCCGACATAGGCCGGTCTGACTGCCATCCCCTAGACGGTCTGATTTCCTCTCAGGTTAGTCTGGGCAATGCCTTTCTGTACTGCCGGTCAGACCACCGCTTGTAGGCCGGTCTGACTGCAGTCCCCCAATCGGTCTGACCGGCAACCCTAGGTCGGTCTGACCGCATAGCCCCTATTCAGTTTGATCGGTTTTAGCTAGCCAATTAAGTTTAATTATTTTCTCACACATCAGTTAATTGAATATTATCATGTGATATTATTTGATTGCTTGGCGACTCCGTTATTTCCTCACCACTGCTTAGGGGTTTACTCCTAAGTATCTGTACACTTTTGGATCATTGGATCGACGTCTGTGTGTTTGGCGCACTTTAGTGTAACAGAAACAATGGTTCACACACATCAAAAATGGGTTTGCCGAGTGTTTTTTTTAAAAACACTCGACAAACTCACTGTCTTTGCCTAGTTCTTTTCAAAAAACACTCGGAAAACATGAAAAAAATTGCTGATGCAAGCACGCCGTCACGATGTCCGTTCGTACCGTTTTTTGCCAAGAGTTTTTTCAAAATGCACTCGACAAAGTTTTAGACTCTCACCAAATTTTGGTTTTCTGGTAGTAACATGACTGTTGGCACAACGGATTACGCTAACATGTTCTATAAGACCAAAAACTGACAAATGAAGTGTTTATGAATGTGGACTATCTCAAACCTCCGAATAGGATAATAGCTCGGAATAGTTCGAGGTGTGTATTGAATATCTGAATATTCGATGGCTCTTATAGGGAGAGAAGGGGGTATTTATAGGTAAAATATCTAAGGAAATTACCTTTTTACCCCTTAACTACAACTGACATAGTGGATACTATTTCGGTATTCCTTATAGGGTTAATATAGTAAAACATGCTCGAAGGATGTTGACAAAGTAGACGTCCCATCCTTTTGGTTGTTTTCCACTCCGGAGGGTCTCTTCGAATCGGAGCCTGGATGGACCCTTCGGTTTCGAGCCCTTTAGTTCAGAGGGGGTCTTGGACTCTGAGATTAAGACTTGCCTTTATCTTCATTGTATAATGTATTTTCTTTGAATCTTGGAGGATCATGGGATGAAGTATTTTCCCTCAATAGTAGCCCCTCGAATACGCTTCTCTGGATAGCCTGTACAACAAGGAGAGCAGTATACGCAAGAAATATTTTCATGCTCAGGGCCTTAGAAAGAATGCAAGGTATTATAATTGTTTAAAGCATCTTTGGCGTCAGAGATGCATCAAATCCGGGCTTCGAACTTGGGCCTCCGTATGATTTCTCCGAAGGAAATTGAACCGTTATAACGGCAGTAAACCACAAAGAGCTATTACTTTTGTACCGTTATCCCTCAAATAGCCGTTAGGACTTTTGAGAAAGCAACAACCATGAAAGTTTACCGTGGGTTTACATTCTTTTACCCTTTGGCCCCACATGTCATTGACGCGGGTTGAATCTGCAAGGGTGAAAATATGTGTGAATCGTGCCGAACAAGGACGAAGCAGTTATAAAAGAGGAAAGTGATCAGCGGTGAAAAGTTTTTATAGAGCTTTTGCACTTCGACATTTCCACACTTTCCTCTTTCACCCTTACTCTCTGAAACTCTCGAGTGCTCCACCGATGGTGAGAACAAGTGCAAGAGTGCCTACGGCGGCAGTGACCTTGGCACAGTGGCAAGCTTGGGCCGCATCTGCGGCAGCAGCAATGGCAGGAGCTCTAGGAGGCTCCTGGCCCAAGGATCCATGGGAACTCCGCCCACCATCGAAGAAGCTGCTGAAGCAAACCTTCATCCTCGAGCGATCGACTTGCACAGTGAAGTCCGTAGAGGAGGCAGTAAGTGGAAGACTAGGACCGGAGATGAGGACTCGGATCCCTAGAGAAGAAGTGATACCGGTGCCGAGGAGCATAGAAATCGTCGTCTTCGAAGCCTTCTTCGAAGCGGTACTTGGGCTTCCTTCAATAAATTTCTTAATAGAGGTATTGGAGATGTTCCATGTCACCTTACAGCAGCTGTCTCCGAATGCTATAGCTAGGCTGATGGTGTTCGAGTGGGCCCTTTGAGCCGAAGGGTGTGAAGGAAGGTCCGAAGTGTTCGCGGTGACCCACGAAGCTTAGTGCCAACCCAAGCTGCACGATGGGCTCAGAGACTCCAAGCTGCTGGTGGCCTTCAGAAGTGTCAACTTCTAGCTCCAGAAGGGGCACTTGAAGAACTTCCCAGCGAAAGTGATCAACGACCGATGGTACTCCGATTGGATACTTCGGTGGTTTTATGCCGAGGTTGGTGAAGACTTCGGCCTTGTGGGGCCCCTGCAAGAGATCTGGTATAGGAGGGAAGCGGAGGTTACTTCGGACTCAAGTCTGCTTTCAACGCGACTTAGGTTGTTGTCTTCGGTGGCCAAGCGCATGAGCATGCGAGACTTGACAGAAGAATTCATCGCCCTACGGATACCTCTACTTGGGGGCCAATTGGCCCATTATTTTCCACAACACTTCGGAAGGGGAGCTTCAAGAGATCGCTTCGAACTCTCTAGGTAACACTTCGATATCTCCTGCATTTAAATTAATTTTACAAAATTTGTAATTTTTCTTAACAGATTGTTACCTTATTTCAGCGGCTCCATTGGCGCTGGCTCCGGAGAAAATAGCTCAGGCAGCGGAGAGGGTTCTCAGGGCCTCCAACTACAGTGGAGAAGTAGTGGAGGGTGGAGATAGTCGGGAGCTGGGAACGCTCCAACCGAGTGTGGAGTGCACTTGGGATCGAAGCCCCTCCTCTTCCAAGCTTCGACACAGCGGGCCCGGTTCCTCGAAAGAGGAAAGATGCTACTAGGACCTCCAAGGCCATGAAGACTCGGGTGAAAAAGGTGGTGCGGAAGGCTAAGATCCCTTCCCCTCCGGTGTCTCCACCTTCATTAGATATTCGGAGCTCTTCTTCAGAGGAGTCTGAAGAGGAGGAGACTTTGGAGGCTCGAATGGGGAGGGAGCTCGTTGATCTACTCATGGATGGTGGCGAGGGGGATTCTTGGACTGAAACCGAGGATCCACCTCAGGTTGATGTCGAGGCGGTGCCGGCGGCTAAAGAGGAGGAGGCAGTCCGAACTGAGCCCGTAGGGTTCAGGGAGCGGAGCCGGAGGGCTCCGATTTGCCCGTGATTGGAGTGGTGGTGATGGAGGTAAGGGCCTCTACGTATGCCACTCCAACCCAAACTTCAAGGGAGGACATCGAGGAGTACCTCATAATGTACGAGTATCTGGGAGATCTCGTTCCTCAAAATTTAGATGGAGGTAAGCCTTCGGTCTTTACTTCTTGATTCATCATACCTAAAATAATTTCATTGTATTGGAAATATCTTTTAGATTATTGACAAAATACCTTATGTTTGTAGATGCTTCGGGGAGCAACATGGCTCCGACCCAAGACGGAGCCTTGATGGAGGACTTGGCTCTAGCTCGGGTCGATGCTCCGACAGAAGAGGTGGCTCCGGCAGCGGAGGCTACTTCCATTGGAGTTGCTTTAGAAGAGAGGGTTACTCCTATGGAGGGGTCCACTCCGACGGAGGGGCGACACTCCGATGGAAGAGGTAGCTCCGGTGGCTCCATCAATGGGAGAGGTAAAGGCAAGTTTTGGCCTGGGCTTCTCCCTTCCTTGGTGATGACGTCGTCGAGGTCGACGAATGATCCTTCGGTGGAGGCTTCAGAGGACGATCCAACCGAAGATGATTGGAGGGCCCTGTCCTGGCTCCCGCTGTTAGCTCCATTCTTGGAGCAGCGGACAGGGCTTCGGTCTCTCCTACAACCCTTGGCTGAAAAGAGCCAAGAGGTTGGCAACTCTGAGATGGTCTGCACGCTGAGTGAAGCCAGTGGATTGGAGCTAGACATTGCCCTCGAAAAGGCTACCCTCTAGGTATGCGAGGGACATAGTGTATATCAAATTCATTATGATTACACCATACTTACTTTGCTTTTTGCAGCAATTTGTCCTTGCTAGAGCGGCAGCGACTTCCAATGAGCTCGAATTTAATTGGCTCAAAAGGATGGTTACAACACTCCAGAGGGCTCTCAAGGGCTCCGAAGATAAGTCCCTACAATTGGAGGAAAAACTCCTCGAAGAGCAGAGGGCGAAGGTCATTACAGAGGAGGCGCTCCGAACAAAACAGCATGCTCACGCTAGCCTAGCGTCTTCGATTAAGGAGCTTCAAGCGGAGCGGGTGGTGCTCTAAGCTGAAGTCGACATGCTTCGAGAAGCGGAGGTGACTTCCGGGGCCGAACTTATGGGGCTCTGAGAAGCGCTCGAGCAAGCACTATCTCAAAAGAATTACTTGATGATGAAGACAGCCGAGCTCTCCACCATCGCCACCGACATGACAAGAGCCGAGTATAAGCATAACGAGGTGACTGATCAGACCATAGACACCCTCCGGGGTGTTCTGGAATATTTTGGGATGGACTGCCCATCATCCTCAGCTGCGACAGATGAACCTCTTGGCCCTAAGCTCAAGATGATCTAGGTGGCGGCCAAGATGATGAAGGGCTCTGGTACTCGCTATGAAGAAATCTCCGAACAAGTAGCCGGGATCGGAGTCTTTCATCACCTTAAAGCCGTCGAGGTCTCCATGGCTATGGTGAAGGGTTCGATGCCTGCAGGCTTTGCCAATGAAGGCTTGTTGCAACCATCGTTGTACGTCGCCTTAGCTTGGGAAGCTTTCCGGGCAACCTAGAAAGCAGATAGAGAAGATGTGGTTAAGGCATGGATCGATGAAGCCCGTCGGTAGAGGCAAGCATAGATGAGGCCTCCGGCTCTACCTCCGCCAATTTCTCCGCCTTCGGACCCGAAGGTATAGCTTCTTAGGGCGCGTTTGCCATGTAAAAAGACTTTGTAATGTTCTTTTCGTTTCAATGAATGAAAAGTCTTGGTTTGGATGTTTGTTTTCAGGTTTTGCCGCATGCTTCAGATTTTGATCTCGAAGTATTAGAACTTGATGAAGGGCTTCGCCAATAGTGGGCTATTCTTAAGAGCTTAAGGCCTTATAGGCGCCCACAATTTTTTGTTCCTCGGGGGTAGCATGGAGAGATAGCACCCGATGTTTGTAGCGAAGTCCTTTCTTACATCAAAGAAGAAGATAAAGTAATAACATATTCATCTTCGGAGTATGTAGATTGGTCTGATTCAGAGCATCAAGTCGAGGATCTGGCGGAGGTTAGCTCTGACCGACTTCTAACTTGGGCCGAACTTTAAGAAGAGCAGGAAGTCTGTAAAGCTTTGAAAAAGGGCAATCGAACTCAAGCCAAAAGAAAGGTTTTAAGAACTCCAGGCTCTGAAGACCGAGATGGTCCCAGAGGTAGTTCTAGGGGTTGGAGAGGTCTCTGCTTATACTTAGGCTTAGATACTAATTTTTCATGATTATGATGTTTTGTAATGTGATTTAACCAAGCAATATAATTGTTGAGAAGCATTGTTTGATTTTTCCTTATTCCCTTGCCCCTCTTTGTGGGTGGGGGGACTTATGCAATGCAATAGGGCCGATCACGCACAACGCCCGGTATAATAAAACCGAGGCTTGAAAAATGTACTTGCTAAATTCGAACTCAAATTTTTTGTAGAGTTCTTCGAACTGTATGTTCGTATCATAATATCTTACCTAATACAGGTAGAGTTATTGACGCATCAAACTAATGGTTCGATGTTTGAAAAGATAGTCACTATAGACTTCGTAAGGGCTTCGAACTTATAAGTTAGAGCTCTGAAATCGATCTCTAAGACTCTTGATGGGGTTCATTTGGCTAGGGCCTCGAAACCTCATAATATGGTCGCTTTTGACTCTTTTTTAGATGCTTCGAACTCAGAGGATCGGAACCTATTTGTTTATAGTCCTTAAACTCCTCTACGGTTGCTTTCAAGTCGATGGCTCGGAATCCGTAGGTTTTGGCCACCTTCGGCTCTTGTACGGATGCTCCGAACCAGTTGTTCGAACTTCGTGATTTATAGTCCTTAGACTCTTCTACGGATGCTTTCAAGCCAATGGCTCGGAATCCATATGTTTTGGCCACCTTCGGCTCTTTTACAGATGCTCCGAACTAGTGGTTCAGACTCCGTGATTTTATAGTCCTTAGACTCTTCTACGAATGCTTTCAAGCTGGTGGCTCGGAATCCGCAGGTTTTGGCCACCTTTGGCTCTTTTACGGAAGCTCTGAACCAATGGATCGACGTCCGTGATTTTATAGTCCTTAGACTCTTCTACGGATGCTTTCAAGTCGGTGGCTCGGAATCCGCAGGTTTTGGCCACCTTCAGCTCTTTTACGGAAGCTCTGAACCAATGGTTCGGAGGCCGTTTATTGGGTTCTGATGAAAGATGCTTACCTCTGCAAGCATCTCCATTCTCCTGATGCGTCCACCAGGGGTAGGGAATATTGAGGGGTAAGCAAAATTCGAACCACAAGTTTTATTCATTTTGAAAGGTACTTTACAATTCTTTACAAGGAGCCCCTAAGCATAATAACGTTTAAGGTGCTCTGCATGCCATGCATGCTTTAATTCTTCCCCTTCTAAATTTGCTAATTTAAAAGATCTGGGGCGCCCTAAGTGTAGGATAATATATGGTCCTTCCCATTTGTTTCCTAATTTCCCGGAGCAATTACACTTCATAGTACCAAATGACCTGACCTAAGTTCATTAACTTTTACCTTCGGGTCATACCATGCCTTCATTTGGTCTTGGTACTTTGTCAAATTGGTGACAGCTCGAAGCCTCGTTTCTTCGGACTAGTCAAGCGAAGTGTTTCTTTCATCTTTAACTTCTGGCTCCGTTGTGCGGAGGGATCCACCTTTCAACTCCGTTGGAGTCATGGCCTCGTCTCCGAACAACAACCTGAATGGGGTAAAACCTGTAGACCTAGATTGAGTAGTCCAAATGGACCATAAAATCTTAAAAATATCTTTGTTCCACAACCCCTTTGCTAACCCTATAATCCTCCGATTTAAGCCGGACAGAATATTTCCATTGGCCCGCTCCACGGCTTCGTTGGATTGGGGATGACGGACGACTGTAAAGCACATTTTATTGCCCAACCCTTCGCAGAATTCTCTAAAAGGTTCGGCATCGAATTGGGTGCCATTGTCTATTGTCAACTCTCTAGGCACTTCGAACCTGCAAATAATATTTTGCCAGAAGAATTTCTGTATATTTTTCAAAGTGATAGCAGTTAAGGGTTTGGCTTTGACCCATTTAGGGAAGTATTCGATTGCTACCACCGTGATTTTCATGCTGCCCTTCGCCATTGGGAAGGGGTCGATGAGATTCATTCCCCATCATGCCATCGGCCATACCAGAGCAATGACTTGAAGGGGTGTTGGAGGACGATGGCTTCGTCTTCCCATCCATTGGCACCCTTGATAGGTTCGAACCAATAATTCTACATCTGCTACAATTGTTGGTCAATAAAGTCCTTGGCGAAGTGTCTTGCCTGCTAAAGCTCGAGGGGCTAAGTGGCTACCACACAAGCCTTCATGGATCTCCCAAAGTATATCTTGGCCTTCGGGTTGCGAGATGCATCGAAGTAGAGGAGAACAGACTCCAGCTTTATATAGCACTCCGTTGACAAGCTTATAATTTCGAACCCTTGACTGTAACCTTTGCAATTCTGGGCCTTCGAGGGGACTTGATTTGTTTTGCAAAAAGTCTAATATTGGGCTCTGCCAATCAGTGATTGGTATGGAAAATACTTCTGCGGAGGGTGGCTGAGGCACCGAAGGGTTGACAAGCTCTTCATAAAAGTCCCCTTCTAGGACATCCAATGCTCCGGTAGTAGCCTTCGCCAGGATGTCCGCAAGCTGATTATCTGCTCGAGGGATGCTTTGGACGGAAATTTCTTTGAATAATGCCTCCGTCTTGCGGATTTCTTCTAAGTACTTTGCAAGATGTGGATGCCAAGCGGGATTCCTTCGTACTCTGCAATATTGTTAGTGGACTTAAATTTGAGCCTTACAGAGTACATTGTTTTCTGCCCTGAAGGCAAAATTATCACAGCTCCGACACCAGCTCCTGATGCTTGAAATGCTCTGTCGGAGTATACCGTCCACACTCCTTCACATGATTCGTCGGAGCCCAAACTGTGAATGGAGTTCATTATGCAACAAAGTCAGCCACAACTTGAGACTTAATGGTTGTTCTTGCGGTGAAGGAAATGCCGAAGGGGTCTAGCTCAACATCCATTTTCCAATTCTCCCCGTGGAGTCTTTGCTCCGGAGCATATCGCCAAGGGGATACGATGTAGGGATAATTATATTGTATGCTAAAAAGTAATGCCTTAGCTTTCGCGAGGCCATTACCAAAGCATATGCGAATTTCTCAAGCTCGGAGTACCATGTTTTTGCTCTGGACAAGGCTTCTGAAATGAAGTATACTGGGTTCTGCACCAGTTTTCCATTGAGCTCTATTTCTCTGACAAGCAATGTGCTGATTGCGGAGCCTGTTGCTGCAAGATATAGGAGGAGAGTTTCCTCGGCAAAGGGCAAAGTAAGCGTTCATAAATTCCCAAGGTAGTCCTTGATTTCATCGAAGCTTTTCTGGCACTCTGGCGTCCAATTGAAACTTTCGGACCCTTTTATATCTTTGAAAATTGGGAGGCTTTGCTGCGCTGATCTGGCCACGAATCTGCTCAGAGTTGCAAGGCGTCCGGCTAGTTTCTGGACTTGCTTCAAATTTTCAGGCGGAGTCATCCTTTGTAGTGCACTTATCTGCGTAGGGCTTGCTTCGATTCCTCTGCTCGAAACTAAGTACCCTAGCAATTTTCCTGCATGAGCTCCAAAAATACATTTTTCAGGGTTGAGGTGAACTCCACATGCTCGGAGGCTCTCAAAAGTTTCTACTAAGTATAGACTATGCTGGTGTTTTAAAGAACTCTTTATTACAATGTCATCCATATAGGCTTCGACATTTCGGCCTATCTGGTGAGCTAGAGCTTTAGCAATAAGACGTGAAAAAGTTTGCCCCGACAGGGGTTATAAAGCTTGTCTTGTCTTCATCTTCGCGTTTTAGCCATATTTGATGGTAACTGGAGTATGCATCAAGAAACTCAGGAGCTCAAAGCAACCGTAGAGTCAATTAGCTGATCAATGCGAGGCATGGGGGTAGGGGTCTCGTGGGCATGCTTTAATTTATTCAGAGATGTGAAGTCAATGCACATGCACCATTTGCCGGAGCCCTTTTTCTTGATGAGGACAGGGTTAGCCAACCATTCCGTGTGGGCCACCTCCCTAATGATTCCAACTCTTAGCAACTTTTCTACCTCCGCTTTAGCGAGGTGTGCTCTTTCAGTTGACAGTTTGCGTGGAGCCCCTGGCGAACAGGTCGAAGCTTAGGGTTAATGAGCAAGCTATGCTCAATAATTCTTCAGTCAACTCCAGGGATATCTTCGTCTGACCAGGTGAAGACTTCTAGATTTTCTCGAACCACTTCTTCTAGCGAGGTGGTGATCTCCGAAGGCAACCCCTTTCCAAACTGAATGGGGTATTCCCTGCTGTTGGGGGAAATTACTCCATTTCCAGGGCTTAAGATTAATTCATCAAAGGCTGAAGCTTGCTCCGAAGCTAGTGAGCAGAGGTTCGAAGGGTGAGGTGCCACACCGAAGGGTTTGCAGCGGTGCGAAGCCCTGGAGAACCCTCCGGATGGGAGATGGAGGCCTCGAAAGCCGAAGGACATGATTGATTGGATGTCCGCCTTATCCATCTACCTTGCAGTATTTTACCTATATAACCTTGTTTATGGTACCGAATAGTTTCCACTATGTCGGTTGTAATCTAGGGGTAAATAGGTCTTTTCCTTATGCTTTTTCCCCTATAAATACCCCCCTTTGTACCTTGTAAAAGGGGATTCAGAACAAGTTATTCATTTACACTCATTCGGACCACTTGAGTTATTATCCATTTCGGAGGCTCAAAGTAGTTCTAAAACACAAACTCCCTGTTTGTCCGTTCTTGATCTCAGAGAACCTGTTGGCGTAACATTTGCGCCAACAGTTGGCGCCATCCGTGGGGAACCAAGTTTCTAAAAGCTTGTTCTCTGCTGCTGACTGCACTTCGAAGAGTACTTACGGAGGGAGCCTCGAGTCTCAAGATTCCGCGCACCCTTCAGTTAAGGGCTTCTTAGTGCATCCCGAAGGCCTTCACTCGACCCCTCGGGTCGTTCGAAGTCCTCCGTCTCCAAGACCTCTTCATGGCTAGCTATGCCTCCGAAGCGAAGTCAGGCTTCGGGTCCTCTCCGAAGGTCCCCTCGGACCACAGGAGCCAGACCCTCGACTAATCTGGCGATTCCCGCCGAGACTGCTGGGCGTCGAGCGCCCCGGGGCCCTCTGGCTCCTCCTACGGTGCTTCAAACCGACTACGCAGCTAGCCGAGACCCGGAAGCGCCCTCCGACGAAGACGAAGGCCCTCCCGAAACCGAGGCTACGCAGCTGGCCAGGCTTCAGGAGGAGGTATCCAGGTGGAGGCAAGAGGCCGCCGATCGCCTCCGCACTCAAGCTTCCACCGAAAACTCCAGGAGGGCCTCAAGACGGTGGTACCCACAATCCCCCAGAAGTTATCCAAGTCCCGGAGGAAGCCGAGAATGCATCCTTCGATAACGAGTCTCCATTACATTCGGATTTGCAGAGAGTGCCTTTCGACCCCAGGTTCAAGGCCTCGAAACTACACAAGTACTCCGGGGGGTCGGACCCTGGAGAGTTCGCCCGCTCATACGCCCTGGCAATAGAAGCGAGTGGAGGGGTCTGAAGCACTATGGCAAAATTCTTCCCCCTCACCCTCGAAGGCGTGGCACTTCGCTGGTTCTGGTCCCTGAAGCCAGGATCGATCAGTTCCTGGGAGCAACTGAAGAAGAAATTTGTGAGCAACTTCCAAGGGCACCTTCGTGGCCCCAATGTTCACAGGAAGTTTGTTCCAGGTAAAGCAGCGGGTGGGAGAAACCCTCCGGGAGTACTTCACGCGCTTCGCCCACACCAAGTCACAGATCAAGGGCTTGTCTACCTCTTCGGTAGTTGATGCTGCTCGCGAAGGGGTGCTGAACCCAGACCTCCTCAGCAAACTCCATCGAAAGCCGGTGACGTCTGTGGCGCAGCTCATGGCATACTTCGAACAGTATGCCAAGGCGGAGGAAGGCTGTCTTCGGCGAGCTGAAACACCATCGCCCACCCTCCGAGAAGTCAAAAGGGAGCCCGAAGCCTCCGCTCCCCTGCAACCTCCACAAGACAACCGCTTCAATGAGTACAAGCGGGGGAGAAGCATTTCCGTTCGGAGGTGCTAAGCATTGCACCGTCCGTCCCAAAGGCACCTGCCAATTTCCAGCAGGCGCAGAACTTCAGGGCTGGAGCACCGAAGCCTCAAGAGAGAGTGCCTGGCAGGCGCCAGAGTTTTTTCTGCTACGTGCATGGCGATAATAGGAGCCATGACACGAAGGACTGCAAGTCGGTGTTAACCCTTCGGGGTGAATACCTAGGATGAAGTACGGGGCGGGGTGCTTCGGATCGAGCCCCACCATCGGCACGCTCGGAGCCTGTACAAGCTGTGGCCTGAGCCGGTGCCCTCGAAGCCCCCATGCGGCTGCCGGTGGCCAGTATTATGCCACCACCAAAGCAGGAAGACCCGCAGGACCGCGGCAAGAGAGTGGTCCTGCCCATCTCCGGAGGGGGGACCCTCGGAAGCATGTCCAAAAGGCAGCGGCGCGAGTACGTCCGCGAGGTCGGACACATTTGGACCTCAAGTTCCGCCGAAGGGATGCCAGAATGGTCCCGCATGCCCATCTCGTTTACAGCCAGTGATGCTGCGGGGGTGAAGTTCCCCCATGCTGACCCATTGGTCATTTCTGCTGATATAGCAGGAGTGGAAGTCCGAAGTATACTGGTAGATGGCGGGAGCTCCGTAGACATACTCTTTGCCCAGGCCTTCGATCAGATGTGCATACCTCGGAAGCATCTACTTCCAGCAGCCAGGCCGCTTCAAGGATTCTCAGGACCGCCTCTCGATGCCCTCGGCCAGATAGGCCTCGAGGTTGCCTTCGGAGAGGGGCCTTTGGCCCGAGTAGAAGAGGTGATCTTCGACGTGGTCGACGCCCCATATGCTTACAACGCTATCTTCGGCCGAGGGATGTTGAACCAATTCGGGGCTATAGCACACCATAATTACCTTTGTCTCAAAATGCCCACGCAAGGTGGAGTACTTACTATTTCAGGAGACCAGGCTATAGCCAGGAGGACGGAGTATGGCCATGGGCAGCCTTTGGACCCCCGGCAAGTGCATAATGTGGCGGAAAGCATCGAAGAAGTGCCGGAGACCCCGAACCCTCCGAAGGGATCATCGCTCAAACCAAGCCCGGAGGGTGATGTTGAGACAAGAATAATTTTGAAAGATGGCAATGAGTACCCAGTACAGTTCGGCAAGGGGCTATCCCCGGAAATAGCTGCCTCGTTAGAAGAAGTCGTCAGGAGAAATCTGGACGTATTTGCTTGGACTGACGAAGACATCACCGGGGTCGATCGAAGCATCATCGA
The DNA here is from genome assembly GCA_019279435.1 of Zizania palustris. Taxonomy (NCBI): domain Eukaryota; kingdom Viridiplantae; phylum Streptophyta; class Magnoliopsida; order Poales; family Poaceae; genus Zizania; species Zizania palustris. Next base: position 82,958,827 of record JAAALK010000285.1, read on the forward strand.
TCATAGTTTGCTCGTCAACCCGAAGGCCAGGCCAGTGCGCCAGGGGCTCCGCAAGCTGTCAGCAGAAAGGGCAAGCCTCGCCAAAACCGAAGTAGAAAAATTGTTAAGAGCTGGCATCACCAGGGAAGTAGCCCATACCGAGTGGTTGGCTAACCTTGTTTTTGTAAGGAAGAAGGACTCGAACAAATGGCGCATGTGTATTGACTTCACTTCATTAAATAAAGCATGCCCGCGAGACCCCTACCCGATGCCCCGAATAGATCAGTTGGTAGATTCCACAACCGGGTCTGAATTGCTAAGTTTCCTCGACGCTTACTCCGGATATCATCAAGTATGGCTGAAACGCGAAGACGAAGCCAAGACAAGCTTTATAACTCCTTCCGGAGTATTTTGTTATGTAAGAATGCCTTTTGGGCTGCGGAATGCCGGAGCCACCTTTTCTCGTTTAATAGCTAAGGCTCTAGGTCATCAGATAGGCCAGAATGTCGAGGCCTATATGGATGATATTGTAATAAAAGTGCTCAAAAGTACCAGCATAGCCTAGATCTAGCTGAAACATTTGAGAGCCTCCGAGCATGTGGAGTACGCCTCAATCCAGAAAAATGTATATTCGGAGCACAAGCAGGAAAACTGCTAGGGTACTTAGTTTCGAGCAGGGGAATCGAAGCTAGCCCAACACAGATAAGCGCACTACAAAGGATGGCTCCACCAGAGAATTTGAAGCAAGTTCAGAAGCTAGCAGGAAGGCTCGCAGCTCTTAGCAAGTTCTTGGCCAGGTCAGCAGAGCGGAGCCTCCCAATTTTCAAAGCACTAAAGGGGTCCGAAAGCTTTCAGTAGACATCGGAGTGCCAGAAGAGCTTCGATGATATAAAGGCATACCTCGGAAGATTATCAATTTTGACCGTTCCCCTCCTAGAAGAAACACTGCTCCTTTATCTTGCAGCAACAAGTTCAGCGGTGAGCGCAGTATTGGTCCGGGAAGTTGAGCTTAAAGAAAAGCTAGTCCAGAACCCAGTATATTTTGTGTCAGAAGCATTATCCGGAGCTAAAGTCAGATACTCCGAGCTTGAGAAGTTTGCTTATGCCCTAGTAATGGCCTCGCGAAAGCTAAGGCATTATTTCTTGGCGCATAACCTGATCGTCCCTACATCGTATCCTCTTGGGGATATGCTCCGAAACAAAGATTCTACGAGCAGGATTGGAAAATGGGCGGTCGAGCTGGCACCCTTCGGAATCTCCTTCACGGCAAGAACAACTATTAAATCTCAAATTATAGCAGATTTCGTAGCAGAGTGGACACCATCTGCTATTTGGGCCCCAGAAGAACCCTCCGAAGGCTTTTGGACAATATTTTCTGACGGAGCTTATCAAGCATCAGGTGCCGGAGCAGGGGCCGTCATCATATCACCATCGGGGCAGAAGGCCATGTATTCTGCGAGGCTTAACTTCAGAACCACTAATAACATTGCCGAATATGAAGGAATTTTGCTAGGCCTCCGAAAGGCTAAAGCACTCGGAGCTACAAGAATAGTGATTAAGACAGATTCCCAAGTCGTCGCGGGGCATGTTGATAAAAGTTTTCAAGCAAAGAATCCGCATCTAGCACAATACCTTGAAGAAATTCGCAAGGCCGAAGCAGCATTCAAAGGATTTACAGTTCGAAGTATCCCTCGGGTAGAGAATCAACTTGCAGATATTCTTGCAAAGGCCGCAGCAGGGGCGGTGGACCTCCCGGAGGGTGCTTTCTACGAAGAATTAGCACAGCCAGCAGCTGTTCAAATACCCTCTTCGGAGGTACTATGCATTCCAATTACAGATTGGTGGGCTCCGATTATGAACATGTTACAAGGTAGCATGGACCCTCCCGAAGGTCCAGAAGCCCGAAGGTTGCAAGCAAGAGCTCGCAATTACAAGCTTATTAATGGAATGTTGTACAAAGCTGGAGTATGTTCACCTCTGCTTCGATGCATCTCACAACCCAAAGGTCAAGACATACTCCGAGACATCCACGAAGGGTTGTGCGGAGGTCATTTAGCCCCTCGTGCGCTAGCAGGCAAGACGCTTCGGCAAGGATTTTATTGGCCAACTATAGTAAGAGATGCGGAGGAACTGGTTCGAACATGCCAAGGCTGCCAGTGGATGGGCAGACGGAGCCATCGCCCGCCAACTCAGCTTCAAGTTATTGCCCCAGTATGGCCAATGGCTAGATGGGGCATGGACCTCATAGGCCCTTTCCCAGTGGCAAAAGGCGGCCTGAAATTTGTGGTAGTAGCAATCGAGTATTTCTCAAAATGGGTTGAAGCGGAGCCATTAACAGCTATCACCTCGAGGAGCGTCCAAAAATTTTCCTGGCAGAATGTTATATGCAGATTCGGAGTTCCAAGAGAGTTGACGGTGGATAATGGAACCCAGTTCGAAGCTGACACCTTCCAAACATTTTGTGAAGAACTGGGCATTAAGTTATGCTTCGCGGCAGTGCGGCATCCACAGTCCAACGGCGCCGTTGAGCGAGCCAACGGGAACATCCTCTCTGGGCTGAATCGCCGGATTGTTGGATTGGCCAAGGGGCTGTGGGTCGAAGAGCTCCCAAAAATCTTGTGGTCCATTCGAACCACTCAGACCAGGTCAACAGGTTTCACACCATTTAGATTGCTCTTCGGAGATGAGGCCATGACTCCTACGGAGCTCAGAGGTGGATCGCTTCGCGTAATTAAACCTGGGGATGAAGATGACAGGAGCACTTCGCTGGATTTGTCAGAAGAAACAAGGCTTCGAGCTGTCGCCAACCTGACTAAGTACCAGGACCGCACCAAAACATGGTATGACCTGAAGGTAAAGCTAAATGAGTTAAAGCCTAATCATCTAGTGTTGCGAAGTGTAATAGCTCCGGGGAAACTAGGAAACAAATGGAAGGACCATATGTTATCTTACGCTCAGGACGCCCCAGATCGTTTAAATTAGCTAATTTAGAAGGAGAAGAGTTGAAGCGTGCATGGCATGCGGAGCACCTTAAGCGTTATTTTGCTTAGGGGCCCCTTGTAATCACTTGTAAAAACTTTCCTTTCTATGAATAAAGATAAGGGTCAAATTTTGTTTGCTCTTCGAATATCCCTTACTCCTGATGGACGCATTAGGAGGACAGAGATGCTTGTAGAGCCAAGCATTTTTCTCAAGACCCAGGCAGCTGCCTTCGAACCATTGGTTCAAAGGCTCCATTGCCAACCTACGGATTCCAGGCTCCGGCTTGTTAGGATCCGTAGAAGAGTCTAAGGACTTTAAAGAAAAATAGACCTTCGGCCTCCGGGTGCGAAGTGTCTGTAAAAGAGCCGAAGGTGGCCAACCTACGGATTCCAGGCTTCGACTTGTTAGGATCCGTAGAAGAGTCTAAGGACTTTAAAGAAAAACAGACCTTCGGCCTCCGGGTGCGAAGTGTCTGTAAAAGAGCCGAAGGTGGCCAACCTACGGATTCCAGGCTCTGGCTTGTTAGGATCCATAGAAGAGTCTAAGGACTTTAAAGAAAAACAGACCTTCGGCCTCCGGGTGCGAAGTGTCTGTAAAAGAGCCGAAGGTGGCCAACCTACGGATTCCAGGCTCCGGCTTGTTAGGATCCGTAGAAGAGTCTAAGGACTTTAAAGAAAAACAGACCTTCGGCCTCCGGGTGAGAAGTGTCTGTAAAAGAGCCGAAGATGGCCAACCTACGGATTCCAGGCTCTGGCTTGTTAGGATCCGTAGAAGAGTCTAAGGACTTTAAAGAAAAACAGACCTCCGGCCTCCGGGTGTGAAGTATCTGTAAAAGAGCCGCAGGTGGCCACCCTACGGATTCTAGGCTCCGGCTTGTTAGGATCCATACAACAGTCTAAAGACTTTAAAAGAGAACAAATTTTAGTCCTAAATTCGAAGCATGCGGTTGTTCGGAGATTCATTGTGCCTAGCGAACCCTTCTCTATAGTAAAGGCTCCGCCACCCACAAGGGGGGTCGGAGGATAGGAGTCACACAACATACTTTCGAAGCATTTCACATTAAATTATTATACTTTTACATCAAGAGAAATTTGTGTCTAAGCCTAGGTAAAATCGGAGACCTTTCGGCCCCTAGAGCTACCTCTACGGCTACTTTGCCCTTCGGAGCTCGAAGCCGCCGAAGTTGTCCTTTTAGTTTGGGTACTTCTCTTCTTCTTCGAGGCTCGTAGTTTCTTCTGCTCCTCTTGAAGCTCGGCCCATGTCAGGAGCCTTTCGGAGTCAAACTCCGCAGGGTCTTCGGCTCGGTACTACGAGTCAGACCAGTCAATAGGTTCGGAGGATGAAGATCCCTCCGCCTTCTCTTCCTCTTTAATATAAGCTAAGACATCCCGACAAACTTCAAGGGTGATCTCTCCTCCGTCTCCACGAGGAACAGAAAAATGGGAGCGGCGGTAAGGCCTCAAGCCCTCAAGGTTTGCCCACTCCTTTCGGAGTTCGTCGGTAATTTCCAGAAGTTCGAAGTCAGGGCTCGAAGGGCATGCCAAAACCTAAAAAAGAACAGAACACCCAAGACAAGTTCTTGTTTATAACTTTTTCATTAATAAAAATAGGCTTTACAAGGCTTCATGTACATAGTAACCCTAAGTGGCTAGACCTGCGGGTCGGTTGGTGGAGCTGGAATTGAAGGGGCTGGCGAAGCAGGAAGTGGTGGCTTTGTATGTGCTTGCTTCTGCCGACGGGCCTCGTCAATCCAAGCCTTAGCTGCAACCTTGTGGTCCGTCTTCCAGGTCGACCGGAAGGCTTCCCAGGCTGAAGCCACCTCCGAAGATGGCCGCAGTAAGTCGTCGTCTGCGAAGCCTCCAGCAGACGAACCCCTGACTGAGCCGAGGGGGATCCGAAGAGATTCAAGATGACGAAGAACCCCGATGCCAGCACACTGTCCGGAGATCTCTCCGTACCGAATGCCGGAGTTCTTCATCAGCGACGAAGCGACTTGGATCCTCGTCAGCTTTCGGTCAAGGGGCTCGTGGGTCGCAGCAAAAGACGAAGGGCACATGGTGCCGAAGTACTCCAGCGTACCCTGAAGAGCCTCCAAGGTACGGTCCACAGTACTAGAATTCTTCTTCTCCGCTGCTTCCAGCCCTGCAGCAGTCGCAAACACTTCGGCCACCCGGAGCATTAAAGAGCTCTTGAGGGCCATCGTTTGGCTAAGAGCCCCCTGGAGCTCCACCAACTGCGTACTCGAAGTAGCAGCCTCTTGACGGAGTCTTTCAACTTCCGCTCGAAGGACGACGCGCTCGGCCTCGACCTCTTGGGTAGACGAGCGAAGGGCGTCACTGTCTTGTCGCGCTACCCGGAGGGCTTCGTCAGACGCTGCCTTTGCCCTCTGCTCCTCTAAGACCTCTTCCTCCAGCCTAAGAGATCTCTCGGTGGAGGCGTTGAGGGCCGTTTGGAGGGTGGTGACCTTCCGGTTAAGTCGATTAACCTCGACCTCGTTGGAAGTCGCTGCCGCTCTAGCAAGGACAAATTGCTGCAAAGAGAAAACAAGTGAGTATTAAAGTATTTACGATCACTAATGCGAATCAGCTATGGTGTCTTTTCATACCTGAAGGGAAGCCCTTTCGAGGGCTGAGTTGAGTGACGAAGCCCTGGCCTCGCTCAAGACGGAGACTAAGTCCGAATTGGCGATGTCTTGGCTTCTCTTTGCCAAGGGCTCCATAAGTTTCCGGAGGCCACTCCGATGCTCCAAGAACGGAGCCAGCAGAGGAAGCCAAGACGAAGCTTGAAGATCATCCACTGCGGCCTCGTCCTCCGAATTACCGGCGGAGGTCGCAGCTTGGCCATGAAGAAGGCCGAGGCTGGATATGCTCTTGCCCCTTCCCGGTACGAAAGAGGCTGAAGCAAGGACACTCCGATCGTCGGAAGCCACCCCTTCGTCCAGAACCGCATCAGCGGAGGCAACTCCGGTGGTCGGGGCCGCCACTGCAGGGATGACCTCCGTCCCCAACTCCGTCCCGGCAAGCGCATCTTCCGCTCCGGCCGGCACATCCTCCACCATCAGGCTCGGAGCGTCCAAAGGTATGGGAGGGTCCGCTTGAGCAGCAGCCTCCGAAGGCGCAGGAGCGTCGGACGCCACCAAGGCATTGGCACCCATCGAGGTACCTACTTTGATAACAAAATTAATAAGCATGCTTTCAGAAATAGTGTGCAGGTATTGATCAACAAAGGAGGGAGCTTCGGAAAGTACCTCCAGGAACCTCGTGGGGTAGGATCGTCGGATCCTCCAGGACCTCGTACATCTGAAGGATATCGGCGAAGTCATCTCCTGAGGTCCTGCCCCCAACATTTCCTGCCGGAGCCGCGATCTCCTCCGTAACCACCTTCGGTGCAGGCAAGTTGGGAGTAGCAGGGTCTGACTCCACTTGCACGACTGCCGGCACGGGAGGGACCATCGGAGTTACGCTCGCTACCTCCCTGACGGAGGTGCTAGGGGGACTTCCCCCAGGTCTTCGTCGTCCAGGAGGTAGGCTTCGAAGACCGCCGCTGTCTAGGTGTCGGAGTCCTCTACCTCTTCGGAGACTGAGCTCTGATCACCCGATGATGAAGCAGACGAAGCAAGCGTCAACTGCGAAGGGGGCTTCGCCACTTTCTTCTTCCTGGGCGGTTGCTTGCCGGTCTTCTTGGATGGTTCGGCAGTGGTTTTCCTTTACGAGCAGTCGCTCCGGTCGGGGCGAAGTCAGGAAGATTTGGGGGCTCCATTCCGAGAGCTCTCCACACTCTGTTGGATCGCTCCCAGCTCCCCACCAGCTCTAACCTTTTTTGCCTCTCGGCCACCGAAGGGGCTCCGAGAAACCCGTTCGGTGGCTCGAACTATGTCCTCCGGAGCCAATGCCAGAGGCACCGCTGAAATAAAAAGGTATGAAAGTATGAATATAATTGGTTTCTTCATCTAATATGATGCTGCAGGGGGTAAGTTTTACCTAAGTTTCGGAGGTCCCCCTCCGAAGCCTGTGGGAACACGATCGGCCAGTTGGCTCCGAGGGGAGGGATCCAAAGGGCGATGAACTCCTCGGCCAGATCGCGCATGCTCATGCGACGAGCCACCGAAGTGAGCAGCCCCAGCCTCGTCGATAGCAGGCTAGGGTTCGGAGAGATGTCCGCCTCCTTCCGGAACCAGATCTCCTGGAGAGGACCAGCGAGGGGGGAGTCCTCTCCGACTTCGGCGTAAAACCACCGAAGTATCTAGTTTGTATACCACCGGTCATTTATGGCTTTTGCAGGGAAGTGAAGAGCATGCTCCCTCCGTAGCTAGAAGTTGACGCTGCTGAAGGCTATAGTCACCTTGGAGTCCCCAGGTCCGTCTTGGGGCTTCGGCTGGCATATAGCTTCGTGGGTTGCGGCGAAGATCTCGGAGCATCCTTCGCATCCCTCTGCCCGGAGCGCCCACTCGAAGATGGCTAAGCGCGCGATGGCGTTGGGGGATAGCTGAGGCAGAGTTATGTGGAACAAGTCCAATACCTCTGCCAAGAAATCCACGGCTGGCAGTCCCAGGCCTGCTTCGAAGAATGCTTCGAAGACCACCACCTCCCCGCTTCGTGGCCTTAGAGTCGATTCTGTCCCAGGGACTCGAGTCCTCAGTCCAGCGCCCAGCTTTCCATCCACTGCTTCTTCAATGGATTCGGTGGTGCTCATGGATTGGCCGATGATGAAGCTCTGGGCAATCTTCTTCTTGGAGGGCGGACGGAGCGCCCGAGGGTTCTTGGGCCAAGCTCCGCTCGAGGTCCCCGCCATTGCCGCTGCTACCGAGGCAGCCCACGCCTGTCTCTGCGCTAGGGTGTTGGCTGCTGCCGGAGTGGTGTGGCTAGTTCTCGCCATTGCGCTTGGGTGCTCAAGAGATTGGAAGATTGGGGGAAAGTGAATCGTGAACAATGGATGCGGTAAAAAATTTTGGTTAATCCCTGTCTTTCCCTTTTATAACCGCACGACCAGTACTACTCTTCGATTGATTTCACACTGCAGGTCCGGCTTCTGTCACCGACAAGTGGGTCCGGTAATTGGAACGGCGTGCAACCGCTGTAAAAATCGACCGTTACCTTTTTTGCAGAGCATAACGGCTACTTGCGCTGTAACGACTACAGTCTAACGGCGCTCCACGACGTTTGCACTCTGATATCGTTCCCTTCCCAACGTGCGTTCCCACTGCATCAAGAACCCGAAGGGAGAGGTTCGAACGCGTTGGGATCGAAGTCCTTGGCTAAGTCGCAGCATGCCCAAATCCTCTTTAAGCCTCAGAAAATAGAAATGTTCCTTCCGTATACTGCCTTCTTTCTAAACAGGTTAACCACAGAGAGGCGTATTCGAGGGGCTACTGTTGGGGGAAATTACTCCATTTCCAGGGCTTAAAGATTAATTCATCAAAGGCTAAAGCTTGCTCCGAAGCTAGTGAGCAGAGGTTCGAAGGGTGAGGCGCCACACCGAAGGGTGCACCGGTGCGAAGCCCTGGAGAACCCTCCGGATGGGAGATGGAGGCCTCGAAGCCGAAGGACATGATTGATTGGATGTCCGCCTTATCCATCTACCTTGCAGTATTTTACCTTATATAACCTTGTTTATGGTACCGAATAGTTTCCACTATGTCGGTTGTAATCTAGGGGTAAATAGGTTTTTTCCTTATGCTTTTTCCCCTATAAATACCCCCCTTTGTACCTTGTAAAAGGGGATCCAGAACAAGTTATTCATTTACACTCATTCGGACCACTTGAGTTATTATCCATTTCGGAGGCTCAAAGTAGTTCTAAAACACAAACTCCCTGTTTGTCCGTTCTTGATCTCAGAGAACCTGTTGGCGTAACATTTGCGCCAACACCTGCCTTCTTTGACAATTATCCTCGTGACGACATCACCTTCTAGGCTTGGCTTGAGGGAAGGGTTCTTCGGAGGGTCTAGGGACCCCAAAGCCTCCTCCGAGTGCTCTTGCACACTATTTACCTGCCGAGGATCGAGAGGTGGGCCATGGCCATATTTTGTATTTTGCTCTCCTAGCTGCAGCTTGATATCCTAGGACCGTAAGGACTCCACCTTGTATGGGCATTTTGAGAGACAAATAATTGTGGTGCGCCACGACTCCAAATTGATTCAGCATCCCTCTTCCGAAGATTGCGTTGTAGGCGTACGGGGCGTCAACAACATCAAAAATGAGCTCTTCGACTCTAGCCAGGGGCCCCTCACCGAAAGCAACCTCGAGGCCTATCTGGCCGAGGGCATCGAGAGGAGGGCCTATGAAGCCTTAGAGTGGGCGAGCTGCTGGAAGTATATGCCTTTGGGGAATGCACATTTGATCGAAGGCTTGGACGGAGAGTATGTCAATGGAGCTTCCACCGTCGACCAACACCCTTCGGACTTCCACCCCTGCCACGTCAGCTGAAATGACGAGGGGGTCAGCATGGGGGAACTTCACCCCTGCGGCATCATTGGCAGAGAATGATACGGGCACATGGGACCACTCGGGCATTTCTGCAGCCGAATTTGAAGTCCCTATATGTCCTACTTCATGAACGTAATCCCTCCATTGATGCTTCAACATATTGCCGAGGGTCCCCCCTCCAGAGATGGGTAGGACTACTCGCTTGCCATGATCTTGAAGGTTTTCTTGCTTCGGTGGTGGCATAATGTTTGCCACTTCAGGTTGCATAGGGGCTTCGAGGCTTGAACGGGCTCTGGTCGTGCTGCCGGAGGGGCTCGGTCAGCAGTGCTTCGATCTGAGCTTCTCTCCAGATACTCGCTCCAGAGAGCCAGTATGGACTTGCAATCCTTGGTGGCGTGGCTTCTGTTTTCACCATGCACACAACAAAGGAAAGTCTGGCTTTGGCCAGCTGGTTTATTTGGTGGTCTCAAGCCACTAGCTTTGTTAGCTTGAGCCTGTTGATAGTTGGAAGGCATCTTTGGAGCGGAGGGGACAATATTCAATACTTCAGAGCGAGGGTGCTTCCTTCCCCTTCTTTGATCGTGAGAGCGATTATCGAAGGGGGTTTGCGGAGGACTCGGAGCCCATGGCTCCATCTTGACTTCTTGAAGGATTGGTGTGGATGAAGCAATCCTCCGAAGACACCCTTCTTCTGATTTGGCATATTTCTCGAAGTATGCCATCAACTGTGCCACTGAAGATACTAGCTTCCGGTGGAGTTTGTCGAGGAGGCCAGGGTTCATTACACCTTCACGCGTCGCATCCACAACAGATGATCTGGACAACCCCTTGATCTGAGACTTGGTGTGGGCGAAGCGCGTGAAGTATATCTGAAGAGTTTCTCCCGCCTGCTATTTCACCTGAAAAAGGCTTCCAGTAGACATCGGGGCTACGAAGGTCCCTTGGAAATTACTCACGAATTTCTTCTTCAACTGCTCCCACGACTTAATTGATCCTGGCTTTAGATACTATAACCAACGAAGGGCTACGCCTTCTAACGCGAGGGGGAAACATTTTTCCATCGTATTTTGGACCCCACCACAAGCTTCTATTGCAAGAGCATAAGAGCGAGAGAATTCTCCAAGGTCAGCCCCTCCAGAGTGTTTGTGCAGCTTCGAGGCTCGGAACTTGGGATCGAAGCGCACCTTTTGCAAGTCCGGATGTAGTGGAGATTCATCATTGAAAGAGGCATTCTCGGCACTCTCCTGGACTTGGGGAGCTTCGAGATAATAATTGGGGTCATCATCTTGATGCGTCTCCGAAGCGGCAGGGTTGGCTTGAGGACGAAGCTTGTCTGTGGCCTCCTGCCTCTATCTTTCCACCTCCACCTGAAGTCAGGACATCTGAGAGGCCATGTCTTCGGGGAGGTTCTCACTTCCTCCGGAGGGGTCCTCCGGGTCTCAAGAACTGACATAGTCAGTTCGGAGCATGGACGGAGCTATCCGAGGGGCTCCGGTTGCTCGAGGGTTATTAACTACTTCAGGAGTTTGGGGATGTCTGAAGGTCCTGCTCCGGAGGTCCGAGAGGACCTTCGGAGGGGGTCGGTGGCCATACTTTGCTTTGGAGGCATGAATTACAAAGCTAAGCAGGGTCCAGAGACCAAGAGCTTCGAATAGTGGTGGAAGGCAAGAAAGGCCTTTGGACTGTACTTGAAGCCCCTTGCCGAAGGGTGCGCGGAATCTTGGCACTCCAAAGCTCCCACCGCAAACGTACTTCGAAGTACATGAAGTGGCAGAGAACTAGCTTTTAGTACTAAGGTCCCCACGGACGGCACCAACTATTGGCGTAACGGATTACGCTAACAGGTTCTATAAGACCATAACTGACAAACGAAGTGTTTGTGAATGCGTACTATCTCAAGCCTCCGAATCCTCGGAATAGTTCGAAGTGTGTATTGAATATTTGAATATTTGATGCCTCTTATAGGGCGAGATGGGGGGTATTTATAGGTAAAATATCTTAGGAAAAGACCTTTTTACCCCTTAATGACAACCGACATAGTGGATACTATTTCGGTATCCCTTAATATAGTAAAACATGCTCGATGGATGTTGACAAAGTAGACATCCCATCCTTCTGGTTATTTTTCACTCTGGAGGGTCTCTTCGGATCAGAGCCTAGACAGACCCTTCGGCTTCGAGCCCTTTAGTTTGGGGGGGTCTTGGGCTCCGAGATTAAGACTTACCTTTATCTTAATTGTATAATGTATTTGCTTGGAATCTTGGAGGATCATAGGGATGAAGTATTTTCCCCCCACAATCACTATCACTAATGTATGTTATGACCCATCAGTAATGTATATTTTTCTGTGGTAGTGCATGTGGTTTATTAATAGGAAGTTTTTCTTTATCTGTTCTATGAAAGTCCTCATGTGATTATGTATATTATTCTTTTGCAGATTGAAGCTATGTTTGATTTAATTAAAGGGCTTATAATGTAGGGAGACTAGAACAAAGAAAACTACACGGTAAACCATGGCTTGCCTTTCTTCATTGCATGAATTCCAATTTTCATACAATGTAAGTGAAGTGTTTATTCTGTAAGTGGTGACGCTAAAATCTGATGACAAAGCACCAAACACAGACGCTGATCTGACGATCCAAAAGAGTTCGGATACTTAGGAGTAAACCCCTAAGCGTAACACAACATTGACATCACATTCCGACGACCCTTAAACATTGGTAAGGGAATAACGGAGTTGCTAGGTGTTGACACGAAAACGTGCCCCCGCACTTGGGTCAGTTCGATGATCCAAAAGTGTGTGGATACTTAGGGAAGATCCTAAGCGTAACACAACACCGATGTCTTGTTCCGACTACCCTTAACCATGGTAGGTGGTGGATTCGCCAGGTAATCAGATCACCCAGAAATAATCCAATTAGCCGAAAAGAAATATATTAAACAGAATAAATCAGCAAGCCGGGCGGAGCATGAGTGATCCAAATGGTACATTGCAAAGGGTATCACCGAAGGGTACCTTTGTGTCCGATACGGAGGGTCCCGCCGAAGGGTGCCTTCAGCGTTTGTACTGATCTGGCTGAAGGCGGGCTCCAAACAGATCTTGACGCGACAATCAGCCCCGAACAGCGGGATTCGGCGCAAAGTCTCTTACACGATATAATAACTCGAAAGCAACGCACGTGCAAGACTTCATCTGACACGGGGTACGAACGTGGCAAGTCCTATCGTGATGAAGCCTGTTGCGAAGCGTGCTGACACGCGGGACTCAGTCAAACCGACAATAGCGTGACGGTTCAACACGGGTGGTCAAAGTAGTATTCCCGCTGAAGGGTGTTCTAGCAGCCTCCGAAACCAGTCGCCTGGCTCCGAATACCTCCGGTGAAGGGGCTCCGAGCGTGAAAACCTGCAACAAAATAGAAATCAAGTACCAATTCGGCCTGGGGACTGAATCCTGCTAAGTGTTGCACTAGAGATCGAAGGTAGCAATGCATTACGTAGATTAGCGGATACTTCACAGGCGAAGTAGCAAGGTGACAGCAATCTATTACGTAGATTAACAGATACTTCACGAGTGAAGTAACAAGGATTACCACTGTTCCGAAGTGGCCGGCAGAGGGCTTCTAGGAAAACCCACAAAGGTTGTAGAAAAGTAAAGATAAAAGTATAGGTACAGTTCAAAGCTAGGGCTTTGTGTTGATTTGTGTTGGGGGGATTAATGAATCGGCCTCACCCCTATATTTATAGGGGCTAATCTTCTAATCTCTAAGATTAATCTGTTAAGATTTGGCCTAATCATGCGTAGGGATAAAATTAGCCAAAATCAGACTCAAACTCTATCTCTGGAATCCTACCCGAAGTGGGCCTTTGGCCAGGCCCGCCGAAGCCTGCTCCCTGGGCCCAAGCTTTAGCGAGGCGGGCCTCCGAAGGCCTTCGGGCCGAAGCTAGCAGGTCTGGTGGAAGCTTCTGAAGCCCATAGCTTCAATGGGCCTTCGGCCCTGTAGGGATTCGGCCCGACCTAGGACATGTGTACTTTTGGCCCAAATTACCAAAATTAATATTTGACAATCTTAACCATTTAATGCTATTTTTTGGTATCAATACATGCCCCCTGCCTTTTAGTGAACTAAGTGAACTAAAAGCAGAACGGGCTAAGGACGATACCTCTCATATCGGCCTTTCGACACTTTCAAGCCATTTGCCACACACTTGGGAAATACCTTTTCAAGTACCTACCATTCAAAGCTCTTCGAAACCGCTCTCTTTGTAGAGATTCTAACACATATGCATTATGTAGAGCGATTTAAGCTATTTTGAAAGGGCCTTCCCAGCTAGGTGACCACTTACCAAATTTAGGACTCTTAGTGCCTAAGGGCAAAATCGTCTTCTAAACCAAGTCACCCACTTCAAATGATTTTGGTTTAACTTTCTTATTGTAGGCTTTAGCTACTCTACTCTTGTCTATCTCTATAGCTTCTAAAGCCCTTAACCTCTTATCGGTCACTTCTTCTAGATTGTCCTTCAAAAGAGTTTCATACTCATCGACCGATAAGCCATCTTTCTTTAGAACCCTTAAAGAGCCAAGATCTACTTCTACAGGTAGAACGACTTCTTGTCCATACACCAACTCATATGGACTAACTTTGGTAGCACTGTGCTTTGCAATTCTACAAGCCCATAGCACCTCGAAAAGCACTTCATGCCACCTCTTAGGGAATTCTTAAATTTTCCTCTTAATGAGCTTAATCACGGTTTTATTACTAGACTCGGCATGACCATTGGCCTGAGCATTGTACGGTGAAGAGTTTACCAACTTAATACCATAAAGTTTGGCAAAGTCTCTCACTTCTTTGGAAATAAATGAACTACCTTGATCTGTAGTGAGAGTCTGGGGAATACCAAATCTATGTATAATGTGTTTCAAGATAAAATCAATTACCTCATTGTGAGTCATATTCTTGAGAGGCACGGCTTCGGTCCATTTGGTGAAGTAGTCCGTCGCCACCAGCATGAACCAATGCCCTTTTGAAGAAGGAGGATGGATCTGGCCGATGAAGTCTAAACCCCAACCTCAGAACGGCCATGGCTTGATAATAGGGTTAAGCAATGAAGCGGGAGCTAGCTGAATATTGCCAAACTTTTGGCATGCTTCGCACCCTCTATAATATCTAAAACAATCCTCAGTCATTGTCAGCCTATAGAAACCCGCTCTTTTGAGCATCCAACTCATTTTTTGGGCCGACTGATGAGTGCCACAGAGCCCTTCATGGACTTCTCCCGTAGCTACCTAGGACTGTTCATCGTCTAAATACCTTAAAAGTACTCCATCAACAGTTCGGTGATATAGTACATCATCTAGCAACAAAAAATTTAAATGCTTGTCACCGAACTTTTCGATCAACCCTTTGACTAGGGTTTCTCAAATACTTGATGATTGGAATCCTCCAATCCCCCTTATGGACTTCCGGACATGGTTGTCACGGCGTCGCCTAGGCAACGCCTAGGCGCCGACTAGGCGTCCAAGCGGTCACCGCCGAACGCCATGGCCATTCGCCTCGCCTGGTGGAGTTAGGCGCCCGCCTGGAGCTTCTAGGCATCGCCCATGGCACCTAGGCAGTCACTAGGTGTGTCTGGGCGGGCGCCTAGGGCAAGCTGTAGTGTCTAAGGTGTGGTGCCCAAACCCTAGGCCCAGATTCAACTTTTTCGGTTTTTCCCCTTCCCCTTGCGAGTTGCGCCGCCGGCCGCCGGATCTGCTTCCCCTTGCTCCACCGGCCACCGGCTCTGCTTTCCCTTGCGTCGCCGGCCGCCGGATCTGCTTCCCCTTGCGCCGCTGGCCGCCTGGCCGCCTCTGCTTCCCCTCCCCTTGTGAGTTGTGCCGCCGCCTCTGCCCCTTGCGCCGCTGGCCACTGGGTCTGCTTCCCCTTGCGCCGCCGACCGCCCGCCGCCTCTGCTTCCCCCTCCCCTGCTCCCTCACCGCAACAGCAGGCAGCAGAAGGCAGCAAGCAGAAGGCAGTAGGCAGCAGCAGGCAGCAAGCAGAAGGCAGCAGAAGGCATGAAGTATGAACTATGAACTATGAAGTATGACCTCTGTTTGCTATGGACATGTGTGCTATGGACATGTTTGCTGAAATGCTGAGTGTTGACCTCTGTTTGCTGATTTTAATTGGTCGCCTAAGCGACGCCTAGGCGCCCGCCTAGGCGTCTAGGAATCCAGTCGGCCCCCTGGCGACTGGTTTCACCGGGGCGCTGTGACAACCATGCTTCCGGAGGGTTTGCTGACTCCTTTCCCAGGGAGATGTCTAAGATACTGATTTCAGAGTGCCCTAGGCCTTTCCCACTTTTGCCGAAGGCTGACTGGGTCGGCCATGCGGAGCCGATCAGTCTGAAGCCTTCTACCAGAGGGTTCTGGTTCCCGAAGACCTCCGTTGTTCAGCGGGTTTCGGCGCAGGGGCTCTAGCATGCTAGGCCCTTCGGTGGATGTAGTGCTCCGGCGCGAGGGCTCCGGCACATGAAACCCTTCGGTGGCCGAAGGGGTCCGACCTGTATGGTTCGACAGACCTCACGCCTGCCTGAATCTTCTGGCTTCGGCAGTAAGACCAAACATTAGCTTTTCTTGTATAGAAAATTTCCCTCTCCTGACTTGATAGCCAGATGCTCGCTGAGTCAAATCATTTGCAATTTAATTGGCCTCTCTTGATACGTGAGAGATTTTGAAATTGTCAAATGCAGCAATAATGTCTAAACATTTGTCTAAGTAACTATTTAGCAGACCATTAAAACATTGAGCACTCTTAGCTACTTGTTGAACTACTAACAAAGAATCACCATACACATGGACATGTTTAGCACCTATAGATTCTAGCAATTCAAGTCCTAGTAATAAGGCTTCATATTCAGCTTGGTTATTAGTAGAGGGAAATTCTAAACGGGCCGAGGTCTCAAAATGTGCCCCATTAGGTGATATGAGAACCACTCCAATACCTTGGCCACTCTTGCAGGCCGAACCATCAAAATAAAGTTTCCATGGTACTACTTAAATTAGAGCAACATTATCACCCCAACTGACATCTATGTGGTGATCAACTATGAAACTAGCAACAACTTGGCCTTTCATAGCTCTTAGAGGTTCATAGGCCAAGTCATACTCAATCAAAGCGTAATCCCACTTTTTGATTCTTCCACTCAGAATCGGCTTTTGCAACATGTATTTTATAACATCGGTTTGGCAAGCGACAATACATGTAGTAGGGAGAAGATAGTGACGTAATTTGGTACATGCGTAGTAAAGTGATAAACATAAGCGCTCCACACACATGTACCTGGTTTTGGCATCCAACAGGCGGCGGCTCAAGAATGTGATGATGTACTCTTTTCCCTCCACCTCCTAGGTCAGCACAACCCCTATCACGCTATCTTCGGTGGCAATGTATAGCCAAAACGGAATTCTGGCTTTTGGTGCTCTCACCACGGGTGGTGACGATAAGCACTCTTTAATTTTTTCAAAGGTGCTTTGCCGACTTGCCCCCCAAATGAACTCGGCATGAACATGTTTAACACCCATGTAACCTAGCAATTCAAGTCCTAGCAATAAAGCTTCATATTCGGCTTGATTATTAGTAGAAGGAAATTCAAAACGCGATGAGGTATCGAAGCACATATTATTAGGTGTTATGAGAACCACTCCAATACCTTGGCCACTCTTGCAAGCTAAACCATCAAAATAAAGTTTCCATGGCACTACCTCAATTAGAGCAACATCGCTACCCCAACTGTTGTCTACATGATGATCAACTATAAAGTTAGCGACAATTTGGCCTTTCATAGCTCTTAAGGATTTGTAAGCCAAATCTTATTCAATCAAAGCATAAGCCCACTTTCTAATCCTTCCACTTAGAATCGGATTATGTAACATGTATTTTATGACATCGGTTTAACAAGAAACAATACATGTGCTAGGGAGAAGATAGTGACGTAACTTGGTACATGCCTAATAAAGCGATAAACATAAACGTTCCACAAACGTGTATCTCGTCTCAGCGTCTAGCAAGCATATCGACCGAATCATCCTCTTCCTCTGACTCTTCCTCTTCTAAGTGCTCCATGATGTGAACTTCACCTCTAGGTTTGTTAAATGTTTTAATGAATTTTTTATCCTTGG
This sequence comes from Zizania palustris, assembly GCA_019279435.1. Classification (NCBI taxonomy): domain Eukaryota; kingdom Viridiplantae; phylum Streptophyta; class Magnoliopsida; order Poales; family Poaceae; genus Zizania; species Zizania palustris. Next base: position 82,976,367 of record JAAALK010000285.1, read on the forward strand.
CTCAGCCTTCTTGGACTAGAGCCTACTGTAGGACTTGGCTGACCTCTAAAAAGTTTTGGTTATCTAGCCTTTCTTTAATTTCAGAAGGCAATCCGTTGAAATCTAGATCCGCCAAATCTCTTTCTAAAATATTGAGACTAAAACATCAGTTCCTTGTGTCTCTAAATTGCTTGACGTACTCAGAGACACTCTCACTAGATTTTTGTTTGACCGACGTCAAGTGTGAAAGCCTAAGTTATGTATCTCTTGCATAAAAATAGTCTTGGAACTTCTGTTCTAATTGGGCCCATGTTTGGACGGAGTTCGGCGGCAGCGCCGAAAACCAAGTGAAAGAGGTGTCGGATAGTGAAAGAGAAAACAGTCTAAGTTTTAATGCGTCCGACCCACTAGCTTCTCCACACTGTGCTAAGAATTGGCTGACATGCTCTAGTGTGGTCGTGTTACCCTCGCCATCGAATTTGGTGAATTTAGGGACTCTATAGCCGTGAGGGTAGGGTATGGTATCAAAGTGATCGGGGTACGGCTTTTAGTAAATCCTAGCCCGATCCTGAGGCACGAAGCCATTACACTCCCTAAACAGCGCGTGGATCTGCTCCTCAATGTCGTCCTGGCCTCCTGCCTGTGCGCGTATCTCATGCGGGGGCATAGCACGCGGTGGTATGTCAGTGTGTCAGCCCCGGGGCTCCTCCTCTCGTGCTGGCTCAGGGTATATGAGAAACCAAGGGTTGGTTTCAGTGTTTGTGATGAGTGATTGACAGGCTTTTAACCTCTGATTCGAAGGGGTACCTCCGAAGGGGGTTCGGATGATGGAATTCCGATGGTGTTCGGAGGTGGGTTCACCGAAGGGTTCGGTGGTTTGGTTGCTGCAGCTGTTGCAGCGGAGTGTGCCTGTCGGAGGGGTCCGACAGTACACGATGACTGGGTTCGTACCGAAGGTCTCGGTACTTTGGGCGGTACACCGGAGTGTGTGCCGAAGGTTGCTAACCCGAAGAGGTCTCCGGAGTACTGGATACACTTGTCAGCTTGTCTGTGGTGCGCAGGGGACTTCGGAGGTGACGGACGGTCCGAAGCAGGTGAACCTGGGTCAAGCGGGAGGCTTGATGCCAGTGGAGCGGGGAGCTCCGTCACGGTGGCTGCGAAGGGGTCTGGGTCGGTCCTCAGATCGAGGTGCGCCAGGAGAAGGCAGTAAGTGCGGAGCGTGGCTCCGGGTGAAGGTACTTCTAGACAAAGTCCTCGGAGGTGAGGCACTTTGAAGGGTACTCCGGATGGAGTGACTTCGGAGTTTGGTGGTTCAAGTCCTCTGCGGAGGCAAGGCGTTCGAAGTGTGCTTTGGAGGGAGACATTCAAAGGTACCCGACGAAGGTCTCAGAAGTCGAGGCGCGTCGAAGGCATGGTCCGGGTGAGGCTCATCGAGGAGTGCGCTCGGGGAGAGACACTGCGATGAAGTGCTCATGGAATGCTTCATGCGGAGGACTTGGACGAAGGAGGGACTTCGAAGGGTGGTACTCCGAAGGTGGGGCTTCGGAGTGAGGAAGGCTTAGGAGCGAGGCTAGCTCCGGAGCGAGGTTGACTTGTGGTGCTTCGGCCATGCATGGCTTTGGTACACGGACTAACGGAGTTCGAGCTGGGAGTAGCTGTGAAGCCATGGTGGTCCACTCCGAGGGTGTTGGTGCGAAGGCCCAAGGGCTTTGACGGCTTCGGCTCAAAACCATCACTGTATCGGAGACTAACTTCGGTGAAGCGAAGGCCATCAGGCTCAAGGCTTCTCACCGAAGCTACCGCACCCCTCGCGTGCGAAGGGGGGGCTTCAGGAAGGTCAAAGACTGCAAAGGCTGACACTGTCTGCTCTGCAAAAGCTGACGTTGTCCCCCCTGCAAAGCTGACAGAGAAGCCTCCAGAATAAAGTAGACTACCATTTGTACCCCTCTGTTCTGTAGAGACAAAATTGGTGTAAACCCTAGGGGTAAAGTAGTCAATTCACTTGGGTGAACTGTAGGCTATAAATATGGGGGCTCGGTAGGTAACATTTAACACTTTGAGAATTTACTGTTGAGCTCCTGTACTAGCCTCCACTTGAATACATCCAGTGAGTTCAGTTTTGTGTTCCTTGTTCAAGCGGTGAAGCCCTGCCTCTGTGTTCTTTTTGCTTGAGCTTGTTCTACATACCTCGCTGCATACTTCGTCCATTTGTGTGTCACCTCGAGTGACTTGTGACAGTGCATCGAAGTCTGTGTTGGTGAAGTGTGTTGTGTGCGAAGTGTGTTTTTCAGTGTGCGTTCGCTCTGTGTAACAGGAGGCTAGACCTCGCTGCTTTATAGCGAAGCCCTGATCGTAGCCCGTTTTGCTTCTTGTGTCGAAGTTCCTAGCGTAGTCTGTTGGTGTGCGTTTAGACCTTCGCAGTACGAAGCCCAGCACCAGTTGCTGTCGCTAAGTATTAGGTCGAAGTCCTCAGAGGGTTGTCCACTCTTGCGAAGGGTGAAGTGCGAAGCTTGCTCGAAGCACCCTGTGTGCGGAGCCTGCACTGACTTAGCAGAGTTGTTTGCGGGGTTGTGGGTGGAGCGAAGTCTGCTTGACTTCGGACTTTTACTCCTTGCGAAGCCTGTGTTCGGAGCTGTCAAATACCTCTGAACCAGACCTTCGAAGGTTGGTGTTCGAAGCCTATTCCGTAGTAGACAGAATTAAAAACCGAAGGTTGTGTTTAGCCTGAATTTTTAAAAGCTCCCATTCACCCCCCTCTAGTCGCTATTTCCAGTCCAACAATTGGTATCAGAGCAGATTAAGATCACCAGTTGACCTTAACCGGTTTTGTGATCTGTTGGCGACATGGATAGAGGCAGTAAAATTCCTCTGTTCGATGGGACGGACTTTGCATACTGGAAGGTGCGCATGGAGGCTTACTTGTTAAGCCAAGGTAATGCAATTTGGGAGATTGTGGACTCACAATACTCCATCCCTGATACTCGCACCACTCAAACAGAAAAAGATCAGTATAATGCCAACTCGAAGGCAAGAAACATATTGTTCATTGGTTTGAGCCGAAGTGAGTTTGATAGGGTGCAGCACCTTAGGACTGCTAGGGAGATTTGGACAACGCTCACTATTTTTCATGAGGGCTCTACTCAGATTAAGGCCAGGCGCCAAAGCACATACAACCAACAGTATCAGCTATTTGTGCAGGCACCTGGTGAATCTATAGATGCCATGTTTTCACGCTTTGATGCTATAGTAAGTAACTTGCGATCCAACGGGACACTTGCTTACAATGATCATGATAGGGCTATCAAGCTTCTCTATGCTCTTGACCGTAGCATATGGGAAGTAAAGATATCCAGCATTGAAGAGTTTGCAGGTTATGACACATTGACCTGTGATGAGCTCTTTAGCAAGCTAAAGTCCACAGAGATTGCCAAGGCATCTCTTGCTGTGCACAGAAGCTCTTTGCCACAGCCATTGCCATTGGTTTCTAGCACTAGCCGTGGCACCGCTGCAGAACCAAGCACGTCTGGTACTTGTGTTCTTGCAGATGGTTTTGCTTTGTCCTCCCTGGTCTCTGTCACAAAGGAGCAGGTGGACACACTCTGGATGATGATGAGCTTGCTCTCATTGCCAGAAGGTTCACCCGTTTTTATCATGAGAGACGGGATCAGAGGAGAAGTGGTTTTAGTGGTTGCTTTGAATGTGGCGACACCTCTCATATCAAGGCGAATTGCCCTAAGCTCAAAAAGAGAGATGAGAGTGAGCGCCCCAAATACCACAAGAAGGAGAGGAAACCCTTTGTGAAGGGCAAGCGCGGCAAGATGGCTAAGAGAGTAGCCAAAGCCGCTTCCAGAACTTTTGTTGCTGCTCTCAGTGACATCGACACTTCCTCAACTGAGGAGTCGAGATCTGAGGAGGAGGAGTCCCCAAGGAAGGAGGACAAGAAGGACAAGAAGGGACGAGACTTCACCGGCCTATGCTTCATGGCCGACAGCGATCACAGCGGCGATGAGCTTGACTCATCAGAGGCGACAGATCGAGGCTTGGAGGGCACGTGAATCATGGACTCCGGTTGTTCACGCCACATGACCAGAGATGCAGCATGGTTCTCCAGCCTCACCACAACCAAGCAAAGGGAGCATATCACCTTCGGCAACAATAGAAGGAGTAGAGTGAAAGGTAAAGGTGTGGTAAGAATTAATTCGAATTTCACTCTCAAAGATGTTGCTTTGGTTGAAAACCTGGGATACAATTTGCTGTCTGTATCTCAGTTGCTCGATGAGGGCTTCGAAGTGCGATTCCATCGCGATACTTCGCAAGTACTCAATTCTGATGGCGTTGTGGTATGTAAGATCTTTAGAGTTGGGAGAGTTTTTGGAGCTGATTTTTCAGAGTCATCTGGTTCTTCTCATTGTCTCGTTGCTCATTCTACTTCTAAGCTTTGGAAGTGGCATAGGAGACTAGGGCATATGAGCTTTGAGTTGCTCGCTCGTCTGAGTGCCCTAGGTCTGATCCGAGGATTGCCCAAGCTCAAGTTTGAGAAGAATTTAGTTTGCGCTCCTTGTCGACATGGAAAAATGATTGCCGCTTCGCATTCGCCAGTCACCACAGTGATGACTGAACAACCCGGAGAACTTCTCCACATGGACACTGTCGGTCCTTCTCGGGTTAGTTCTTTAGGCGTCAAGTGGTATGTTTTAGTCATTGTCGATGATTTCTCTCGCTACTCTTGGGTCTTCTTTCTTGCCAGCAAGGATGAAGTGTTTTCACACTTTCGGAGCTTGGCCTTGAGACTTTTCACTGAACTCCCAGGTACATTGAAATTCATTCGAAGTGATAATGGCACCGAGTTCAAAAACAGTCTCTTTGTTGACTTTTGCATGGAGCATGGCATAGAACATCAATTCTCTGCTCCGCGGGTTCCTCAACAGAACTGTGTCGTTGAGAGGAAAAACCGGACTTTGGTTGAGATGGCTAGGATGATGCTCGATGAGCATAGGACTCCTAGAAAATTCTGGGCTGAGGCCATGAACACTGCATGTTACATCTCAAACCGAATCTTCTTGCGCTCAATTTTGAATTTGACATCTTATGAGCTGCATTTTGGGAGACAGCCCAAGGTTACTCATCTTCGAGTTTTTGGCTGTCGTTGCTTTATCCTAAAACGTGGCAACTTGGATAAATTTGAGTCGCGCTCTTCTGACGGGATCTTTTTGGGTTACACTACTCATGGTCATTCTTATCGTGTTTATAACTTGGAGACTAACACTGTCATTGAGTCATGTGATGTGACTTTTGATGAATCAACCCCCTCTGTTAGTTCTGTTTTTGAACAGGCAAATGAACACGACATGGAGCAGACCATATTCGAAGAAGAAGATTCCGGAGATTTCGAGGATGAACCCCTACTACCCTCAACATCAATCCCCGAAGCCAACCCCACTTCAACTACTTCGGCACAAGGTCCCGAAGCAACTACCTCGACATCGGTCATCTTGGACCACTCCAACGCACAAGTTGAGGGGGAGACTGCATCCCGCCGCGAGGCTCCACACCATGTTCAAAGGATGCATCCTCCCGAGCAGATCATTGGTGAGCTTGATCAAAGGGTAACTCGTTCGCATGCTTATTTCACTAATTCTGCTTTTGTTGCTTCTTTCGAGCCCTTAGATGTTAGTCATGCACTTTCTGATTCTAGTTGGATCAATGCCATGCATGAGGAACTTGAAAATTTTGAGAGAAACCAAGTCTGGTCATTAGTTGATCCTCCACCAAATGTTCATTTCATTGGAACAAAATGGATTTTCAAAAATAAACAAGGGGAGGATGGGACTATAGTTCGAAACAAGGCTAGACTTGTAGCTCAGGGCTTTTCTCAACTAGAAGGGATTGATTTTACTGAAACTTTTGCACCTGTTGCTCGCCTTGAGGCCATTAGGATTTTGCTTGCCTTTGCGACATCTCGGGGATTCAAACTCTATCAAATGGATGTCAAAAGTGCTTTTCTTAATGGCTTCATAGGCGAAGATGTTTATGTAAAACAACCCCCTGGTTTTGAAAACCGCAAGTACCTGCATAAAGTCCTTAAACTTCATAAGGCTCTTTATGGACTCAAGCAGGCCCCTCGGGCATGGTATGATAGACTTAAGTCTTTTCTGCTTGAGCGGGGGTATTTGATGGGCTCTGTTGATAAAACCTTGTTTACTCTCAAGCATGGCAAAGATTTCCTCCTGGTTCAGATTTATGTGGATGATATCATCTTTGGTGGCTCTTCTCATGCTTTGGTTGCCGAGTTTGCAGATACCATGAGCAGGGAATTTGAAATGTCCATGATGGGTGAACTCACCTTTTTCCTTGGCTTGCAAATCAAGCAAAGCAAACAAGGTACTTTCGTCCACTAAACGAAGTACACCAAGGACCTGCTCAAGAAGTTTGACATGGCAGATGCGAAGCCCCTCGCCACTCCAATGGCTACATATGTAGCATTGGATCCTGACGAAGATGGAGAAGTCGTAGATCAGAAGGAGTTCCGAAGCATGATCGGCTCCCTCCTCTACTTGACTTCTATGAGGCCAGACATACACTTCGTAGTGTGTTTGTGCGCTCGTTTTCAGGCTTCACCACGAGCTTCGCACCGCCAAGCGGTAAAACGCATTCTAAGGTATCTCAAACATACCCTCGAATTTGGCATATGGTATTCAGCATCGTCATCTTTATGTCTTCGAGGTTATTCCGATGCGGACTTTGCTGGGTGTAGGATTGATAGGAAGAGTACCTCTGGTACTTGTCATTTTCTGGGTACTTCTCTGGTTTGCTGGTCTTCCCGCAAACAGTCTAGTGTTGCACAATCGATGGCTGAGGCCGAATATGTTGCTGCAGCTAGCTGTTGCTCTCAGATTTTGTGGATGGCTTCCACTTTGCGGGACTTCGGGTTAGATTATAAGAGTGTTCCACTTTTCTGTGATAACACTAGTGCTATTTGTATTGCAAACAACCCGGTTCAGCACTCCAGAACCAAACACATTGATGTGCGGTATCATTTTCTCAGAGATCACAATGAGAAGGGTGATATTGAACTTCAATATGTTGATACCCAACACCAGCTAGCCGATATTTTCACAAAACCCCTCGATGCTTCTCGATTTGCCTACTTGCGTGGGGAACTTGGCATTTGTCACCCTTACGGCATTTTGTGAGGGGGAGCAAGCTTTAAATTGTCTTGCATGTGCTCGTCATGTGTGAAATTGCATTTACATCTTTTGCACTTATATGCCTCATTTTAATTCATGAAATCATGACAAGCTCAACTCTTTTTAATTTATCTGAAACATTCATGTGCATGATGTTTTCTTTTCAAAATCAAAACGTGCTCACTGCTTAGTCTTGAATCTAGCATGTTTAGGCAGGACTGCTTTAGCTATCTTTTATCTACTTGATAGCAAGACACATTTCTTTGGATGCTAAAAATTGCAACTTGAAAAATTGTTCTACATTTTCATGGATATTCATAAAGTGCCAAACAATTTGTTCACTTAATCCCAAAATTCCAAAATCCATGATTTGCATGCTTCAAAGTAAAAAGATCCAGGTGGGTTTGTTTTGTCGCACTACTCTATTCTAGACTTCTTACCATTGCACATCGGTCTGAACTGGAATAGTGTAGTGTCTGCCAAAATCATTGCCTTAAGCTTCTGATGGCTTTCATGCCTAGGCTTGGCCTGATTGGATAAGCATAAGGTGGACAAACAAATAACCCCTGGCATTAAAGAAAAGAACAACAAAATTCATTGATCATCAAGTTTGCTTTCATAGCTCCATTTGAACTGGATTTGTCTGTCTAGAGTAGAAATTGACTAGCTTTGCGCAGTCCTTGCTATTACTTGTCTAGTTTCCTTGACTAAGTGGTGATGCTTTTATTTCAAAAATGATAAATCACATGCTGTCATCATGTCAAATTGAGCTGAGCCCATGATCATTGGTATTACTGTTGGCATATTTTTGCATTATATGTTCTTGCAATTCTGCTCATTTCCAAGCAATGCATCTTTTGAATGCTCCTTGATGGTATCAGATGCCAAAGGGGAGAAATTGCTCCGTTCTCAAATTGCTACGTTCTCTGCCGTAAAGGGGGAGAAAGTTGAGTTCTTTGCTGCCAAAGGGGGAAAATTAACTCAGGGGGAGTTTTTATCTGATAAAGGGGGAGGAAAATTCTTTTGTCAAGTGACATGATTTGGCTCGTTTCTGAGTTTTTATGGTCACTTGTGTGCTGAAATTTTTCTAATTTTCTTGAACTTGAACTTGGTTGTCAATGCACTCATCAAGGGGGAGATTGAGAAACCAAGGGTTGGTTTCAGTGTTTGTGATGAGTGATTGACAGGCTTTTAACCTCTGATTCGAAGGGGTACCTCCGAAGGGGGTTCGGAGGTTGGAATTCCGAAGGTGTTCGGAGGTGGGTTCACCGAAGGGTTCGGTGGTTTGGTTGCTGCAGCTGTTGCAGCGGAGTGTGCCTGTCGGAGGGGTCCGACAGTACATGATGACTGGGTTCGTACCGAAGGTATCGGTACTTTGGGCGGTACACCGGAGTGTGTGCCGAAGGTTGCTAACCCGGAGAGGTCTCCGGAGTACTAGATACACTTGTCTGCTTGTCTGTGGTGCGCAGGGGACTTCGGAGGCGATGGACGGTCCGAAGCAGGTGAACCTGGGTCAAGCGGGAGGCTTGATGCCAGTGGAGCGGGGAGCTCCGTCACGGTGGCTGCGAAGGGGTCTGGGTCGGTCCTCAGATCGAGGTGCGCCAGGAGAAGGCAGTAAGTGCGGAGCGTGGCTCCGGGTGAAGGTAATTCGAGACATAGTCCTCGGAGGTGAGGCACTTCGAAGGGTACTCCGGATGGAGTGACTTCGGAGTTGGTGGTTCAAGTCCTCTGCGGAGGCAAGGCGTTCGAAGTGTGCTCCGGAGGGAGACATTCGAAGGTACCCGACGAAGGTCTCAGAAGTCGAGGCGCGTCGAAGGCATGGTCCGGGTGAGGCTCATCGAGGAGTGTGCTCGGGGAGAGACACTGCGATGAAGTGCTCATGGAATGCTTCATGCGGAGGCCTTGGACGAAGGAGGGACTTCGAAGGGTGGTACTCCGAAGGTGGGGCTTCGGAGTGAGGAAGGCTTCGGAGCGAGGCTAGCTCCGGAGCGAGGTTGACTTGTGGTGCTTCGGCCATGCATGGCTTCGGTACACGGACTAACAGAGTTCGAGCTGGGAGTAGCTGCGAAGCCATGGTGGTCCACTCCGAGGGTGTTGGTGCGAAGGCCCAAGGGCTTTGACGGCTTCGGCTCAAAACCGTCACTGTATCGGAGACTAACTTCGGTGAAGCGAAGGCCATCAGGCTCAAGGCTTCTCACTGAAGCTACCGCACCCCTCGCGTGCGAAGGGGGGGCTTCAGGAAGGTCAAAGACTGCAAAGGCTGACACTGTCTGCTCTGCAAAAAGCTGACGCTGTCCCCTCTGCAAAGCTGACAGAGAAGCCTCCAGAATAAAGTAGACTACCATTTGTACCCCTCTGTTCTGTAGAGACAAAATTGGTGTAAACCCTAGGGTTAAAGTAGTCAATTCACTTGGGTGAACTGTAGGCTATAAATATGGGGGCTCGGTAGGTAACATTTAACACTTTGAGCATTTACTGTTGAGCTCCTGTACTAGCCTCCACTTGAATACATCCAGTGAGTTCAGTTTTGTGTTCCTTGTTCAAGCGGCGAAGCCCTGCCTCTGTGTGCTTTTTGCTTGAGCTTGTTCTACATACCTCGCTGCATACTTCGTCCATTGTGTGTCACCTCGAGTGACTTGTGACAGTGCATCGAAGTCTGTGTTGGTGAAGTGTGTTGTGTGCGAAGTGTGTTTTTCAGTGTGCGTTCGCTCTGTGTAACAGGAGGCTAGACCTCGCTGCTTTATAGCGAAGCCCTGATCGTAGCCCGTTTTGCTTCTTGTGTCGAAGTTCCTAGCGTAGTCTGTTGGTGTGCGTTTAGACCTTCGCAGTACGAAGCCCAGCACCAGTTGCTGTCGCTAAGTATTAGGTCGAAGTCCTCAGAGGGTTGTCCACTCTTGCGAAGGGTGAAGTGCGAAGCTTGCTCGAAGCACCCTGTGTGCGGAGCCTGCACTGACTTAGCAGAGTTGTTTGCGGGGTTGTGGGTGGAGCGAAGTCTGCTTGACTTCGGACTTTTACTCCTTGCGAAGCCTGTGTTCGGAGCTGTCAAATACCTCTGAACCAGACCTTCGAAGGTTGGTGTTCGAAGCCTGTTCCGCAGTAGACAGAATTAAAAACCGAAGGCTGTGTTTAGCCTGAATTTTTAAAAGCTCCCATTCACCCCCCCTCTGGTCGCCATTTTCGGTCCAACAGTATATGATGTGCTCGGGGCTATGCGGGTGCATAGGTGGAGACAGCGCATAATAAGCAGGGCTAGCTTGGTTGTAAGTGTAGTGATTGGTCTCGGTCGTAGATGTAGAGTCCAGAGACACGATATCTTTGCCAGTACTACCATCGGTTCTGCTATAAATGTGATTTACCGAGGGTACGCTAGCGATTGGAGTTGGAAGAATGGCCTCGGTAAACCCGAACCTTCTAAACATTGCCTCTACCTGAGAGCTAACTTCCAAATCTAGACAGTTGGCTAGCGAAGCGCTAACGACTTGATCTACAGATGCGGCTATCTTTTGCTCAATATCTAAAGAAGATAAAGGAGGCGACACTAGTGTTACCTGAGTTCGGGTGAAGTCGAGGATGTGGACGTCGCGCTTAATGAAGCCCGCACGTGTCTTGATGTAACTTCCGAGCATGAGATCTTGGAGCTCTTTCATCTTCGCCTCGATCTCCTCCCGACCTTCCTCGGGGATATTCGCAAGGGTGGGCGTCATGATGTTGTGGTTGTCGATCTCTGTGCCCCCCTCATGGGATCCATTGGCGTTGTAGACGTAGTAGTCGTTGTAGAGATACTTGTAGCCGATGTAGACATACTTGTCATGTTGGTGTTTGTCCCTAGCGGAGTTGCCAAAAAGTGTGTTGACACGAAAAGGTGTCCCCGCACTTGGGTCGGTTCGATGATCCAAAAACGTGTGGATACTTAGGGATAAGCCTAAGCGTAACACAACACTGACGTCGTGTTCCGACTACCCTTGATAGTGGCAAGGAGGGTGGAGTCACCAGGTAATCAGATTGCATAGAAATAATCCAATTAGCCAAAATATATAGATAAATAACCCAATCGACCGAACGAATCCTGATTGGTCCGGAGTGTACCGTGTGGAGGGTCATCGAAGGGGCCTTCAGTGTCTGATGCGAAGTATGCGCCGAAGGTAACCTTCGGCGTTCGGCTCGATCTGACCAAAGACAGGCTCCGAACAGATCGCGATGCAAAAACACCTCCGAATGACTGGGTTTGGCGCGAAGTCTCTGACGTGACGAGATCTACTACGGAGTGTTCTGGCACGATGAAGTCCGATGCGGAGCATTCTGGCGCGATGAAGTCTGATGCAGAGCGTTCTGGCATGACTTCGGCGCAAAGAAACTCTGATGCAAAGTATCTCCGGCCCACGGAATCTGACCAAACCGACAACACCGTGACGGATCTGGCACGGACGGGTGAAGTGAAGACTTGCCGAAGGGTTCTCCGGCAGCCTCTAAAACCAACCTCCTATCTCTAGAAACCTTCAACGAAGGGGGCTTCAAACGTGAATCCTGCAGAACACAAAGATCAAGTGTCAATTTGGCCTGAAGAATGAATTACCAAGTATGGAAGTAGGAAACAAATAGAACGAAGGGTAACAATTTGTTACGTAGGTTAACCGATGGTTCACAAGCGAGCCAACAAGGTGATAGTAATATGTTACGTAGATTAACATATGATTCACAAGTGAATTAACAAGGCTTACCACAATTACGGTGTGGCCAGCGGAGGGCTTCCAGCGCAAACCCACGAAGGTGTACTGAACTAATGTAGAAAGTAGATGAAAGTAATGGTACGATTGAAACTAGGGTTTGAAGTATTGATCTATGTTGGGGGGTTTTTGAATCAGCTTCACCCCTATATTTATAGGGGCTAGACTTGACGTACCTGGCCACAACTCTACCCAAATCTAATTAAGATTCGTCCTAATCAATATAAGATTTCATTAGAGATAAAAACAACTCGAATCCTTATCAGATTCACACTTGAAGCCTACCCGAAGTGGGCCTTCGGCGGGCCTACCGATGTAGGCCCTTCGGGACGAAGCTTCAGCGAAGCAGGCCACGAAAGGGGCCATTCGGGCCGAAGCTAGCTTGCGAAGCAGGCCATGAAAAGGTAACCGAGGCCCTATGCGGATGGGCCTTGCACTTCAGGGCTTCGGCCTGTGCCAGAAATTGCATATTTTTGGCCCAAAATTACCAAAATTGATATTTCACAATTTTGACCATTAATGCCATTTTTTGCTATCAACAATTTGCTAAAAGGCAGTGGAAATGTGTTGATAGAAAAAATGGCATTAATGGTCGAAATTGTCAAAATATCAATTTTGATAATTTTGGGCCAAAAATATGCAATTCTTGGCACTAGCCAAAGCCCTGAAGTGTCGAAACCCCATCCGCATGGGGCCTCGGTTACCTTTCAGCGGCCTGCTTCGCAGGCTAGCTTCGGCCTGAAGGGCCCCTTCGGTGGCCTGCTTCGCCGAAGCTTCAGCCCGAAGGGCCTACTTCGGCAGGCCTGCCGAAGGCCCACTTCGGGTAGGCTTAAGGTGTGAATCTGATAAGGACTCGGGTTGTTTTTATCTCTAATGAAATCTTATCTTGATTAGGACAAATCTTAATCAGGTTTGGGTAGAATTGTGGCCAGGTACGTCAAGTTTAGCCCCTATAAATATAGGGGTGAAGCCGATTCAAAAGCCCCCCAATACGATCAATACTTCAAACCCTAGTTTGAACCGTACCTTTACTTTCATCTACTTTCGGCATTAGTTCAGTACACCTTCATGGGTTTGCGCTGGAAGCCCTCCGTCGGCCACGTCGTAATTGTGGTAAGCCTTGTTGATTCGCTTGTAAATCATTCGTTAATCTACGTAATAGATTGTTATCACCTTGTTGGCTCACTTGTGAACCATCCGTTAATCTACGTAATAGATTGTTACCCTTCGTTCTTTCTGTTTCCTACTACCATACTTGGTAATTCGGTCTCTAGGTCGAATTGACACTTGATCTTTGTGTTCTACGGAATTCACGTTCGGAGCCCCCTTCGCCAAAGGTTTCTGGAGCTAGGAGGCTGGTTTCGGATACTGCCGGAGCACCCTTCGGCAAGTCTTTGCTTCGCCCGTCCGTGCTGGAGCTACTTTGCATCGGAGTTGCTTCGCGCCGGAATCAAGCCAGAACGCTCCGCATTGTACTTCATCACGCCATAACACTCCACAGTAGATCTCGTCACGTTAGAGACTTCGCGTCGAACCCTGTCATTCAGAGGTGTTTTCGCATCACGGTCTGTTCGGAGTCTGTCTTTGGCCAGATTTATCCGAACGCCGAAGGTTACCTTCGACGCATACTTCGCATCAAACGGCGAAGGCCCCTTCGATGACCCTCTGCATAGTACACTCCAGACCAATCAGGGTCCGTTCGGCCGATTGGGTTATTTTATCTATATATTTTGGCTCATTGGATTATTTCTGTGCAATATGATTACCTGGCGACTCCACTCCCCCTTGTCATTGTTAAGGGTAGTCGGAACATGACGTAAATGTTGTGTTACGCTTAGTCTTATCCCTAAGTATACACACGCTTTTGGATCGTCAAACCGGCCTAAGTGCGGGGGCACGTTTTGTCAATATATATATATATATATATATATATATATATATATATATATATATATATATATATATATATATATATATACACGGCAGCGCTATTCTATACTGATCACTTTCAGTAGTAGATTTTCTCAGTATAATAGCAATTGAGTACTATTTTTTCTCGGTAGTAGATTTATCAGTAGAATAGCTATTCTACACCCGTTATGTAGAATATCATTTGTGTGTGTGTATATATATTGTCTAGCCCATATACCAACTTTGTTATTAAATTCCCTTACAACTTTGAAAATCACCCAAAATTGAAAGTTACAACATTCATGATAGCAGCATTTGCTCTTCCAGTAGGAAATACAGGAAATTGTGCAATTCCAGCAGAAGATATTCTTGCACTCTAAAACTAAATCATACATTGTTGTGTTGTTTGATTCTTTTGTTTGATGTAAACTGGCAGTATATAATTACCATGATTTGTACAAAAAATAGTGACTCTTTTATTCAAGGGTTATGAGGGATACATTATATACTTTTTGCAATATGGTCAAATGTATATTTGATTTGAATCATATATTCTATTATAGATTATTTCGTTTCAGTATGTAATGGATTGTTGCATATCTTTAGTTAGCATAACTATCTTAAGTTATTTTGGGATCTTGTTTTGTACATCAAATTTTTAGGAGCCTTGTTTTCTGTTTGTGAACACTGTCTAACGATTATCGTTTGATTTTATCGCAGTGTTAGTATAGGTACACTGCTAGGTTTTTTTCTAAAAATTGATCAATCTTTTTTCCTAAAATTTCCATATCTGTTTTTTAAATCATGTAAGAGAACAGCAAATAAAATGTTTACAATGCTAATAGTATTTTAGTAATACAAAAAATATTTCTAAGGAAGGTAGGCATGAACGAAAATAAAGATTGGATATACTAATACGTTTGAGATTAAAGGTAATTTAGGGATATATTAGAAAATGAACTTATTTAGGAAAATTACGGGAGTTTAATTTTTTACCAAAATACTTAAATTTTCCGCATAAGAGATCATTCCGTTTAAAAATTCAGCCTAGAATAATACGGCCAATACACTTCGGCCCATAAAGATTGGCTGTAAAATTTTTGCCTAGTAAAATTCAGCCTACAAAAAAAGGTCTAGCAATGCCGGCCGAGAAAATTTTCGTCTAGGAAATTTTGGCCCAGCCATATTGGTCGGTTAATTTGACTCATAAAGGTAGGTTAATTTGACAAAAAAAATCAGGCTCAGCAATGTCGGTCTAGAAAGTTAGACCCAAAATATTTATTCAAGAATAACTGGCCTAGTAAATTTCGGCCCAAAAAGGTTGGTCCAGAAAAATTAGGTTCAGTAATGCCAGCCCAGAAAAATACTACCGGAAAATGTCGGCCTGGAATAATTGGGCCCAGAAAATTTCGGCCCATAAATAGGCCTAATATTTTAGCCCATAAAATTTTTGGCGCAGTAAATTTCGGTCAATAAAGTAGGCGCAGCAAAATTCGGGCCACAATATTTGGGCCCTTAAAATTTTGGTCTATAAAGGTTTGCCGACTAAAATTTCAGCTGCAGGTTGGCCCAGTAAAATTTCGGCCTATAAAGTTTGGCACGAACATAGGCCCAAAATTTTCGGGCAAGAAAAATAAGGCCCAAATATTTTGGGCCAGAAAATCTAGGCTATGAAAATTTCGGCATAAAATTACGTCCAAAATTTTGTCCCAGACAATTCGGCACTAAAATTTAGGCCCAAACAATTTGGCACTAAAATTTAGGCCCAAATATTTTTCCAGCCCAAATTCTTTTGTCCCAGAAAATTTCTGCCCAGAATAATTGGACCTAGTACAATTTCATCCAACTATTATTTGAGCCAGAATATAGGCCCAAAAACGGCGCCATTAAGCTTGGCCCAGTAAAATGTCCGCCCTGAATAATTCGTTCAACATATTTCGGGCAAGAAAATAGACCCACGCATTTTGGAATTTTTTTGATTTTTTTAAAAAATAAATTTTATATGTATAACCGATTCAAAAAATTTGAAAAATACACGGCTACCAACGTTCATGCCGAACGGTCTCAGCAGTAGGGATGGCAACGGGTTTGAAACCCATGAGTTTGATAAAAACCCGCCCGTGAAGCAAATCTACGAAACCTATGTAAACTCGGACCCGTGAAACCCGTGGTTCAAAACTAAACCCGAACCCAAACTCATCGGGTACCCGAAACCCGATGGATAACCCGTGGGTTTGATTTATACTCTACATGAATTACATTACATCATAAATATAATTAAAAAACCACAATAAATAGAAGATTATCACATTATCAATACATAATTTGAAATGATGAAATCACTCAACATAACATTATCATGAAAATAAAAAAAGAATAAGATAAATTCTATGTAATTTTAAGTAATCAAGTAAAACCAAGAAACATACACATTTAAATCTAAACCTGAATCTGATCCAACATTAAACAGGTACCCAAACCCACAAACCATAGGCACAAAATTGAACCCAAATTTATGCCCGATAACTGTTACCCGTCTGCACATACTTGAGCAGGCTAGGAGCGGCTGCGGCATGCAGCAGCACGAGGCAACAGGCGACGTGCAAAAATGGGTTCCATGTGCAACGGTGCATGCAATGTGTGGCTTGAATTAAGTACTTCATGGGCCCACTACTTGATATGAAAAATTTACCATCAAGTGCGCATGCATCATGGGGCAAATTCAACTGGAGTTCGATTCTTGAAACTCAAGCCGCGAAAAAAATCACGCCCAGAAAAATTAGGCGCAGCAAATTTCGGCGAGAAAAAATAAACCCGCAAAATATGGGACAGTAAAATTCTGCCCAGCAATTTCGGCCAAGAAAATTATGGCCCTGTAATATTCGGTCCAAACAATTAGGCACTAAAATTTGACCCATAAAATTGGCACAGTAAATTTTCGGCCCGTATTTACCCATGTGTCTATTAATGTAAAAAAATAAATTCGACGGGTACACGAGTATGAGAAGGGTTTCATACTATCCATACAGTCATCCAATAGATACCCATCACCTAATAGATTATTTATTTGTACCACAATCCAATGGCTCAATTCATTAAAAATAATAGGTTTATTTTAGTTTTTTCTAAACTCCTCTATATTGGTCTGTGCTTCTCTTCCAACCTCTAGTTCCTACGATGACCGGTGGTATGTGCCTCCACTCCTCCTCACTTCTTAGTCCAGACATTAGATCGCCAGACATCAAATGTAACCCGTTTGATTTAGAAGCCATCAGCATTATCGCTCTGACTCTAATGTCAACTGTCACTAATGCTACACTGTCTCCGAGTTCTAGCCTCTAGTGCCAGCCACCTCTACTATTCCATCGCCTTCACGCGAGTACGCGACACGTGGTCTACATCTTTGCTCTCCAACCGAGATCAGTAGTGACTTTAAGCATCAGGTGACTCCAATGACTTGACAACCATCTACCATGCCGACGTGTATATATGGTAACCCAATGGAGAGATTTTTCCTTAACGGGTATGGATTTGAGAGGGTCAAACCCGATGGGTATAAACTCATTGCAAAACTAGACGCGATATTTTAGACGGCAAAAATTTGTTCTAGAAAATTTCAGCCGTCGAATTGTTTGTATATGTTATAAATCTCAGTCTCACGATATGGGAAAGGGAAAAGAAATAAAAGGGTTTCTTTTTTCTTTCTGAGGGATTCTCGATCCTCTAGCTGGTTAAGTTTGTGGATGTGATTGGATGGGGGTGCTTGGTCGTGCGCTCTCCATGTCGGCCCATGGGGCCATTGATGATCTAGATCCTGCCTCTTAGGATGGCGATAACATTTTCTCTCTAGAGGATATTGGCGAGGCCCAGTATGCTGATGATGGGCTAGAGGTGTTGCCTAGCTTATCCGGTGAGGGTTTTCTCGAAGTCTCCACTCTCAAACCCCTTGTCTTACCGGAGGGTGTGGCTTCTCACTCCTGGAGTATCGGAGAGTCGCGCTGGGTGTGGATCCCCTGGGTTTTCCATACAAGGAGGTGTTAGGGTTCCTGGCATCATCCACGGACATTAGACATTTTGGAGACTTCGCACGTCAGATCCATCGGGTGGCTCCACGATACGTTGATTCTCGCTCATTCTCTCAAGTGGTGTTAGGTGTGAAGATGGTGAATCCTTGGAAATCTGGGGTCTCTGACAGTAAACAGAGGTTTGATCGTGATGAGAGCTGGAGTTCCTTCAACCAAGATGCTCGCAACTTGAGTAGTGTCGATAACCGGTCAGCTTGGCAAAGAGACGGGGGGTTTGTCTCAGGATGCGGGGTGGAGAGGTGATCGTCAGCAGAAACCTAGATCCAATCCTCCTGTGCATGTTCTAGGGCCATTTCGTAAAGAGGGGAAAAATCCAAGAGATTTCCAATCAAAGGAGATGACGTGCTACAAATGCGGGAATCTGGTCCACCATCAAGCTCAGCGCACTAATCCTGCTCTTTGCTATGCTTGTAAAAAACTGGTCACATCTCTGCTCAATGCCTAGATCTATTGATGAAGAGAGTTGAGAAACTTTACTTATCGGATTTTAGGCCTGAAATTTGTGGTATTGGTATGCCAAATCAAGAGTTCTACAATTTGGTTTCAGATGATCCTCTTGAGCAAAAGGGTGATGGTCCAATTACTGGAATTCTCACTGTATTAGATGGTTTCTTCTCAAAGGAACTGTTGACACGAAAACGTGCCCCCGCACTTGGGTTAGTTCGATGATCCAAAAGTGTGTGGATACTTAGGAACAGGCCTAATCGTAACACAACACCAACGTCGCGTTTCGATAACCCTTAGCCGTGGTAAGGGGGTGGAGTCGCCAGGCAATCAGATCACACAAAATAGTCCAATTAGCCGAAAGAAATATATTAAACAGAATAAAATCAGCAAACTGGTCAGAGCCTATTGATGTCCACCACCTGGGGTGTGGGCCCTTCGGAGACGAGCGAGTAGTCATCGTCGAGCATGTCGTTGTCGCTCGAACTAGGAATCAGGTTGGTTATCTCAACCAGCTTTATCCGCCATACCTGTCTTGTAGTTGGCTGAGGGAGGATTTCCTCGAAGATAGTGTCGCGCTCGTCCTCGGCTTTCTTCTTGCGCATTTCCTGTGCCCGTAGTTGTTGTAGACATCTCTTCTGTGATTTGGACATGCCTGGAGGTGCCCAAGACGGTTGCGGCTTGGGCAAGGGTGCTACTGCCCGGCTCCTTCAACTCTGGCCAAAATGATATTGCCCCCTTCGGCCTTGCGTACCCTGCATTCGGAGGGGCCTTCACCGCGAACCCCGGCATTCGGACCGGCCCTATTCAGCCAGTCGAACCAGGCTCCGGCGCGGACTCCGGCCGAAGTATGGGACTCACCTCCGTCAGACTTCGGCGATAAAGCCTTCAGGATTGGGACTTCCTGAGACCCTACTCTGATGGTGATAGCTTCGGACTCCCTTTCATCGGCCTCCTCGTGCCTGTACTCTTCGGCTTCGCTCTGCATGGTCCGATTCAGAGGTACCACGGATAGCCTGTGGACGATGCCTCCCTCCGCTATGTCTATTTGTCCCTGCCATCCGTAACACTCTGAAGGAAAACAAGGTATAGTGTTAAGTTGCAGAGGGTACCCCAGCTGTGATATGTACGGAGCCCACGGAGTCCCTGCCCAGTTATATGGAGGAGGCATTGGCGGCTCCAGTGGCCTCGCCCACGGTGAGCCGAACCCGTTACCCGGTGGGGGGGGGGGGTTAACCAGAGTCGACGATGTCTCGGACCATATCAGTGAGGTGTCCTGCCATGGCAGGGGCACGTTCAGCCAGTGCGGGCCGAAGCCTCCTATTGGAGAGCTTGTCCAAAGCGGTGTGGGGTTCGGCCATTGGGGGCCCGAAGTTACTGTACGGGGGGTTCGGCCATTGAGGCTCGAAGCCACCGTGCGGAGTGTCAGGCCACTGTGGCCCGAAGCCACCGTGCGGAGGGTTTGACTGCTTCGGTCCGAAGCCACCCTCCGAAAGTCTTGGGCCCTTCGGCTGTCCTAGTCTTTTAGAGCGGGGACCTGCTTCCTTAGCTTTTCTCCGATGCTTGTTCAACAGCATGTTGTATGTTACCTTCGGCCTCTTGTGAGTCTTAGCCGAAGGGGTGTTAATGTTCTGTTTCCACACTCCTACCTCGGGGTTTTTTGGTATGAGCGTGCGAGTGCGCGACTCTCCAACAATTACATCCTTCCCCTTAGCCGACCCGGCCTGTTCTGGCCAGATCAACACCATCTTCTCGCCGAGGTCGACGACGTTGACGGGAAAAGGATCTTTATCCAGCTTCATCTTTGGATTATGGTCTATCTTCAATCGTCCTTCCTCTATGGCCGATTGGACCTGCCGTCGAAAAACATTGCAGTCGTTAGTATTATGTGAATGTGAATCATGCCACTTATAGTACGGATGCTTCTTCAACTCATCGGCAGATGGAATGACTTGTCCTTTAGGTAACCTGAGAAGCTGATTTTTCAAGAGAAAATCAAATATTTTATCACACTTGGTTATATCGAATGAGTACATGGCCTCACTAGGCCGATTCTTTGTGGGAGATGGCCGTAATTCAGAGCAAGTGATAGGTTTACTCTTAGTGTTCCAAACCCATTCGGCCACGTACATGTCGGCCGAATCCTCCTCTTCTGATTCCTCCTCGTCGGAGTGTTCCATGATGTGGATTTCAGCCCTAGGCTTGTTAAACGTCTTAATAAACTTTTTATCTTTGGTTCGGCCTTCTTGGACCAGAGCCTGATGTAAAACTTGGCTAACTTCTAAAAAGTTCTGGTTGTCTAATCTTTCCTTAATCTCGGAACGTAACCCATTAAAAGCTAGTTCCGCCAAGTCCCTTTCTGAAATATTAAGGCTAAAACATCGGTTTCTAGTATCCCTAAAACGCTTGATGTATTCAGAGGCATTCTTGTTAGATTTCTGCCTAACCGATGTCAAGTGTGAAAGCCTAAGTTCTGTCTCACCTGTGTAAAAATAATCATGGGATTTCCGCTCTAAATCATCCCACGTTTGAACGGAGTTCGGTGGGAGCGCCGAAAACCAAGTGAAAGCGGTGTCGGATAGAGAGAGAGAAAATAGTCTAACTTTTAGAGCATCTATCCCACTAACTTCTCCACATTGTGCCAAAAATTGGCTAACGTGCTCTAGTGTGGTTTTGCTACCATCGCCGTCGAACTTAGTGAATTCAGGGATTCTATAGCCACGGGGGTAGGGTATTCTATCGAGATGGTCGGGGTATGGCTTACCGTAAACCCTAACCCGTGCCTTGGGCACGAAGCTAGCACACTCTCTAAATAGTGCGCGGACCCGCTCCTCTATGTCATCTTGGCATGTCGCCTGCGCGCGCCTCTCATGCGGGGGCGCGACACGTAGTGGGATATCGGCGTGTCGGCCATGGCTCTCTTCCCCACGTGCCATCCGTATGACGTGCTCGTGTCTGGGTGCCTACACATGTGGTGTGGGTAGCGCGGGTACCGGTGCAGGTGGTGGTGCATGGTACGCAGTACTAGTTTGGCCACAAGTATAATGATTAGTCTCGGCCATAAGTGTTGAGGCCAGAGACATCACAGTCGTGCCAGTGCTGCTGTCAGTTCTGCCATACACATGGTTTACCGGAGGTGCACTAGCAATAGGGACCGGGGGTATGGCCTCAGTAAAGTCGAACCTTCTAAGAGTTGCCTCTACTTGGGATCTGATTGCCGAATCTAAACGGCTGGCTAGCGAAGCGCTAACGGCATGATCTACTAAAGCGGCTATTTTTGCTCAATCTCTAAAGAAGATAAATGAGGCGATACAGGTGTTACCTGGACCTGAGCGAGGTCGGGGGTGAAGATGTCACGCTTGATGAAGCTTGCACATGTCTTAATGCAGCCCCAAGCATCATGTCTTGGAGTGCCTTCAACTTTGCCTCGATCTCTACTCGGTCTTCTGCGGGAATATCTTCAAGCGTAGGTGTCAGGACGTTGCAGTTTTCGATATCCGTGCCTCCTATGGTGTCCATTGGCGGTGTAGACGTAGTAGTCGTTGCAGATGTACCGGTGGTTGATGTAGACGTACTCGTCATGTTGGCGTAGCTTATCCCCAGCGGAGTCGCCAAAAGTGTGTTGACACGAAAACGTGCCCCCGCACTTGGGTCAGTTCAACGATCCAAAAGTGTGTGGATACTTAGGAACAAGCCTAAGCGTAACACAATACCGACGTCGCATTCCGACTACCCTTAGCCATGGTAAGGGGGGTGGAGTCGCCAGACAATCAGATCACACAAAATAATCCAATTAGCCAAAAGAAATATATTAAACAGAATAAAATCAGCAAACCGGTCAGAGCCTGTCTACTTCGAAGTATGGTGTGAAGGAGTTCGCCGAAGTATACCTTCGGCGTCTGGTGCGAAGTGTCCCGTCGAAGGGTACCTTCGGCGTTCGGACTGATCTGGTCGAAGATGAACTCCGAACGGATCTAGACGTGGCGATCACCTCCGAATGGTGGGGTTCAGCGTGAAGTCTCTGATATGGCAAGATACAATAATTACTCGAGCGCTGCGCACGGGCGTGACTTCATCCAGAGCGGAGTACGAGCGTGGCGAAGCCTGTCGTGACGAAGTGTGCTGGAGAAGCGTGCAGTCGAAGGAGAATTCTCGACGAAGGGTGTCCTGGTGACCTCCGAAACCAATCTCTCAGCTCCAGACACCTCCAACGAAGTAACTCTGAACGTGGAAACCTGCAACAAAGAGGATTCGAAGTACTAATTTGGTCTGAGGACCGAATTCTGCTAAGTGTTGCACTAGTAGCGAAGGTAGCAATCTGTTACACAGATTAGCGGATACTTCACAGGCGAAGTAACAAGGTGATAGCAATCTATTACGTAGATTAATGGATACTTCACAAGAGAAGTAAAATGATTACCACTATTCCGAAGTGGCCGGCGGAGGGCTTCCAGGCAAACCCACGAAGAGGTACAGAAAAGTAAAGGTAAATAAATGTGATCAGAGCTAGGGCTTTGTGTTGGATTTGTGTTGGGGGGTCCTCTAAGCTGGCCTCGCCTCTCTATTTATAGGGGCTAAACTTCTTATCTAATCTGCTATAATTCGGCTTGGATAGAGATAAAGACTTAGCTGAAATTGTACCCAACTCTATCTCTGCCGAAGTGGGCTTCGGCTAGGCCCGTCGAAGCTTGCTCCTCGGGCCGAAGCTTCGGCGGTGTGGGCCTTCGAAGGCTTCCTGGCCGAAGGTCATGGGCTGGCCGGAAGCTTTTGGAGCCCATAGCCCAATGGGCCTTCGGCCCTATAGGGCTTCGACCTGCCCCGGGACATGTGTATTTTCGGCCCAAATTACCAAAATTGATATTTTGACAATCTCAGCCATTGATGCCATTTTTTGCTATAAACAGGAACATATTCTTATCGAAATGAAGCATATGTTTGATGTGCAATGGGAATGGACAGTTAGGCAACTAGACCACAACGAGTTCCTGATTGAGTTCCCTTCTCTGAACATTCGTAGAGAGCTCACCAAGTTTAAGAGTTTCAATTTCCAAAAGTTTCTGATTCTAGCATGTGTGAGAGAGACTACCAAAGAGATGAATGTTTTTACTGAACTACAGTCGGTTTGGGCCAAAACTCTTGGAGTGCCCACTGTGGCTAGAAATGAAAAACTCATGAGAAGGATGGCTCACCTCATTGGTTATCTTGTGGAAATTGATGGTGAATCTTTGATAAAGCTTGGCCCAATTCGGGTCCGTGTGATGTGTCATGAACCATCTCAAATCAAAGGGGTATCGGAAGTATTCATTAACTTCAAAGGGTATAGAATACGATGGATTCCTGAAGTGGAGTTGAAGAGATTTGATCCTCTGATACCAGATGAATCAAAAATTCTAATGGTTAGGCGTAATTTACCGAACTAGTCTGGTCTGGTGGTGTAGGACCGAAAGTAGCGACCAGAGAGGGGGGTGAATGGGCGCCTAAAAATTCTTTCGAACAATGGCCTTCTCCCAACACCCAACGCACCTCAACACATAGTGAGTGGAAACAAATAGATCAAAAATAGTGAAAATAATATAGCCTAAAAACGACCAGTGTCCTAATTGAAAAGACACCAACAAAGTGTTCAAAGGCAGATCAATAGTGCATTCAACTCACAAGCATTTTAAGCATCACAAAAATCAACCATCACAGGCATTTAATTCAAGTGAACGCAAAATGAGAAGAAAGTTTACTGTTCACAAAATTGTCTCATGTTCGGTACTTGTCAAAGCCTATGCCGGAGCATGTGTACTTGACCTTCAAAGTCTGCTCCGGCAAAGCCACATCAAAGCTGCAGTGAAGCCTAAGGTTCAAACAGTGTAGCTCCGAAGCCTTTGCGAAGCCTGAGCTTCAAACTGCGTGGCTCCGAACCCCAGTGAAGCTTGCCTCCGAATCACGCACAGGCCTCGCAACAACCTCCGCACCTTGCAGGCCTCGATGTAAGGATTAATAGTGTGCCCCTCGCACAGTCTAGCATGTGAGGCTTCGAAGGACGTAGATTCGAAGCCTCGCATGCACTTTGTATGGATTCCGACAACCTTGTGGGCTTCGGCAGCCTCGTGGGCTTCGGTTCCAAGCACTTCCTCCAAGCGGTGGCAACCAGTGCTGCAACACACGTGGCCTTGGCCTACCGCTCTCGATACTAGCCGCTATCACACGACAAGAACTCCTCCAGAAAACCAGTGCCAAAATCACAGCAAGGAGAAAGACCAGGTGGCTGGTTCTCGAGAGAGGAGGAAAACTAGACGGAAAAGAACCTAGAGAAAAGCACCACACTCCAAGATGAAACCAGAACGAAGAAGATTCCGGTGATGAACTCTGATTTTCAGATTAAAGTGAGTTGACCCTAACCCTAGGGGATTGTGGCCTATTTATAGGCGGCCTAATAAGAAGGGAAAAGACAGATTTACCCCTAGGGTAAATTACACAGACGCAAAAATAAACTGAAAAGACAAACATGCCCTTAGGATTTTTATAGACTCGACTAACACAGACTGTGAGCCTAAAAGGCAAAATAGTAAAATCCTAAATAAAGATAACTTGTTCTGATGCGGGGCTTTCGTAATAGCTATGGCTTCGCTTCAAAATGGTCGGATCCAAGATCAGCGGTCGTTAGTTTTGCGCCAAAACTGACAAAGCGTCCACCGTCTTCACACCGAGTACTCGGATTGGGCCAACTCGATTCTACGGCTCCCTCAGCCCGGCAATCAGTCGCCGTCCGTGTATCCGAGTCAATCTCGGTCAACAGACCAGTGGATTCTCTGCTGCTCCTAGCCCATGTACTCGGATTGGGATGGCCCGACTCCGTAGCCCCTCTGCCCGGCAGTCGCTCGCCGCCTGTGTACCGAAGTCACACGCGGCCCAGACACGGCATGTCTCATCTCCTCTTCACGTCTTCTCTTTGACTTCTGTTGACAATTACTCATCACATATGGAGCCATGAGGCCCATGATCTTCATCATGGCTCCTCAATCTCCCCCTTGATGAGTGCATTGTCAACACCCTCTTCATCATCTCTTCAAAACCTGCAAGACACGTGGAAACACGAAAACAAAACACAAGAAGACAGAAAGAAGAAAATAAAATAAAAGGTTTAACCCTAATGACCAAAAGCCTAACAAAAGCTAGAAGACGGTCATTGTGGTTAAACAAAAATAAAAACTCAAACGAGTGCAATCTCGGAATTATCAATAAGGATATCCACAGAGTAAGGGTAAAAAATACTAAAACTCCCCCTGAAACAAATCCCAGAGAAAGCCAAAACTCCCCCTAAACTCTTCTAAAAGGTATTTCTCCCCCTTGTTGACAATTGGACTCATCAAGCGAGACTAAATGCACTCAAAAGAGACACAGACTCAAACTCCCCCTGAAATGCAGCTCCCCCTCAAAATATCCAATGAATGCAACAGGGGTGCAAGTGGAGTGTAAAAATCATGCTTCTCAGATAAGATTGACTGCAATTACAACATATAGCAAGTATAGCATAGAATACTGTCTAAGACACATGATATGATCAGCGCAATAGATGATATTGAAAGAAAGTCATTAGCACGTATTTTTAGATTTTAGCAAATAAAAGCATCACCACATTTTCTAGTTGACAAGCAAGGTAAAACATGAGATGCAAAGGCTAGCTGATATCTACTAGGAAAAACAATGTCCAGAACAAAGTGCTTCAACAAACTTGTTATATTTTTAATTTTCAAGCTTTTTCTTTTCCTTTTTCATTTTTGCCAGGGGTTATTTGCATGTCAACCTTATGCTAACTGACCAAGTCAAGCCTAGCACAGAACTAGACCATCAGAAGCTTAAGACATTGGTCTTGGCATACATTACACTATCCTAGTTCATACCAAAGTGCTATGGTAAGCAGTCCAGAACAATGCAATGCGACAAAGCAAACCCACCTGGATCTTTTCAATTATGCATAAAAAAGGCATGGATTTTTCATTTTTCTGGTTTTTTATCATTTTTATAGCACATTTTCCATGTTAAAGCATATAGATGTCCAAGTTGTATATCTACATCTAAGTAAGGAACTAGCTACCAGGCATGTAAAAGATAGCAAAAGCATTCAACCTACACATGCTAGTTACCAGAAGAAATGGTGATCATTTTTCAATTTTAAAGCATAAAAGCCATGCATATGACAGATATCAGACATATCATGTGAACTGAAGCAAAGCATGATCATCGACAGGTATTCAAAAGCATATACTAGCTAGAATAAGTAAAGCAGACCAATCATATAATAGAAGCAAGCTCAAAGTGTGATATGCGAATATGCATGGTATGAACTCACATGAAAAGACTCAAGAAAAGAGTAAAGAAGAAGGAAAAACAGACTCAAAATATCCTAGAAAGGATACACAACTCCCAAATCCCCTCGCAAACGCTCAAAAGTAGACTGATCTAGGGGTTTGGTGAGAATGCCAGCCAATTGATGATGGGTATCAACATAAACAAGGTCAATGACACCTTTCTCATATTGATCCCTCAGAAAGTGAAAGCGCACATCAATATGTTTAGTTTTTGAATGAAGACATGGGTTTTCCCCTACACTAATTGTGTTGGTGCTATCACAAAACAAAGGTACTCTAGCAGGGAAGAACAACCCAAAATCTCTCAAAGTGGAAATCATCCAAACAAACTATGAGCAGCAGCTAGCAGCAGCTACATACTCAGCCTCTGTGGTAGAAAGCGCAACTCTAGATTGTTTGCGAGAAGACCAAGAAACAAGCGAAGAACCGAGAAACTAGCAAGTACCGGAAGTCAACTAGTGATCCAGCCAGCACCCACCAAAATCAGCATCGGAAAAGCCAGACAACTCAAGAGACGATGATGCTGAATAGTAAAGACCTAGATCAGGCGCATAGGTAAGGTACCTGAAAATGCGCTTGACAGCCTGCCGATGAGATGTGTGTGGTGAAGACTAGAAGCGCGTGCATAGTCCCACGACAAACTGAATGTCCGGTCTCGTCGTCGTCAAGTACAACAGTGATCTGATCATCTCTCGATACTCTCTCTCTCTCGTTGCCCTTGACACCGCTCTCGTCCTTGTCCAGGCCCTAGATGTACCCATTGGGGTCATCTGAG
Source organism: Zizania palustris (assembly GCA_019279435.1). NCBI lineage: Eukaryota > Viridiplantae > Streptophyta > Magnoliopsida > Poales > Poaceae > Zizania > Zizania palustris. The sequence goes on from JAAALK010000285.1 coordinate 83,003,832, forward strand.
GCTTCAGCTCTCCACCAAAGTCAAACTTCTTCAGCATGTCCCGCGTGTACTTGCTCTAGTGAATGAAGATGTCATCCTTGGTCTGCTTGATCTGGAGCACTAAGAAGTACTTGAGCTCACCCATGAGGCTCATCTCAAACTCGTTGTGCACCTGCTCATAAAACATGGACACAAGCTCATTAGTAGAACCACCAAAAATAATGTTGCCCATGTAAATCTGAGCAATCAAGAAGTCTAAGCCAACTATGAACAAGAAAAGAGTCTTGTCCACATAACCCATCACAAAGCCACTCCCCAACAAAAACTGCTTTAAACGGTCATACCAAGCCCTGGGGGCTTGCTTCAGACCATATAAAGCTTTCTGCAAATTGAAACACATGTCGAGGAAACTTAGGGTTCTCAAAACCCAGGGGCTACCTAACATAGACCTCCTCTATGTACCCATTCTAAAAAGCACTCTTGACATCCGTTTGAAAAAGCTTAAAACCTTTAGAAGCAGCGAATGCCAAAAGTATGCGAATGGACTCAAGACGGGCAACAGGGGCAAAGGTCTCCTCAAAATCAGTACCCTCTTTCTAGCAAAAACCCTGGGCAACTAATCGAGATTTGTTGCACACCACAACCCTATCTTCACCTTGCTTGTTCTTAAACATCCACTTGGTGCCTATGGGGTTGCATCCAGGTGGCATCTCAACCAGTGTCCAAACCCGATTGCGAACAAAGTTCTCAAGCTCTTTTTGCATGGCGTTTATCCAATTTGCATCAGAAAGAGCATGAGCAACATCTCTGTGCTCAAAAGTGGCAACAAACGCAGACTCAGCAAAAATAGCGAGTGAGCCAACAGAAGAACGCAAGGACCTCGAAGTGAGATCACTGATGATGAGCTCTGAGGGGTGATTAGATGTCACCTCACCGGAGTCAGCAGCTGGCACCTCTGAACTTGACTGAGGAGGCTCGATCGAAGTGGAAGAAGTGATCAGCGGTTCGCCCTCATCCTCAGTCTAAGTCTCAGAAGGTGTGGGGTCTTTAGGCTATGTAGAAGGCCCACCCTCATCAACATCGGGAGTGTCATCATCTTCCTCGAAGATGGACTCTCCAAGCTCATCATCACCCAAAAGCTTGAAAGAAGGAGACAGCGAAGGCATGGACTCATCAAAAGAAACCTCAAAAGTCTCAACAAGCTCCTAGGAGTCGAGGTTCCAAACGTAGAAGCCTCGAGAATGCAAAGCATAACCAAGAAAGACTCCATCCTAGCAACGATACTCAAACTAGTCCAAATGCCCTCCCTTCTTGAGCACGAAGCAGTTGCAGCCAAGCACTTGCAAGTGACTCACCTTGGGCTATCTGCCAAACCGCAACTCATATGATATCTTACTTAAGTAAGCCCTAAGAAATATGCGGTTGGCCAGATAGCAAGTCGTGTTCATGGCTTCAGCCCAAAAGCTCCTAGGAGTCCTATGCTCATCGATCATCGTCTTGGCCATCTTGACTAGCGTGCGGTTCTTTCGTTCCACAACGCCGTTCTGTGGGGGAGTGTAAGGAGCAGAAAACTGGTGCTCTAGACCCTAATCACTACAGAAGCTAACGAACTGAGAATTCTTGAACTTAGAGCCGTTGTCAGAGTGAATTGCTCGCATCCGACCATTGTTCTCATTTTTCAGCTTCAAAATCAGGTCATGAACAAACTAGAAAGCCTCATCCTTAGACTCCAGAAAGAAAACTTACAAGAATCGAGAAAAGTCGTCAACAACTACAAGCGCGTACCACTTCCCACCGACTAAACGTACTCGAGTTGGACCGACAATATCCATGTGTAACAGCTCTCCCATGTACAAAGACATCACCTGAGTCACAGGTGCGTGAGAAGCGGTGACCATCTTCCCATGACGACAGGGATGGCAAACTAGATCCTTCTCCATCTTAAGCTTGGGCAATCCTCGGATGAGGTCCATAGAGCTCAATCTGACTATCAGATCAAAACTCAAATGACCTAACCTCCTATGCCACCTCCAGATCTCAGAGGAGGATCCAGCAATCAAACAACGAGAATGGCCAAAAGAACTAGAGAAATCAATCCGAAAAACCTTACCAAAGGGTAAGATCTGGCAAACCAAAGATCCTCTAGAATCAACAACAGAAGACATGCCCTTCTTAAAATGAACCTCTAAACCATCCTCAAGAAGTTGCGAAACAGAGACCAAATTAAAACTCAAGTTTCTAACCAAAGCAACATTCTTCAAAGATAAATGATCAGAGATTCGAATTGAGTCAATGTCGTGTACCTTCCCTTGACTACTATTCCCGAAAGTGATGTACTCCTTGGAGCTCGGGGAAGTGAGGCCGGAGAACCATATGCGATGTCGCGTCATGTGGTGAGAGCATCCTGAATCCATGATCCACACGTCCTCCGGTCCTCGATCCTGCACAATCAATGGTCATAAGTGGGAGCAAACGGTCCGACACCGGGTTTAGCAAAGGAGCTAAACCAGTGTCGAGCCATCTGCTCAAAAGAAGGAAAGCAGAAGGAATCATAAGAGTCTAGACCAAAATGCGGCTCAAAACGCGGTCCTCTGTTCTGCCTAAAGTCTCGGCCACGAGGTCCAAAATCGTATCCAAAACGACTTGGAGCTCTGCCGGAGCAAAAACCACCCTCTAGAGCACGAGCATGAAAGTCATCTCCTCTACCACCACCTACACGATGCGCCCTGGCCTCTAGCCTCTCTCCGCATCGAGGGACTCTCTGTCTACCACCCTGCTGGTAGAACTACTCCTACCTACCTCGAGCTCTCTCTACTCTCTCAACCTGCTTTCTCCTAAAGCAAAACTCCTCAAGATGCCCATCTCTCTGACAAAACTCATAGTGATAGGTATGATTCTTGGGATGTGGTTGAGGATTGGGGTTCATGGGCTTTATGGTGTTGGGTGTAGACTCGTTGGTGTGAGAGGGTCCAGGTAGAGAGTCAAGAGAAGTGTGGAAATGCTTGGGCTTTGGGATCCAAATAGGCTTCTTGGGTGGAGCTTTAGGTTGTTCTTGGAACACTCTATCCTTGGGCTGACAGGCCTGGAATGATTCAGTGGAGTGAGTCTTGGGATATCTCTGCTCTGGAGTCATCTTACTCTACTCCATTGCTCGGCTAATGGCACTCTCAAAGTCAGCCTTGGTGTAGGTGTAACCTACCCCAAACCCATCCTACCTCTTGAACTGCTAGATCATCATGCCGCACTGTGGCTCTCTGGCAGTCACCCAACTCAGGATCTGACGGAGGTAAGAGTTCTCGTTCTGAGCATCAGCTAGCTCCTCTCTCAAGGAAGCTAGCACCTCCACTTGAGACAAGCAGATCTCACACTCTCTATCAACTTGGATAGACTTCTCAGCTTTTAGCTTGATTAGTTCCAATCTCAGGGACAAGCAGTTCTCACAAACAGTGGGTGGAACTGACAATGTCTCAAGCTCTAGCTTAGTCTGCTCCAATCTCTAACTCGCCCAACTGCTCATCACTCTTGGCTCTCAGCTCAGCTAAACTAGCTAGATGGGATGGGCAGTCCTCACAGGGCACGATGACAGTGGCATGAGCATCTTTCAGCTCCAGCTGAGCGCTCTCAAGCTCAGTGTCCAAAGCATCTCTCTCATCTACCCTTTTTGTGTACCTGGACTTCAGAGTCGTCAGGTCACACAATAGCACCTTGTAGTTAGGGCACTCACTACTACCACCCAAGCAAGGGGAAGAAGATAGACTCTCAATCTTGCCATTTGCCATGGCAAGCTCACTCTCAAGCTCATCTATCCTCTTCTTAGCCCCTCTAAGCAGTATCTCCCGATACATCAACTCCTGACGGTTCTCTTCAAGCAATTCAACGACTTCTTGTTCATAGGAGGATACTTTTCATCGTCATCATCGTCAAAGTTGTCGGGGGAGCCCTTCTATTCCTTTTCTCCAAGAGCCATTGAGCAGAAGCTCTTGCGGGATCTTCAGCTGTGGTGCAAGCGACTCTTCGGCTTGTCCCTAAAGGCCATGAAGCAGAGGCCCGCCGGATCATCCTTGTCCTTCCCCTTCTTGATCATGGTCTCCTCATCACTTGAGCTTGATGAAGAGGAATAAGAAGACGACCTCTTGGAGTAGCTTCTCTCCATCTCGACGAAGAAGGCCTTGTATCACTTCTTGTTCTCACACCGGTAGTCCTTCAAGGCCTTTCGAAAGAACCTCGTCTTTGGCTTGACCTTTGTGAAGGTGGAGCTGTCGTGCTTGCTAGAGTCGTAGGAGCCACCGCCGGTGCCCTTTTTGTGATCGTTCCACTTGGGGCAGTCGACGATGAAGTGACCTGGATCACCACACTCAAAGCATCCGGATTTTGTGCCGTGTCTTTTGAACATTCGTTCATCATAGACACGACGCACCCGGTTGTTAAAAAGACACGGATCATCATCTCCTAGCGAATCAAGTTGGTCATCAGTGATAGACATTAGGGAGAATGCAACACAACTCAAAGAGGAGTCAGCAGAAGGTGTCGCAAGGGCCAGGGTTTTTGAGCCAGATCCAGTGAGATTTGATCTCAACTAGATATCAACCTTTGTGGCCTTGAGCTTACTGAAAAGCTCTATGATGGTCAAGGTATCATAAGAGGTGCTCTCAATGATAGAGGATACCTTGATCTCCTAGATCTTAGGGTCCAAGGTATGAAGAACCTTGAGCGCCTGCTCATGATCTAAGACCAGCTGAACTCCATCGGCCTTGTTGGCCCAAAGCTCATTGATGATCGATTGAAAACGACCAAACAAGGCTTCAACAGATTCATCTGGCTTCTGTGTGAAATTTTCATATTCACGTCGGTAGGTATGATAGAGCCGAGCCTTGACCTGGGTTGTCCCCTCATGGTGTGCCTGGAGGGTAGCCCAGATCTCTCTAGTAGTGCTGAGATGGCTCACACGCTCAAACTCAATGGGACCTAGACCAGAAAATAAAATGATCACAACTTTGTTGTTGTTCTGATGTTGGGCGACTATATCGAGGGAAGTGCACTCAGCAATAGGAAGCACAATAAAAGTTTCATGAACACAAACATCCCAAATGTTCGAGTTCTGGCTCATGAGATAGGCTCGCATGCGAGTCTTTCAGTAATTGTAGCCAAAAGCTTCAAGGGACCGGACCTTGCCAGAGAAGTCATGATCACTACCTTGGGTTAGAACCGGTTAAGGTATGGAAAAACCCTAACCAAGCTCTGGTACCACTTGTAGGACCGAAAGTAGCGACCAGAGGGGGGTGAATGGGCGCCTAAAAATTCTTTCGAATCAATGGCCTTCTCCCAACACCAAACGCACCTCAACAGATAGTCAGCAGAAACAAACAGATCAAAAATAGTGAAAATAATATAGCCTAAAAATGACTATTGTCCTAATTGAAAAGACACTAACAAAGTGTTCAAAGGCAGATCAATAGTGCAGTCAACTCACAAGCATTTCAAGCATCACAAAAATCAACCATCACAGGCATTTAATTCAAGTGAATGCAAAACGAGAAGAAAGTTTATTGTTCACAAATTTGTCTCTTTTTTGATACTTGTCGAAGCTGCAGCGAAGCCTGAGGTTCGAACAGTGTAGCTCTGAAGCCTTTGCGAAGCCTGAGCTTTGAATTGCGTGGCTCTGAACCCCAACGAAGCTTGCCTCCGAATCACGCACAAGCCTCACAGCAACCTCCGCACCTTGCAGGCCTCGATGTAAGGATCAACAGTGCGCCCCTCCCATAGTCTAACATGTCGTGCTTCGAACGACATAGCTTCGAAGCCTCACATGCACTTCGTAAGGATTCTGACAACCTCATAGGCTTTGGTTCCAAGCGCTTCCTCCAAGCGGTGGAAACCAGTGCTGCAACACACATGGCCTTGGCCTGGCGCCCCCAATACTAGTCGTCGTCACACGGCAAGATCTCCTCCAGAAAACTAGTGCCAAAATCATAGCAAGGAGAAAGACTAGGTGACTGGTTCTCGAGAGAGGAGGAAAACTAGAGGTAAAAGAACCTGGTGAAAAGCACCGCACTCCAAGATGAAACCAGAACGAAGAAGATTCTGGTGATGACTGCGTAGAGCAAAACTGTGGCGGTAAACAACAGGAGAAAGTGGGGATGAACTCTGATTTTCAGATTAAAGTGAGTTGACCCTAACCCTAGGAGATTGGGGCCTATTTATAGGCAGCCCAATAAGAAGGGAAAAGACAGATTTACCCCTAGGGTAAATTACACAGACACAAAAATAAACTAAAAGACAAACATGCCCTTAGGATTCTTACAGACTCGACTAACACATAATGTGGGCCTAAAAGGAAAAATAGTAAAATCCTAAATAAAGATAACTTGTTCTGATGCGGGGCTTTCGTAGCAGCTACGGCTTCACTTTAGAACGGTCGGATCCAAGATCAGCGATCGTCAGTTTTGCGTCGAAACTGACAAAGCATCCACCATCTTCACACTGGGTACTCGGATTGGGCCATCCCGATTCCGTGGCTCCCTCAGCCCGGCAATCAGTCGCCGCCCGTGTACCTGAGTCAATCCCAGTCAATAGACCAGTGGATCCCCTACCACTCCTAGACCATGTATCGGATTGGGCCAGCCTGACTCCGCAGCCCCTCTGCCGGTAGTCGCTCGCCACCCGTGTACCTGAGTCACACGCGGCCCAGACACGGTAGGTCTCATCTCCTCTCCACATCTTCTCTTTGACTTCCGTTGACAATCACTCATCACATGTGGAGCCATGAGGCCCATGATCTTCATCATGGCTCCTCAGGTGGCGAACTTGAAGGAAATGAAGCCCAACACTAATCCTCCATGAGCCCCTAGTCAGCCTCCTAAAGACAATGGGAATGATCAAAATGATAATGGCGGAAAACATATGGAAGATTGTTCACAAGATGATGAAATCTCTAATGATAGTGGAAAAGTTGATATTCCAGAGTTCATAGATGATCAATCTGGGGAGGATTGTGATGAGGACTTAAGGCATGTTAATGATTCTTCTTTCCATAAGGTAGCTGGTGAACCTTCAGGACAACTCTAAGGGATTGCGGAAGATGTGTTGGGAGATGTTGATAATTATTGTAAACAAGATGTGGTTGAGCCTGTGGAACCTTATGACAAATCTTCTTACTTGCAATAGTTCCTTACAATGCTAATGAGTATGTTGAAATGTTGGTTGCATCAGAACATCTTACCAGTTATTAGTCATGAGGAGATGAATAGTCTTAAAAAAAGTGTCAGTGGGAGATGGTCATGTTACAGGCGCTAAGAATGTAAAAAGAGCGAAGAAATCAAAAGGTCATCCAATCACACAAAGGAAAAGTACTCATATCAAAAGAGATGGGGTCCCCATAACTATGAAAGCACAACAAAGGAAAAACAAACAAGATGACCTATCAGGTACGTCCAGATTTACTGCTTTTCAATCTATGAATTCATCTTTCTTGGTTCAAATTGCCATTGATGCTGGCATTAATTTGGGTGAAAATGAAATTGCTATAGAAGAAAATTTGAATTTTCTTAAAGCTAAAGAACTTGCTCAAGATCTAGTTAGCTTGGCCAAAGAACAAATACTGAATGATGCTAATGTTCCAAATTCTTCTACAATTTATGTTGTTGCTGGAGAGGTCTCTATTACAAATATCCCTAATGTTGACGATATGCCTCCCATAAGTTGTATTAAAGAGGGGGTGGGAAAAACAATTGAAGGGGGACCTTAATCAAAATCTTGTCCTGTGAAAATTCTTTTTTGGAACATTAGAGGTCTAGGCTCTGTAGGTAAGAAAAGATGCTTATCTGATATGCTAGCTAAGTTTAGACATGATGGGGTGTGCATTCAAGAAACTATTCGTCAATCCTTTGATCAGAGAGAGTTGGATATGTTCTATGGCTATAGAGATTTCTTTTGGCTTACTAAGCCTCCTTCTAGTCATTTTGGGGTTTTCTTTTAGGCGTAAATTTGGATATTGTTTCTATTAAACAAATGGATCAGGGTGAGTTTTTTTGTTAGTGTCCTCCTGGAGAACAAGTTGAGAGGTGTTATATAGAAGCTTATCAATGTTTATGGTCCGGTTGTGGATGGGAGGAAAGGGGACTTTCTTAGTGAGCTTGGTGGGAAAATTGTTGCGGTGAATGTTCCCTTTGTGATCGGTGGTGATTTTAATCTCATTAGATTCCCCCATGAGAAGTCTAAAGGTGTTCCTAATTCTCATTAGATATATGAGTTTAATTCACTCATAACTAATTGTAATCTGAGGGAGCTTCATAGGTTAGGGGGTAAAGTCACCTGGTCGAACAATCAAGTTAATCCCACCATGGAAGTCTTGGATAGAGTGTTCTCTTCTCCCAACTGGGATATTGTATATCCTCTTACTATTGTTTTTAGTACCCCCTAGAATTGGGTTTGATCACAATCCGATTATTGTTGATTTGGATAGAGAGAATCCCAAAACTAAATTTGATTTTAAATTTGAAAATATTTGGTTGACTGTTGAGAGTTTTAAAACCTGGTTGATCTCAAATTAGAATGTGAGAAGAAATATGAATGTTATGGACTATTGGCAGCTCCAAGGGAATTGCCTAAGAAGATTGATGAAGGGATGTGGGCCAATTTATGAGTAATTTTAGAAAACAGAAAAGTTGCTTAAGCTTCAGGATTTAGAGTTGATGGTGAGAGAAATCCCAATTTTGATCATGCTTGGAAAGAGTTGTATGAGACTGAGGATACCCTTATGAAGGAGTATGATCAAGAGGCCTCTTATTGGCATAGGAGAAGTTATCAAGAGTGGTTGCTCCAAGGAGATCCAAATACATCTTATTTTCATGGAGTTGCCAATGGGAGAAAAAGGAAGTCTAACATCATTTCCCTGGATTGTGATGGGACTGAAATCTCTGATGTTGTTGATATGAAGAATCATATCACTAAGTATTATAAATCTCTTTTGGATCTGAGAATTTACTAGCAATCCATTTGACTCGTGATATGTGGTGTAATAAGAGAAGTCTTGATAATGCTGAGGGTGAAGAGTTGATTAGAAATTTCTCTTTGGAAAAAGTTGACTCTGCCATCAAAAAGATGAAAACAAACACTGCCCCTGGTCCTGATGGTTTGTCCACTTCCTTTTATAAAGCTTGCTGGATTCAGTTAAGACTTTGTTTTAAAGAGATGCTGGATGATTTTCATGAGGGGAAGTTAAGTCTGCATATAATTAACTATGGCAGTATTGTCCTTATCTCCAAAATCTAGGATGCTAATGATATCAGGCAGTTTAGGCCAATTCATCCCTTGCATGTGTGTTACAAAATTATCACAAAAATCCCGATTGTCTGTCTTACTAAATGTGTTGATAATATTGTTGATAATTGTCAATCAACTTTCATCCCAGCTAGAAACATCCTTGAAGGGTTGTTATTCTTCATGAGGTGGCTCATGATCTTAAGTAGAAAAAACTTAAAGGTGTGATTCTCAAACTTGACTTTGAAAAAACGTATGACAAGGTTAACTTGGAGTTCTTGTATGAAGTTCTTAGTAGGAAAAAATTCCCTGATAAATGGGTGAGTTGGATTAAACAAGTGGTTGAGGGTGGAAGAGTTGTTTTTAATGTCAATGGGGAGTTTGGTGGTTTCTTTAGAACGTACAAAGGCCTGAGGCAAGGTGATACACTATCTCCTTTCCTTTTTAATTTAGTGGGAGATGCTCTCACTAAAATTTTACCTAGAGCTAAAGAGAAAGGTCATTTGAGAGGTCTTGTTCCTCTTCTGGTTAGGGGGTTTGGTCAATCTGCAATATGCAGATGACACGATTTTGTTTATGGATCTTGATGAGCATAATATTAGTGTGATAAAATTCTTTTGTACTGTTATGAAGATATGTCTGTTATGAAGATCAATTACCATAAAAGTGAGGTGTTTGTTTTGGGGACCAGTATAGATGAGTCTAAAGTGGTGGCTGACAAATTCAATTGTAAGTTGGGAGAGTTTCCGATTAACTATTTGGATATTCCAGTCTCAGGGTCTAAACCCACTGTGAATGATTTTAAGAGATTGGTTTTGAAAGTTGAGAAAAAGCTCTTTAGTTGGAAATGTGGTCATTTATCTTATGGGGGCAGAATGGTCTTGATTAATTCGTGTCTGAGTTCTATCCCAATTTACACCATGGTCTGTTTTTGTTGCCTGAAACCATTCATCAAGATATTGACAAAATCACAGCTAAATTTTTTAGGGGTGGTTTGGACAAAAAGAAAAAATATCATCTAGGTAAATTGGAAAAGCTTTGTATTCCAAAAGATTATGGTGGGTTATGCTTTATGGATAGTAGAGCTATGAATTCTGCATTGCTGTGTAAGTGGATTTATAACATGGAATCGGGCAATGATGGTTTGCGTTACTCTCTCCTTCGAAATAAATATTGTCGGGTTAGAGGTTTTTTCAATCCTCTCCTATGGGGGTCCTTTTTCTGGAAAAGTCTTCACAATGTTAAGAGGTGGATTCAAAGAGGTTGCGACTATCGAGTGGGTTCTGGGAGAAATGTTTCGTTTTGGAGACATGTCTGGATCGGTGACATTCCCCTATGTATTAGATTTTTCAAAATCTTTCAGATTTGTAGTAATCCTTCTGCTACTGTGTTTGAGGTGTACGACGAAGGGCTTTGGAGTATTAACATGAAGAGGTCTTTAACGCAAGATGAGTTGTATCATTGGAATATGTTGCAAAATTTTCTTACTGAAGTTGTCCTCGATGGGGCAAGTGGTATTATGGTTTGGGACATTGATAAGAGAGATTTCAGGTCGAATTCCATCTATCGGATGATTGTTTTGGTGGGGTTAAAGACATTAGCGCTATGGACATCTGGAAGAGTGGTGTGCCCTTGAAAATTAAAGTCTTTTGTGGATTTTGTTTAGTGACAGGGTCCTTGTTGGGTGTCACCTGCAAAAAATGGGTTTTCTAGAAATCCGAACTATAAATTGTGTGGGTGTTTAGAGGATATTGATCATCTAGTTTTCCATTGCCATCTTTCTCAATTTATATGGAGTTTTATGATAGATGTGTTACGCTGGACCGAGTGTCCAGTGGATAAAGACTCATTTGTTTGTACCCATCTAAGTCACTCCCCTTGCAAAAAATGATAAATATGTGAGTGTTTGCGGGCTGTGTTTGGGCGTTGTGGCTTCAGCGCAATCGTTTTGTCTTTCAAAACATGATTCCTGGAAATGTGATGAGTTTATTGTTTCATATCTTATCTTTATTTTCTCAGTGGATGATGTTGGTGCCACCGCGCTTAAAGGAGGATGCTTCCAGTTGTCTTGCATCGCTCCATGCTCACGTCTGAAGTTGCTCAAGTCGCAAAGTGAATACAAATCTAGATGAGGAGGTGGTCATCCCCTAGTTCGGGTTGTTGCCAGCTTATGTTCATGTTTGGCATTATTGTGTTTTGAAAAAATTGTACTTCCACTTTTGGTGGATTTTGGTATGTTGGCTATTTAGCTGGTTGATCCTAGTGATCCTTTTTGTCTTCATGATGGTAGCTAATTGAGTGTTGTTGTGGCATTGGGTTGCTTGGTTGTTCTAGTTTCTTTATGTGTATTTCCTAGAACTTCACCGTGTGAAGTTGTTTCACCCTATAAAGTTGGTGTCCCCAGCATTGCCGGTTTCTAGATTTCTAATAATTTTGAAGGCAGTTTAGTTGTGCCTAGTTAAATTTGACCTAGCAATCTGAGGCCACACAAACTAAGCCTAGCACAATTTCATCCCATTAATATTTGACACAGAAAATAAGCGCCAAAATTGTCCTGACATATTTAAAACCCAAACAATTTTAGCCCAAAAAATTTCGACCTAGATTAACTGGCCCAAGAAAATTTTGCCCCATAAATATTGGCCTAGTAATGGCAAGGAATTTTGGCCGAAGAAAAAGACTCAGCAAAGTTTTCGCATAGATATTATTGGCCTAGAAAAATCATCTTATTCATTACGCCACAAAATTTGGCCAAGCAAAATTAAGCACAACACTTCTGGCACAAAAAAATTCAAAGCCAGAAACGATGAGGTAATGTATTTCCTGATGAGGCCCGATGAGGTAATGTTGCTGTCGATTCATTTTCCTCCCCTTGCACGTCGATCACCGCCGTAATGCACATTCACCATGTTGACTGGGAACGGGTGATCGTCGATGTTCATGGGATTCTTCACATCACCGAACTTGATTCGGCCTTGCTCCATGGCTGACTGGATCCGTTGCCCGAACACTTTGCACTCATTAGTATGGTGTGATGGGGAGTTGTGCCACTTGCAGTATTTTCATTTCTTTAGCTCCTCGACAAGCGATATTATGTGGCTGGGTGATAGGTGGATCTGCTTCTCCCTAAGTAACAGGTCAAATATTTTGTCAACCTTGTTGACGTCGAAGTCGTATCTCTCTTCCTTTTTGGGCGGCTTTACCCACGGGAAAGCAACCTGCTTTTTGTTCTTGGACCACTCGGCCATACCGACATCTGCATCTGAGTCACTGCTCTCATTGGAGTTCGAGTGGTATATCTACGCGTATGCCACCTTCTTCTGATACTTGTCCTTCTTGGCCTCTTGGAATCGGCTCTCATGTGTCGATACCCTTTGTAGCAGTTGTGAAAGGCTCTCGAACTCATGTGATGAAAACATCTCATTAATTAGGTTCAAGAGTCCTTGAAATGCCAATTCCGCCAGCTAACTGTCGCAACTATGTCCAGTCACTTATCCAAGTAGCTGTTTAGCAAGCCATTAAAACATTGAGCACTCTTAGCCACTTGTTGTACCACTAATAGGGAATCACCATGTGCATAAACATGTTTAACACCCATGGATTCTAATAATTCAAGCCATAGCAGTAAAGCCTCGTATTCAGCTTGGTTATTAGTAGAAGGAAACTCTAAACGAGCCGAGGTCTCAAAGTGTGCTCCGCTAGGTGATATGAGAACCACTCCAATACCTTGGCCATTTTGCAAGCTGAACCGTCAAAGTAAAGTTTCCACGAAATTACCTCAATCAAAGCAACATTGTCGCTCCAACTGACGTCTATGTGGTGATCAACTATAAAGTTGGCTACAATCTAGCCTTTCATAGCTCTTAGGGGTTCATAGGCCAAATCATATTCAATCAAAGCGTAAGCCCACTTTCCGATTCTTCCACTTAGAATCGGCTTTTGCAACATGTGTTTTATAACATTGGTTTGGCAAACGACAACACATGTAGTGGGGAGAAGATAGTGGCGCAACTTGGTACACGCGTAGTAAAGTGATAAACACAAACATTCCACAAACGCGTACCTGGTCTCAGCGTCCAGCAGGTGGCGGCTCAAGAATGTAATGATGTACTCTTTTCCTTCTACCTCCTGGGTTAGCACAGCTCCGATCACGCTATCTTTGGCAGCGATGTACAGCCGAAACGGAACCCCGACTTTGGGAGCTCTCACCACGGGCGGCGATGACAAGCACTCCTTGATTTTCTCAAAGGCGCTTTGCTGGCTTGCCCCCCAAGTGAACTTGGCCTCGTTCTTTAGCCGGAGTATGGGGACAAAGGCATCAATCTTGCCAGACAAGTTAGATATAAAGCGGCGCAAATAATTCATCTTGCCTAGCAACTTTTGCACATCTTTTTTGCATGTTGGCGCCGTAATGTTTCTAATTTTCTCAAGCCTCTTAGGATCAATCTCTATGCCTCTTTCATGAATCATGAAACCTAAGAACTTACCTGCCGACGCAACAAAAGCACATTTGAGTGAGTTCATTTTTAAACCATACTGTCGCATCCTATCAAAAGCAACTTTCAAATCGGCTAAATGGTTTCCCATTGCGTCCGATTTGACTATGACATCATCAATATAAACTTCTAACATAACTCCTAGCGATTCATGAAAGATCAAGTTTATAGCACGCTGATATGTGGCACCAGCATTTTTCAAACCAAAAGTCATAACAACCCACTCGAATAAACCGACAAAACCAGGGCATCAAAAGACAGTCTTGTAGACATCCTCTTTGGCCATAAATATTTGATTATAACCAGCATTGCCATCAAGAAAACTTAGTACCTTGTGTCCTGAAGCATCGTTGATTAGCATGTCGGCTATCGGCATTGGATACTCGTCCTTTGGAGTGGCCTTGTTCAGATCCTTGAAATTAATACACACTCGTATCTTGCCGCTCCCTTTCTTCTCTACAGGCACAATGTTAGCGACCCATTCTGCGTACCTGCATGGCCTAATAAATCTAGCATTGAGCAGTCGCTCTACTTCTTCTTTAACTCGGTCATAGACGGCCGAGCTAAAGCGACGAGGAGGCTGTTTATAAGGCCTAAATCCGGACTTGATAGGTAGCCGATGCTCCACGATATCACGGCTTAGTCCCAGCATCTCGCTATACTCCCATGCGAAACAATTGACATACAACCGAAGCAACTTTATTACATCGGCCTTTTCATCAGGCTGTAAACGTTGGTTTACAAAAGTCGGCCTCGTCCTACGGCAGGGAAAACTCGGCGGTCAGTGTGACGATGTTGATGTCCATCGCTTGGGGTGTAGGCCCCTCGGAGACAGGCGAGTAGTCGTCATCGAGCATGTCGTCATTGTCGTCGCTCGGACTAGGAGTTGGGTTGGTCATCTCAATCGGCTTTATCCTCCATACATGTCTTATAGTTGGTCGAGGGCGGATTTCTTCAAAAATAGTGTTGCGCTCCTCCTCGACTTTCTTCTCGTGCATCTCCTGTGCCCGTAGTCGTTGCAGACGTCTCTTTTGTGATTTGGACATGCCTGGAGGTGCCCAAGATGGTTGTGGCTTGGTTCTAGGTGCCACTGCCTGGTTCCCATCAACTTTAGCCGAAGTGGTCCTGCCCACCTCGACCTCGTGCACTCTGTATCCGGAGGGGACTTCGCTGTGGACCCCGGTAGTCGGACCAGCCTCATTCGGCCGATCGGACCAGGCTCCGGCGCAGGCTTCTGCCGAAGTAGGGGACTCACCTCCATCATGCTTCGGTGATAAGGCCTTCGGGATTGGGACTTCCTGATACCCTACTTTGACTGTGATAGCTTCAGACTCCCTATCCTCGGCCTCTTTGCGTCTATATTCTTCGACTTCGCTATGCACGGCCGATTCGGAGGTACCACGGATAGCCTGTGGATGATTCCTCCCTCCGCTGTGTCTGTTTGTCCCTTCCATTCATAATACTCCGAAGGAAAACAAGGCATAGAGTTAGGTTGCGGAGGGTACTCCGGTTGTGATACATACGGAGCCCACGGAGTCCCCGCCCTAGTTGTACGGAGGGGGTTTCGGTAGAATCAATGGTGTCTTGGACCATATCAGTGAGGGGTCCTGCCAGGCCGGAGGTACGTTCGGCCTAGTGCGGGCCGAAGCCTCTTGTCGAAGGGTTCGTCCAGAGTGGTGCGAGGTTAGGACATTGGGGGTCGAACTCGCTCCGCATGGGGTTCGGACCACTGGGGTCCGAAGCTACTGTACGGGAGGTTTGACCATTGAGGTCTGAAGCCACCGTACGGAGTGTTAGGCCACTGTGGCCCGAAGTCCCCGTGCGGAGGGTCCGACCATGTGGTTCGAAACCATCACGAGGAGGGCTCGACCACTGTGGTCCGAAGCCACCCTCTGAACGCCTTGGGCCCTTTGGCCGACATAGTTTTTTAGCGTGGGGGCCTGCTTCCTTGGCTTTTCTTTGATGCTTATTCAACACATCTTGTATGTTACCTTCGGCTTCTTGCGAGCCTTTGCTGAAGGGATGCTGATGTTTTGTTTCCACACTCCCACCTCAGGGTTCTTAGGTATGAGTGTGTGCGTGCGTGGTTCTCCAACAATTATCGCCTTCCCTCTAATCGACTCGGCCTATTTTGGCTGAATCAACACCTTCTTCTCGCCGAGGTCGACGATGTTGACGGGGAAAGGATCTTTGTCTAGCTTCATCTTTGGATTATGGTCTATTTTCAATCATCCTTCTTCTATGGCCGATTGAACCTGTCGTCAAAAAAGATTGCAGTCGTTAGTGTTATGTGAATGTGAATCATGCCACTTACAGTATGGATGTTTCTTCAATTCGTCAGCAGATGGAATGACTTGGCCTTTAGGCAACCTGAGAAGCTGGTTCTTTAAGAGAAAATCAAATATTTTATCACACTTAGTTATGTCAAATGAGTACTTGACCTCACTAGGCCGATTTTTTGTGGGAAACGGTCGTAACTCGGAGCACGTGATGGGTTTACTCTTAGCGTTTCAAACCCATTCGGCCGCATACATGTCAGCCGAATCCTCCTCTTCTGACTCCTCCTCATTGGAGTGTTCCATGACGTGGATTTCAGCCCTAGGCTTGTTAAACGTCTTAATAAACTTTTTATCTTTGGCTCGGCCTTCCTGGACTAGAGCCTGCTGCAAGACTTGGCTAACCTCTAAAACGTTCTGGTTGTCTAATCTTTCTTTAATCTCGTAACGCAACCCATTAAAAGCTAGTTCCAGCCAAATCCCTTTCTGAAATACTAAGGATGAAACATCGGTTTCTAGTATCCCTAAAACGCTTGATGTACTCGGAGACGTTCTCATTAGATTTCTGCCTAACTGATGTCAAGTGTGAAAGCCTAAGTTCCGTATCACCCATGTAAAAGTAGTCATGGAATTTTTGTTCCAATTCATCCCACGTCTGAACAGAGTTCGGTGGGAGCACCGAAAACCAAGTGAAAGCGGTGCCGGATAGCGAGAGAGAAAATAGTCTAATTTTTAGAGCATCTATTCTGCTAGCTTCTCCACACCGTGCTAAAAATTGACTAACATGCTCTAGTGTGGTTTTGCTACCCTTGTCATCGAACTTAATAAACTTGGGGATTCTATAGCCGTGGGGGTAGGGTATTGTATAGAAATGATAGGGATATGGCTTCCGGTAAACCCTAACCCGACCCCTAGGCACGAAGCCGGCGCATTCCCTAAATAGTGCGCGGATTCGCTCCTCTAGGTCATCTTGGCCTGCTGCCTACGCACGTCTCTCATGTGGGGGTGCGACACGCGGCAGGATATCGGCGTGTCTACCGTGGGCCTCTTCCCTACGCGCTAACTATACGACGTGCTCGAGCCCAGGTGCCTGTGCATGTGGTGCGGGCAGGGCTGGTACCGGCGCAGGGGGTGGTTGTGCGTGGTACGCAGTGCTAGTTTGGCCGTAAGCATAATGACTAGTCTCGGCCATGGGTGTTGAGGCCAGAGACAAAACGGTCTTGCCAGTAGCTACCATCAGTTCTGTTGTACACATGATTTACTGGAGGTATACTAGCAATAGGGACTGGTGGTATGGCCTTAGTAAAGCCAAACCTTCTAAGAGTCGCCTCTACTTGGGATCTAACTGTCGAATCTAAACGGTTGGCTAGCGAAGCGTTAACGGCTTGATCTACTGATGTGTCTATCTTTTGCTCAATCTCTAAAGAAGATAAACGAGGCGATACGGGTGTTACCTGGATCCGAGAAAGGTCGACGGCGATGATGTCATGTTTGATGAAGCCTGCGCGTGTCTTGACGTAGCCCCCAAGCATAATGTCTTGGAGCGCCTTCAACTTTTCCTCGATCTCCGCTCGGTCTTCTGCGGGGATATCTTCAAGAGTAGGTGTTAGGATGTTGCGGTTGTCGATATCTGCACCTCCTATGGTGTCCATCAGCGGTGTAGACGCAGCAGTCGCTGTAGATATACCACCGGCTGATGTAGACGTACCCGTCATGTTGGCGTAGCTTCTCCCTAGCGGAGTCACCAAAAAGTGTGTTGACACAAAAACATGCCCCCGCACTTGGGTCAGTTCGACGATCCAAAAGTGTGCGGATACTTAAGGACAAGCCTAAGCGTAACACAACACCGACGTTGTGTTCTGACTACCCTTAGCCGTGGTAAGGGGGGTGGAGTCGCCAGGTAATCAGATCACACAAAACAATCCAATTAGCCGAAGGAAATATATTAAACAGAATAAATCAGCAAACTGATCAAAGCCTGTCTGATTCGAAGTATGGTGCGAAGGGGGTCGCCGAAGGGCACCTTCGGCGTTCAGACTAATCTGGCCGAAGATGAACTACGAATGGGTCTAGACGCGACAATCACCTCCGAACAGCGGGGTTCGGCGCGAAGTCTCTGATACAATGAGATACAGAATAATGAATCAAACGCAACGCGCGAGCGTGACTTTGTCCGGAGCGGAGTACAAGCGTGGCGAAGCCTGTCGTAACGAAGTTTGTTGGCATGCGGTCGAAGCAGCAGTCTCGCCGAAGGGTGTTCTAGCGACCTCCGAAACCAATCTCTTAGCTCTGGACACCTCCGACGAAGTAGCTCCGAACGTGGAAACCTGCAACAGAGTAGACTCGAAGTACCAATTCAGCCTGAGGACCGAATTCTGCTAAGTGTTGCACTAGTGGCAAAGGTAGCAATATGTTACGCAGATTAGCAGATACTTCACAGGTGAAGTAACAAGGCGATAGCAATCTATTACATAGATTAGCAGATACTTCACAAGCGAAGTAATAAGGATTACCACTGTTCCGAAGTGGCCGTCGGAGGGCTTCTAGGCAAAGCCATGAAGAGTATAGAAAAGTAAAGATAAAGTAAATGTGATTCAAAGCTAGGCTTTGTGGTTGATTTTGTCGGGGGGCCCTCTGAACTAGCTTCACCTCTATACTTATAGGGGCTAGACCTCTAATCTAATATGCTATAATTCGGCTAAATAGAGATAAACACTTAGCCAGAATCGGGTCCAACTCTATCTCTGCCCGAAGTGGGCCTTCGGCCAAGCCTCCCGAAGCCTGCTCGTTGGGCCGAAGCTTCAGCGGGGTGGGCCTCCGAAGGCCTCCTGGCCGAAGGTCGTGGGCTGGCTGGAAGCTTCCGGAGCCCATAGCCCAATGGTCCTTCGGCCCTGTAGGGCTTTGGCCTGACCCAGGACATGTGTATTTTCGGCCCAAATTACCAAAATTGATATTTTGACAATCTTAATCATTGATGCCATTTTTTGCTATCAACATCTTCGGCCATAAAGATTTGATTATAACCAGCATTGCCATCAAGAAAACTCAATACCTTGTGTCCTGAAGCATCGTTGATTAGCATGTAGGCTATCGGCATTGGATACTCGTCTTTTGGAGTGGCCTTGTTCAAATCCCTGAAATCAATACAAACTCATATTTTGTCGCTCCCTTTCTTCTCTACAGGTACAATGTTGGCGACCCATTCTACATATCTGCATGGCCTAATAAATTCAGCTTTGAGCAGTCGCTCCACTTCTTCTTAACTCGGTCATAGATGGCCGAATTAAAGTGACGAGGAGGCTGTTTATAAGGCCTAAATCCGGATTTGATAGGTAGTCGATGCTCCACGAGCTCACGGCTTAGTCCCAGCATCTCGCTATACTCCCATGCGAAGTAATCGACATACGACCGAAGGAACTTTATTACTTCGGCCTTTTCATCAGGCCATAAATGTTGGTTTACAAAAGTCAGCCTCGGGATGCTACCATCGCCTATGTCAATTCCTTCTAAGGGATCGGCCGACGCAAAACCTTGTCCTAATTTCTCTACTTCACTAAAGTCCTCGATGGCTTCGGCAATACCGTATTTAGTAGACCGATACTGCTCTACACGAGACTTTAGCCAATCCAGATTATTCTTACTAGACATGACTACTAATATAAAACAGTCATGCTACACCATCTGACTTTACAAACACCGGTACAAAACGTCCTCCAGACAAGCTAACGAAATCGTAATCCGAAAGATCTCTACCTGACAGACATTCTACCTTGTTGTGAACGGTGTCAATTGACACATCGGCCAATGCCACTTGGGCTGAAGTGTCTGCGGGTATGACCTCTACTTCATCGCCGTCCCATTGAATTAGGCACTGGTGAAGAGTAGAAGGAAGGTAGCAATTTGTGTGAATCTAGTCGCACCCAAGCAGCACGCTGTAGTTACCTTGCACATCGACGACACAAATGTTGTTAGCAATGTCTTGTTGCCCACTGTCAACTCCATGGAGAGCATGCCTTTGGCCTTGGAACTCTCATCATTGAAGCCGTTGAGCATCAAGTTGGTCTTCTTCAGATCATCCTCGTCCCTACCAAGTTTCTTCAATAGCGAGTAAGGCATTAGGTTAATAGTGGCGCCACCATCAACAAGCATCTAGTAGATTGGCTTTCCGTCAATGTGACCCCTAATGTAGAGAGGCTTTAGATGGCGAGCCGAGTCCTCGGGTTTCTCAAAGATAGCATTGCACGGGCCGAGGTTCAACCGAGCGACCTTGGCCTCGTCCTGTGGTAGGGCAAATTCAGCGGGCAGCATGGCGACGTTGATGTCCATTGCCTGGGGTGTGGGCCCCTCGGAGACGGGCAAGTAGTCGTCGTCGAGCATGTATTCTTCATCATCGCTCGGACTAGGAGCCGTATTGGTCATCTCAATCGGCTTAACTTTCCATATCTGTCTTTTAGTTGGTCGAGGGTGGATTTCTTCAAAAATTGCGTCTTGCTCGTCCTCGGCCTTCATCTCGCGCATCTCCTGTGTCCGTAGTCATTGTAAACGCTTTTTTGTGATTTGGACATACCTAGAGGTGCCCAAGATGCCCGTGGCTTGGTGCCGGGTGCCACTGTCTGGTTCCTATTAACTCTGGTCGAAGTGGTATTGTCCATCTCGGCCTTGCGCACTGTGCATTCGAAGGAGCCCTCACTGTGGACCCCGGCAGTCGGACCGGCCTCGTTCGGCCGATCGGACTAGGCTCTGGCGTGGGCTTTGGCCGAAGTAGGGGACTTACCTCCGTCAGACTTCAGCGAAGGGGGCCTTCAGGATTGGGACTTCCTGAGACCCTACTCTAACTGTGATAGCTTCGGACTCCCTGTCCTTTGCCTCTTCACACCCATATTCTTTTACTTCATTCTACACGAGTCGATTCGGAGGTACCACAGACAGCCTGTGGACGATGCCCCCCTCCGCTGCGTTTGTTTGTCCCTGCCATTCATAACACTCCAAAGGAAAACAAGGCATAGCATTAAGTTGTGGAGGGTACTCCGGTTGTGATATGTATGGAGCCCACGGAGTCCCTGCCTAGTTGTACGGCGGAGGCATCGGCGGCTCCAGTGCTTCGCCCACTGTGAGCCGAACCTGTTACCCGGAGGAGGGTTTGGTAGAGTCAACGGTGTCTCGGACCATATCAGTAAGGAGTCCTGCCAGGCCGGAGGTACGCTCGGCCAGTGAAGGCTGAAGCCTACTGTCGGAGGGCCCGTCTAGAGTGGTGCAGGGTTCGGCCACTGAGGGTTGAACTCGTTCTGCGCGGGGCTCGACCATTGGGGTCCAAAGACACTGTACTGGGGGTTCGGCCACTAAGGTCCAAAGCTGCCATAGGGGGTGTTATGCCACTATGGCCCGGAGTCAACGTGCGGGGGGTTCGGCCACTGTGGTTCGAAGCCACCCTCCGAATGCCTTGGGCCCTTCGACTGACTTAGTTTTTTTGGCGCGGGGGCCTGTATCCTTGGCTTTTCTTTGGTGCTTGTTTAACAACATCTTATATGTCACCTTCGGCTTCTTTTGAGCCCTAGCCGAAGGAATGCTAACATTCTTCTTCCACACTCCCACTTCGGGGTTTTTAGGTATGAGTGTGCGCGTGCGCGGTTCTCCAACAATTATGACCTTCCCTTTAGTTGACTCAGCCTATTTTGGCCGAATCAACATCTTCTTCTCGTCGAGGTCGACGGTGTTGATGGGGAAGGGATCTTTTTCTAGCTTCATCTTTGGATTGTGGTCTATTTTCAATTGTCCTTCTTCTATGGCCGATTGAACCTACCGTAAAAAAACATTGCAGTCATTAGTATTATGTGAATGCGAATCATACCACTTACAATATGGATGTTCCTTCAACTCGTCGGTAGATGGAATGAATTGGCCTTTAGGCAATCTGAGAAGCTGGTTCTTCAAGAGAAAATTAAATATTTTATCACACTTAGTTATGTCAAATGAGTACTTGACCTCACTAGGTCGATTCTTTGTGGGAGAAGGTCGTAACTCGGAGCAAGTGATAGGTTTACTCTTAGCATTCCAAACCCATTCGGCCATGTACATGTCGGCCGAATCCTCCTCTTCTGATTCTTCCTCGTCGGAGCGTTCCATGACGTGGATTTCAGCTCTAGGCTTGTTAAACGTCTTAATAAACTTTTTATCTTTAGCTCAGCCTTCCTAGACCAGAGCCTGTTGTAAGACTTGGTTAACCTCTAAAAAGTTTTGTTTGTCTAGTCTCTCTTTAATCTCGTAACGCAACCCACCAAAAGCTAGATCCGCCAAATCCCTTTCTAAAATATTAAGGCTGAAACATCGATTCCTAGTATCCCTAAAACGCTTGATATACTCAGAGATGCTCTCGTTACATTTCTATCTAATCGATATCAAGTGTGAAAGCATAAGTTCTGTCTCAACCGTGTAAAAGTAGTCATGGAATTTTAGTTCTAATTCATCCCACATTTGAACGGAGTTCGGTGGGAGCACCGAAAACCAGGTGAAAGCGGTGCCAGATAGTAAGAGAGAAAATAGTCTATGTTTTAGAGCGTCTGACCCACTACTCTCTCCACACTGTGCTAAAAATTGACTAACATGCTCTAGTGTGGTTTTGTTACCCTCGCCGTCGAACTTAGTGAATTCAGGAACTCTATAGCCGTGAGGGTATGGTATTGTATCAAAATGGTCGGGATATGGCTTCTGGTAAACCCTAGCCCGACCCCTAGGCACGAAGCCATCGCATTTCCTAAACAGTGCGCGGATTCGCTCCTCAAGGTCATCTTGGCCCGTTGCCTGCGCACGTTTCTCATGCGAGGGTGCGACACGCGGCGGGATATCAGCGTGTTGGCCATGGGCTTCCTCCCCATGCTCTAATTGTACGATGTGCTCGAGCCTAGGTGCATGAGCATGTGGTGCGGGCAGTGTGGGCAAGGCTGGCGTCGGCGCAGGTGGGGGCGGCGCATGGTATGTGGTGCTAGCTTGGCCGTAAGCATAATGACTGGTCTCGGCCACGGATGTTGAGGCCGAAGACGTAACAGTTTTGCTAGTACTACCGTCAGTTCTGCTATAAACATGATTTATTGGAGGTATACTAGCAATAGGGGATGATGGTATGGCCTCAGTAAAGTCGAACCTTCTAAACGTCGCCTCTACTTGGGAGCTAATTGTCGAATCTAAACGGTTGGCTAGCGAAGCGCTAACGGCTTGATCTAAAGATGTGGCTATCTTTTGCTTAATCTCTAAAGAAGATAAACGAGGTTAGGGACAACGATGTTGTGCTTGATGAAGCCCGCACGCGTCTTGACGTAGCTCCCAAGCATCATGTCTTGGAGCGCCTTCATCTTTGCCTTGATCTCTGCTCGGTCCTCTGCGGGAATATCTTCAAGAGTAGGTGTTAGGATGTTGCGGTTGTCAATATCCATGCCTCCCACAGAGTCCATCGGCGGTGTAGACTTAGTAGTTGTTGTAGATGTACCGACGGCCGATGTAGTTGTACCCATCATGTTGGCGTAGCTTCTCCCCAGTGGAGTTGCCAAAAAGTGTGTTGACACAGAAATGTGCCCCCGCACTTGGGTCAGTTCGATGATCCAAAAGTGTGCGGATACTTAGGGACAAGCCTAAGCCTAATACAACACCGACATCGCGTTCCGACTACCCTTAGCCATGGTAAGGGGGTGGAGTCACCAGGTAATCAGATCACACAGAAATAATCCAATTAGCCAAAAGAAATGTATTAAACAGAACAAGTCATAAATTGGACGAAGCCTGTCTAATTCGAAGTATGGTGCGAAGGGTGTCGTCGAAGAATACCTTCTACGTCTGGTGCGAAGTGTTCCGCCGAAGGGTGCCTTCGGTGCTCGGACTGATCTGGCCGGAGACAGACTCTGAATGGATCTAGACGTGATAATAACCTCCGAACAACGGGGTTCAACGTGAAGTCTCCGATATAGTAAGGTATAGAATAATGACTTAGGTGTAGCACGCGAGCGTAACTTCGTCTGGAGTGGAGTACGGGCATGGCGAAGCCTGCCATGGGAAAGTTTGTCGGCGAAGCGCGTTGGTGTGCGGGACTTGGCTAAACCGACAATAGCGTGACGGTTCGGCACAGGCAGTCGAGGCAGCAGTCTTACCGAAGGGTGCTCTGGCAGCCTCCAAAACCGATCTCTCAGCTCCAGACTCCTCCGGTGAAGTGGCTCCGAACGTAAAAAACCTACAACAGAGTAGATTCGAAGTACCAATTCGGCCCAAGGACCCAATTCTGCTAAGTGTTGCTGTTGGCGTAAAAGACTACGCTAACAGGTTTCTGAAGATTAAAAACTAACAAACGAAGTGTTTGCAAAGGAAACTATTCCAAGCCTCCGAAAGGATAATAGCTTAGAATAGTTCGAAAGTGTGTATTGAATAACTTGTATTCGGTCCTCATTACAGGGTAAAACGGGGGGTATTTATAGGCCCAAACATTAAGGAAAAGACCCTTTTACCCCTCTATTACAACCGACATAGTGGAAACTATTCGGTACCCTTAATAGGGCTAAAATGGTAAAAGACTAATCTAATGAGAAAGAAGATAAGTCTTCCATCTTAGCTGGCAAAGAAGCTCTCGGAAGAGTCCAAGTTCGAAGATATACTCCGAATTGGAGTTCGTCAACATACTTCGAACTTGACTCAATGCATCCCCGGAGTCATATGCTGGAAATCTTGGACTTAATCACCAACCTTTGTCCTGTTACTGCAATAACCCTGAAGATGGAATATTTTCTCCCAACAGTTGCACTAGGAGCGAAGGTAGCAATCTATTACGCAGATTAGCGGATACTTACACAGGTAAAGTAACAAGGCGATAGCAATCCATTATGTAGATTAACAGATACTTCACAGACGAAGTAACAAGGATTACCACTATTCTGATGTGGCCGTCGGAGGGCTTCCAGGCAAACCCACGAATAATACAAAAAATAAAGATAAAGTAAAGCACGGTTCAGAGCTAGGGCTTTGTGGTTGATTTGTGTTGGGGGGGGTTAATGAACCGGCCTCACCCCTATATTTATAGGGGCTAGACTTATATTCTCTAAGCCTATTCTAGTAGGATTCAGTTTGATCACGCGTGAAAAGACTTAGTCAAAATCAGACTCAATCTCTAACCTTGCCCGAAGTGGGCCTTCGGCCAGGCCCGTTGAAGCCTTCTCCTTGGGCCGAAGCTTCGATGGAGTGGGCCTCCGAAGGCCTTCGGGCCAAAGGCTGTGGGGGCCGGCTGGAAGCTTCCGAAGCCCGTAGCCCGGTGGACCTTCAACCTTGTAGGGGTTCGGCCCAACCCGGGACATGTGTATTTTCGGCCCAAAGTACCAAAATTGGTATTTTGACAATCTTAACCATTAATGCCATTTTTCGCTATCAACGTGATGCTTTGAAATTAACAATAGTCATTATCCCTACTGCCATATCTTTTCAAATGTCTATCTGCACGATATTTTCACTTTAATTGCAAGCCAAAACTCTTCAGCTTCCTTATAACTTTGCTTGGCATCCCGACTTCATAATTTTTCTCTTCTTGTCATTTCATCATCTTTGGCCATTCACAACTGCATTGGATGTTTCTTGGTCTGATGTATATACGTCTATTCGTGGCGATGTCGAACCAGGCTTCATCCCACATAGTTTGGTACTGGTGTTTCTTCAAGCCAAAGATTTGGTTCCTATAATCTTGGGTCTGCAAGGATTTCGACATTTTGAAAACTCATACTCATGATTACCTTTTGCCGAAAGTTGCAGGAGGCCCCACCAAATCCGATGGAATCGGCTTGACCCAGTCGCCGAGGAGTTTATTCTAACTTTATAAGTACCTCGATCACTCTGCACCTCCTCTTCACGCCTTCAGTTTACTACTTCTACTTTTGCCCCCGAATTCGCCGCTGTTTCCTTATGACCACCGTCGTTTACTGCTTTTGTCTTCTTCGGCGTCCTTTGCTCTCGGTAGATCTTCCCGATGGCGACCAACGACTCTGTCCCTGAGGTAAGTCTTCGCCCTTTTATATTTTCCGATGTTCTTCATCCCTCTTGGTTTTTTCCGCTGGTCTTCTTTACCATTCTTTTCTCTTTTTCTTTTCTTCATAACTTGAAGAACCAGATCCTAATCCACATGGCCAACCATCCATTTTGCTATTTTTTGGGGTCACATGGCAATCCTGATCCTAGTGATTTTATCAACGCCGAAACCCAGTGTATCCCTTTCAAATGTTCCAAAATGCTATTTTCACAAGGCTCAAAGCTTTAGGGAATTCCCTACCCCACTTCCTAGATGTCGGGACAGGTACATCTGGGTTGCCGCATTGAAGCAAGGTACCTAGGAACAAGCCGGGATTGCGCATTGCATTGGCCTATCTCTTGCTCTTCCCTTTAAAAACGAGTCAATGCTAGCGTCCTCTTGTTATTTCTGGTCCGATGCGTTGAACGCATTTCTCTATGTCCATGGGCTGATGAGTCCCAACCTCCTTGATGTCGTCGTCTTGACCTCTCTTGATGTCACTTCTATGGCCAACCCCTTCCTTTTCCGATCCAAACCTTCTCACCGTTTTGAAATCAAGTCCATTGGTGGCTCGACAAAATATATCGCCAATCACAACAAGCAAATCGGCCATGTTAGTGAACGGGAGCACATTGCTTTTCTCAACCTCTGGCTCGAGAGGTTCTTCTTTTGTGGGTACACTCTCGGGCCCACTTGTCACCTCCAATTCCTAGCAGAACAACTGGCTACTAGAACTGCAATCCCACTTGGCTGATACCTCCTTGGCTCCCTCTATTATCTTCTTCATCGGGTATCGGCCCGTTTATTGGCTAGTGATGACGTAGGTCACCTTGGGGGTCCCTGGTGGTTCCTCAATTTGTGGCTTTATGTGTATATGACCAAAGTTTCTTCTAGCCCTTCCTTTGACCTTCTTTGCTTTCCATTCGATAATCATGAGTCTGCCTCTCTAACCACCCATCGATGCATGTCCTTGGGTGAGGCGGTCGCCTATTGTCCGAGAGCGAGGATGTCTCCTGACATCTTGGCCCGATGGTTTAAATCCTTTTACTACGGCTTTATCAGCGACTACGTAGTATGGTATGCTGGTATGCCTACGAGTCTTTGGCTATCTATGAATACCCACATATGCTACCCATGATCGATGTGCTATCAAGATCAGAGAGTGAGGCCTTATTTCTTGCTTGCATCTCTCCCTGTATTCTTCTGATCAACTTCACGGTTGGTCCCATGCGTAAGCCGTCTTACGAATTTTATCATCTGATAATTTGCGCCCGGTAGCTTGGTTTCGGCAAATTGTCAATCGACCTCTTATTCATCGGGCGGATCCAGGTCTGTGGTGAAGTGGCAAGTTCTTTGGAATTTAATCTCCTTTTTCTATGGACGATTCAATCTCTCTTGGGGAGCTTCCTTCCTGGACCGTGTGCCAGGTAGTGTCGCTCTCTTACAAGAAATGGTGGTCCGAAGTGAGCTAGCATGTCTTCAATCGCTATTCCATGTCCTTTTGTATTTTGCTGGATCCAACCTTCATCGATATTGACCCTGAGGTTTGTTCTGACATCTCGCAACATAGCCTTTGTCCTGATTTTTATTCCTTGTCCTCTGACTTTTTCTCTTGCAGGAGGATGACATCGATGCCCCATCGATGAGTCGAAGTGGCAGGCTGATATGTTATGGGTTACCATCGGCCACTACTAACCTCGGTCGCAGGGACCCCACTCCATCGGAATGGCTTGCAAGGAAGCAAGTCAAGGCCCCAGCGCGTATGTGCAAAACATCGGACGCAGTAACGCGTCGCTCCACCAAAACTCGATTTTCCCTAATAATCTTTCCATTCTTGTCTGGCGAAGTCTCATCTTTTCTTGGTAGCGTTTCTCAATCCGTAGCTTGATGTTCTTTCTTCTTCTTCAGTCGGCTCCACCAATGCCTCTCTACCGCGCAGACCCCGGCTATTGTTGCTGCAACTCCGACGGCCTAGGTGCGTACGTTCTGGTTATGTGATGCTTGTTTTCATTTCTTCTAGTCTTCCCCTGTCACGACGTTAGACCAGCTGGCGGACACCCTAGGTCACGCCCAGCCGATTCTGGCTACTAAAGATGCCACAGTGGACCTCTTCATCGGGGCCTATAATCTGGATGTCGTTGTTGCTGACCCTAGCGCATCGGTTGACGTCGTCGTTATGGGTGCACCGGTCGGGGCAGGCACGTTGGAGGATGTACCAGCAGTCGTTGAGACCGTCGTCGAGGTATCTCTAGTCGATGGTTCTTATCAAGCACCTTTGCTCTCTTCTGCTTGTTGCTTTCTGTACGACTTACATCAGCCTTGAATGCAGCCGATGTTGGGCGCTACGAGCTCGCCTGCCCCTAGCGTAATCTTGTAGAGGAAGGCTCCTTCGCCCTTTCGATGGTCACAGTAGAGGATGACGTTACTTCCCCTACCGCTGATAGTGCTCCACCACTAGCCATCACTACTGGGTCCGCTGACGTAAGTTCTTTTTGCCCTTGCGTCTGTTATATGGTTGTCTTCTATCTAACTCTTCTTCTTTTTAGTCTTTCGCTTAGTAATTTCTCTTTGATGTCCGGCCATTTTTGGAAAGAGTTGTCGGTGCCCCTTCATAGGCCTCACCTCAATTGACTTTGGTCGTGAAAGAGGTGATGTCGGACCTTTTCCGTCGCCTAGACATTCTAGTGGAGGTCCTGGTCAATGATTCGGGGCCGATACGGGGGTGCTTCAATGATGTCTTGGACCAACTCCCGCTAGAACTGGTCGAATCTCTCACGCTGGCCGCGTACTTCGAGCACTATCGTCCGTCTATACAATGATCCGCCAAGAGGATAGCCGATCGAGCTAGTCGGGCGTCGCTCCTAGCGGTAATGAAGGCTCACAAGGAGACAGTCGTGGCTGAGAGGGCTCTCCTAGAACACGTTGAGGCCAAATCTTCAACCACATCACAGGAGCTTGATCGGATACGAGCGAGGGAAGCTGGCCTAGTCATGGAGCTGGAGTGGACCCGAGCGTAGCTTTCTGAACAAGAGGGTGTCGTGGACTCTTTACCAGCCCGAGTCGAAGCCCAGCGGTGTCGATTCATTGATGTCGTACACCACAAAGAGCGATGCCACTGCACCCTCCAAGATGTTCTTGGCTCGGATGTCGAAGACCGGGCCCTTTTTCACAACATCAATCTTATTCGGCTGCAAGCGGTCGAGGCCATCCCTCGAGTACTCTAAGCTTCATGTAGAATCAGCGGTGTTGTAATGAACCATTTCCCTTTTGCAATATATTGCCTTTAATTCCTTCGACTTGCATACTAAGTTTTTGCGCTGCATTTTGGTCTATGGGCGATGCCTTTGCATCGGTCGTCTAAAGGCGATGCCATAAGCATCAGCTATCTATGCTTCGTCCGAACGATCGAAAAGAGGTATCTTCATATAATCATTTGGCCTTCACCCAAACCTTCTGGTGTAGTAGTCTTTAGATCGCTCTTATATCATTTGGGGGTTTGGTGACTTGTGAAGGTTGGCCTCGGCCTACTGATCCTATGTCCGTATTGTTGTGGTCCATCGGCTTACGGCAAGGTTTGGCCGAGTTCCCCTTCGAGCACTATCGTTCGTCTATGCAATGATCCGCCAAGAGGATGGCCGATCGAGCTAGTTGGGTGTCGCTCATAGCGGTAATGAAGGCTCACAAGGAGACAGTCGTGGCTGAGAGGGCTCTCCTAGAGCACGTTGAGGCCAAATATTCAATCGCATCACAGGAGCTTGATCGGATATGAGCGAGGCAAGCTGACCTAGTCATGGAGCTGGAGTGGACCCGGGCGTAGATTTCTGAACAAGAGGGTGTCGTGGACTCTTTACCGACCCGAGTCAAAGCCCAATGGTGTCGATTCATTGATGTCGTATGCCACAAAGAGTGATGCCACTACACCCTCCAAGATGTTCTTGGCTCGGACGTCGAAGACCAGGCCCTTTTTCACAACGTCAATCTTATTCGGCTGCAGGCGGTCGAGGCCATCCGTCGAGTACTCTAAGCTTCATGTAGAATTGCCGGTGTTGTAATCAACCATTTCCCTTTTGAAATATATTGCCTTTAATTCCTTCGACTTGCATACTAAGTTTTTGTGCTGCATTTTTGGTCTATGGGCGATGCCTTTGCATCAGTCGTCTAAAGGTGATGCCATAGGCATCGACTGTCTATGCTTCGTCCGAACGATCGAAAAGAGGTATCTTCAGATAATCATTTGGCCTTCCCCCAAACCTTCTGGTGTAGTAGTATTTAGATCGCTCTTATATCGTTTGGGGGTCTGGTGACTTGTGAAGGTTGGCATCGGCCTACTGATCTGATGACCGTATTGTTGTGGTCCATCGGCTTACGGCAAGGTTTCGCCGAGTTCCCCTTCGCTTTTCTGGTGTTATCTTCATAGCATGATCTTGGGTGGCTCCTCGTTGATCAAGCTGATGTTGTTGTCTGACATGCTCCCATCTCCATGACCGACCTTCTCCTTTGGTCACCATTCGCTCTCAATCTTGCGTGGCCGATCAATTTCCTCGTTGTGCATCCGTGTTCTTGCTTCCTTATGCCACAAGCATTGCACACTTCCTTTATGGCTCCTCATGAAAATCCTAGGAGGACACCACCGTGACTTCTCTGGTATACTTTCGTCATCATCGGCCATCTGGCCAAATTCTTCAGAATCGATGGGACTAAGTCTTTCTACCGCTGATACCC
Organism: Zizania palustris; assembly: GCA_019279435.1. NCBI lineage: Eukaryota > Viridiplantae > Streptophyta > Magnoliopsida > Poales > Poaceae > Zizania > Zizania palustris. The sequence continues at coordinate 83,034,590 of JAAALK010000285.1, forward strand.
ATGGAGACGATAACCTTTGGTGCACTGTCTCTCGATTGTGCGGCCTGAGCTTGATGTTGCGTGCTCGATGACTGTCTTATGTTATGCCTTGAGCACCACATTCTGGACAGTCATCTATGGATGGTAGGCACAACCTCTCATTCTAGCAAAGCCTGAAGAACTCGCAGTTCCAATCAGGGTTGAAACATGAGTAGCCCCGGCTGTCTCCGCTATTCTCCCTCTCTTCCGACCTCCTTTGGTATTTCCTGATGAGGCCCGATGAGGTAACATTGATGTCAATTTGTTTTCATCCCCTTGCACGACGATCACCGACGTAATGGACATGCATCATGTTGACTAGGAACGGGTGACCGTCGATGTTCATGGGCTTCTTCCTGTCACCGAACATGATTCGACCTTGCTCCACGGCCGACTAGATCTGTTGCCTGAACACTTTGCACTCATTAGTATGGTGCAATGGGGAGTTGTGCCACTTGCAGTATTTTCTTTTCTTTGGCTCCTCGGCAGGCGGTATTATGTGGCTAGGTGATAGGTGGATCTACTTCTCTCTAAGTAATAGGTCAAATATTTTGTCGGCCTTATTTACATCGAAGTCATATCTCTCTTCCTCTTCGGTCGGCTTTACCCATGGGCAAGCAACCTGCTTGTAGTTCTTGGACCACTCAGACATACCAACCTCTGCATCTGAGTCGCTACTCTTGTCGGAGTCCGAGTGGTATATCTGGACGTACGCCACCTTTTTTGATGCATGTCCCTCTTGGCCTCTCGGAATTAGCTCTCATGTGCCGATAACCTCTATAGCAGTTGTGAAATGCTCTCAAACTCGTGTGATGAAAACCTCTGTTTAATTGGGATTAGGAGTCCTTGAAAGGCCAATTCCACCAACTGACTGTCGCTCAGGCTCAAACTGTAGCATCTGCTCCGTACATCCCAGAACCTCTGTACATAATCTTGTACCGATTCGTCCATTCTTTGTTTGACGGATGTCAAGTCGGTAAGCTTCATATCTTGGATGCCGGTGAAGAAATATTTGTGAAATCTCTTCTCTAAATCAGCCCATCCTCGGATGGAGTCCGCTAGCAGTGAAGAAAACCACGCCAAGGCCGATCCCGTTAGAGACAGTGGGAAGATTTGGACCCGCAGCACCTCGTCGGGTGATGCCTCTTCGCACTAGGTAAGGAAACAGTTGATGTGCTCGATCATGGAGATCGAGTCTTGTCCTAAGAACTTGGTGAAATCGGGTACCTTTTATCGGCTTGGCAGTGGTACTCGATCGAACCATTCCAGATATGGACACCGATACATGTACATCTGTTCTTTGGGCTTCATCCTAAATTGATCTCTAATTACCTCCGTGATCCGATTCACCTAGTCGTCTTCTTGCTGCCTCGATGTCGGATATTGGCCGGGCATTGGAGCATGTTGATACTACTCCTGCCGAACAACATTGTTCCCATACCGCCCTTCATCACTGTAGGGTTGTGCGCCATAGTACGTCGTCCGATGACACCCGGGAGGGATGCCATCAGGTTCCTCCCATGGCGGCACGAGGTCTGGAAGTGCGTTCTTTGTGATGCCATATGTCACTGGTGGCACCCCCTATCTTGGCAGTCTTGCGTCGAATGCTGGGAATGGCGCCAGTGCATTCCTCTCAATGCCATATGATGAGCTCTGGGGCGGGCCCTGTGCGGGGCCTACCAGATGAGCCATCTTGTTGGCTTTGTGACCGAGAGAGGTGCCCAGCTGCTCTAGCCTCATCGGCCCTTGCAGTTGTAGCACCTTCCGAGCGTGCGGCAGTTTTGTTGGATCATCGGGGATGTACGTCGGGCCTTACAGTGGTTTGGAGGCCACGATTCTCTCAACAGCTTTCTTGATCAGCCCTATAGAGTATTGACCAATGCCCCGGATTGGTTTGCTAGTGAGTGCCGATTTCTAGGAGATTGTCCTAAGAATTCTCCGTTGGCTGGCCACCTTCTATTGCTAATACTGGTCTTGGTAGTGGACTCTTCTACACGGGCCCCATCTGATTCATGCTATAGGACTGCAGGCATGACTTCTGGAACTCCTCCACGTGTCGTTGCACCTCCAACCTTTGTTCTTCAGTTCGGGTTTCCATGGTGATCGGGATGATGTTGTCGTCGTTGATCTCGCTCGCCATGGCTGGGTTGTTGGAGATTGTCCCACTGGGCATGCCAAAAAGCGTGTTGGTGTGTTTTTTGGTCACACTTTGACACACGCATGGCCTAGGAGATTTGCTTCACTCTAGTGCAGGTCCTACTTTCTTATAAAATGGGTTCAAGGCGTGCCAATCAGTTTGACTCTATAACTCATAACGGAATAGAAAATATGGCATTAGTAGCATAGCCTATTGGCTATCGAGCAGATGACCGCGATGAGGATGGGATATTCGTGGCATATCATGCCGATCTGCCATAAGGTCGATGAGCTAGGATGAAGCAATCGGGCGAGCGTGCCATCGGCCGATAAGATTAATAGTTAACCACATAGGCCAATGAGTGTTTTTCCGATAACTTATAAGACGTAGCGTGGAATTGAAGATAACACGTCGCCTTGTACTCTAACAGAAATAAATAAAATATGCCAGATAACATGTCCATATCATGAAAATCACCACAATAACTAGATTGGACCTAAACAAGATAGTAGCTAGTCACGATGATCTTAATAATATATCATAGAATCAGACATGCTTTATTTAGATTAACGTTATACAGCATGAAAGAAATACAATAGAAAGAGATGTCGGACTTAATCGATGAAGCCTCAAACTATCACACCTAGATCACATCAATCTAAGAGATCAAACTGAACTGATGCAGCCTTAAACCTAGCGAATACACCAAGAACAATCAGCGACCATACTGTTTCAATGTTCACCTCAAGAGATCAATCTGATGCAGTCGTGAGGATACTGATCTAATCGGTACGGATGTCGGGGGAGGCGGGACTCACCTCTTTGTTAGAGATCGAAATGATGCAGCCTAGCTCCGAGTGCCGAACCCAGTCAGATAAACCTTGGAAGCCATGGGTGGCGATGCGCCGAGTTGTTGATTGACAGAGATGTGTTTTTCTAAGCTAACTAGGGGTACATATTTATAGTCCGAAGACTTGCCATCCAAACACTCTATCTTAACTGATTCTGGATAATCTTCATCTTCATATTCTGTGTCTTATCTCCAACGGCTTCTTACGCGTCCGATCATCTTGTCACAGCATGGACAGGCTTCCTTGAATTTCATTGACTGAACCTCTTTGACTTCTGTTGACTGTGCGACATCTTGAGTAGGTCTGGCTTTACAAAATCTTGGTGTCAACACTCATTCATATTCATATAGCCCAGTAAAATTTTAGGAGAACAATTTCTACCGATAAAAACATTGACATTCGGCCTCACAAAATTTCAAACCCGTATTATACAGCCTACAATATTTTTTCCCTAGGAAGTTTTAGCATAGAAAAGTTAGGCCCAATAAATTTCATCGCATAAGGTTGGGACCATAAAACTTGGCCCACGAAATTTTACCCATAGAGGATGGCCCAGTAAATTGTCATCGAAGTTAAATTTGGTCTCGAAAAACTAACCCCAGAAATATCGGCCTAGAAATATTTCCGCCCATCTTAGCACCCTAGAAAAATTCAGCCTAGCAATAAATTCTACCCAGTAAAATTCCGGCCTCACAAAATGCCCTTCATTGTGCCACAACCCTTCCTTCGACCCCGACGCTGCACGCCGCAAGTCTACGCTGGTAGCGAACTTCACCGGCTACGGCCTCCACAGTCCGCATAGCCTGGTATCCCACCATCCCCTTCCCATCCCACACCCACCGCTATCGGAAACATACGTTTGTCGAGATCAAGTTTGTCAAGTGTATATTTTTCTTGCACTCAGCAAAGATGTTTCTTCGCTAAGTGTCAACAAAATTACTCAGTGAACAGATAGTATTCAACGAACATGATTTTTGCCGAGTGCTAGAAGATAGTGCACTTGGCAAACAATAGAGCACTTGACAAAGCATAAAAAAATCAACGAAAAATGGTCGCCAATTCCAGCTGTTGAAGGCAGGCGACAACGATGGAAAAAAAAATGAAGTTTGTCTAGTATCAGTTAACGGATTCTTAGCAAACTAACGAATGTAAAAGAAACGTTCTTTTTTTATAATTGAAGTTTAAATTATGGTTTTAACTTAAAAAATTACGCTCAAAATGCAACACATATTAATCCATGTAAAACGTTTGCATTTTTAGTCCTTTGCCAGTAAATGTAAAGAAATTTTGAGAAATATAGGTTGCGACGCTGAATAAACAATGAGGAGTCTAATGGTTTTTAATTCTAAAAAATCAATTAAAGTCTGGAAAACATGAGACTTATGATGATGTTATGGTATGATATATAGATACTGTGATACAAAATTAAAAATATTTCAAGAAATTTTATCACGTAGAGTGTTTATAAATCAAAGATTCTCCAATGAGAAATTAGGGTTTAGAGAAGGAATGAGTTAGGCTTAAAATAAAATTGATGGTTAAATCTTTGTTTGAACTTGAAACTTTATTACAATCAAAATACAACAAAAATTATCTCATTTAAAAAATTGTATTTTTTAGATTAGCTTACTATTTTTAATTCATTAAGTGTGTTTCAAGGATTTAAAATGAAACAGGTGAAATTTGAACTGTAAATGGCTAAAATAATTGTTGTAGCATAAAATTTATGCTAAAAGGTTTGTTTGTCCTCAAAAGGCTACAAATTGCAAAGTGGATTTATACTGGTTTGGACATTTGAAAGGGATAATGACCTTACGTGTTCATAGTGATTTTTTCTATTATCTATCTTTTGTCCTCTTACAATTGAGATGTCTAGCATCTATAGGCAAAATATAATAGGAAAATACTATTTTACCGACTAGTTACAACCGACGTAGCGAACCATATTTACAAGACTTCATAGGGGTAGAATGGTAACATCTCATGTAAATACATATGTTGTTACTGGGGTGAAGGCCCTTAGTTTTGGCTTCGGCCTTTTGGAGTGATTCACAGATAGTGTTATTTGGGTTCTGTTAAGGTAAAACTATTTCCCCCAACAGTAGCCCCTCGCATGTAGCCTTTTTTATCGAAGGGGTAACATGTGCCTATTGACAAATGACACCCTATAATAGGTTCCTTCGGACCATAAGGCTTCGGAGCCTGGTCCCGAGCCAACTCAAGCATTAAATGGTTGCCAAGGACTGACGGGACGCACTCAGAAGCCCAAATGACGCCCGGGCGACCAATGATTCAAACGACGCATTACAAGTCTTTCGACCTCGCCCTCCATCGGAGAAGTTTGAACAGACCCTCGAGTTGAAGATAACAAAGTCCACATTGGACTCTACAAACGACATGTGTGCCAACAAGGTTATCAATAAGGTGGGCCTCCGTGTCTCAGAGACCAATGTTATTCCTGCTCCTCGGGCTGACGAAGTTGTGGTATTTGAAGCCTTTTTGAAGCAGGGCTCGGGGTCCTGGCCGAGGAGTTGATGGGTGAAGTGTTGCAGATGTACAATCTAGAGCTTCCTCGGCAGTCCCCGAATATCATAACCTGGCTTGCTATCTTCAAGTGGGCAATAAGGGCCGAGGGATGCGAGGGCCGTGCGTATGTTTCCATGGCCCTTCACGATGCGAACTTCCAACCCAAGAAGTGGACTTGTGAAGACAAAGTCGCTAAGGCCCTAGCCTTCGGCAGTGTCAACTTCCAGCTACGCAAGGAGTTCAATTATTTTTTTGGATAGGATTGTGAATGACCGTTGGTACTTGAGGTGGGACTAGAAATGGTTCTATATTGCGGTAGGAGCAGAGTCCTCCCTTCGCAGTACCAACAAGCTTATCTCATACCGCTACCAAGTCTAGGTGGCCACGAACTCCGCCACCATCAAGTCTTGGATTCAGTTGCTGGAGTAGGTGGCCCGGAGGATAAGCATGAGGGACCTCATGGAGGAGTTCATCACTCTTCAAATCGACCCCTTGAACGCATATGGTCGAAGGGTCTTTTTAAGGACTTTGCGACGGGCGACTTGAAGGATATCCCTTCAGACTTCCTAGGTGATATTCTGAATCATAACTACTATATTTTTGATACTTTGTTTACAAATCTTAATTATTGGGCTTCGCTGCCTTGTAGCCAAGTGATAAATACTGACGTTGAAGGCGGCGGTCATAGAGACAAAGCGTGTTGTGGGCACTACGACATCATACGAGTGAAGTCGATGCATCACCCTAGTTCGGACTTAGGAGAGGTACAATCGGGTATGGGCTCAACAAGGGCTGATGGATTCAACACCCTCCAATGGAGGGTCGAAGAGGAAAAGGGCGAATGACAGCGAACCACATGGTTCATCGTAACAATGTCCACGGGGGCATTTAGACTTCGTGGACCCCCATGGATCCCCTCGAGCGGTTTCGACCATCGAAGCCCTTGGCAAGGGGACTCCACCGCCTCTGATCCCTGTACCTGGATGTAGGACCGAAAGTAGCGACCGGAGAGGGGGTGAATGGGCGCCTAAAAATTCTTTCGAATCAATGGCCTGCTCCCAACACCCAACGCACCTCAAAAGACTAAGCAGCAAAACGTAAACAGATCACCAAAGCCTAAAAGTATCTAGCCTAGAAACGACCGGTGTCCTAGACATAGAAACACCAATACAGTGCTGATAGGCAGATAAACAAAGCATTCAAAACATGGAAAGCTCAAAGTTCATCACAGCAATTTAATCTGAGCGCAAGTGAAAATAGATGAGAAGTTACTTGTTCAAAGTTGTCTCCAGTAAGGTACTTGACGAAGCCTGCTTCGCAGTGTCGAAGCCTACTCTAGAGTGACGAAGCCTGCTTCGGAGTTCTTTGTCGAAGGCTAACGAAGTCTGTCGTGGAAGTGTCGAAGGTTTGTGGAGTCTAGGCTAGGTCGAGTGTAGCATAATGCGAAGCATGCTTTGGTACGAAGTGTGAGAGTATCGAAGCCTACTTCGAACAGCACACTTCGAAGCTATGAGATTTAACAAGAGAAAACAACTTTGAAGCTCAACAGAGAAAAATCAAAGCCTGCAATGCAACCTTCAAAGCTAGTTGGATATGACTACCGGAGTAGTAAACTTCGAATTGCAGACCAACTTCGAATCAGAGTCCGCTGGTGCTCTTGCACAAGAAACCGAAGCCTAGAAACACACTTCGAATCACAAACTTCGAACGCACAAAACGAGGTCCACAGAAATGTCAACAGCAGAAAACTCTCAGTAACACACTCAGAGCGAAGCCAACCAGAGAGACACGCTTCGAAGCTAACTTCGAAACCTGTCGAAGTATGCTTCGTAAACCTGCCGAAGTATGTCAGAATAAAAACTTCGAATCAGTGCAGACTTCGGAACGGAGTTCACACTTTAAGTTCTGAGTTACGGATGGCAATAGAGCCTATGGAGAAGTCTGATCAAAGCCTGCTTCGCAGAACGGAAGGACTTCGAGCAAAGCATGGGGCTCCGCCAGAAACATCAATAGACAAGCCAGACACTATCTTCTCGATCAAAAAGCCATGTCAGGAAAAAGCAAGGGCTAGAAAACTAGCATACGGTAGCAACAGGAGATAGGTACTACTTGCTGCTACAGGAGCACGCAAGAAGTACTAGTACTCAGCTGAAGAATATAAGCAACCAGAGAAGACTATTTGCATGGAGCCAGACACTTGTAGGCACACAAAATGATGCAATAAAGCCACAAGATCTCTGCACACCGAATGACATGAATAGAGAATGAAAATGTCACAGAACCGTGAAGAACAAAAAACTCACGATGGCAATGCGCAGGAAGAAATCACATGAACAGGAGCCTGGCGGTGCACGCAGGAGAATGAACAGGAAAACGTGACCCAATCTCTTGATTAAAAAGTGATTTCTGAAAAAAGGGTGACCTAACCCTAGGGATTGTTTTATAAGCAGCCCAATAGCTAGGAATATTCCACCAGCCCCTTAGGGTTTTTTACAGACGCTTAAATAAAAGGAAAATATTAAACTACCCTTAGGATATTTTTACAGATTCGACTGACTGACTGTGGGCCTAAGGAAAAAATAGTAAACTCCTATTTACAGATGACTTATCCGGAAGCTAAGCTTTCGTAGTGACTACGGCTTCTCTTCTGGACAGTCCGATACAAGATCAGCGGTCGTCAGTTTTGCGCTAAAACTGACAAAGCGTCCACCGACTTTGCACCAGGTACCCGGATTGGGCCGGCCCGATTCCGCAGCTCTCTCAGTCCGGCAATCGCTTGCCGCCCGTGTACCTGAGTAAATCCTGGTCAATAGCCTAGTGGATCCTCTACTGCTCCTATCCCATGTACCCGGATTGGGCTAGCCCGACTTCGCGGCCCCTCTACCCGACAGTCGCTCGCTTTCCGTGTACCTGAGTCACACACGGCCCAGACGCAGCAGGTCTTCTCTCTCTCTCTCTCTTCAGTCCTCTTTGACTACCTTTGATAATGACTCATCACATCTAGAACCATGAGGCCCACGCTCTTCAGCATGGCTCCTCAATCTCCCCCTTGATGAGTGCATTGTCAACACTTATCTTTATTAGCTCTTCAGTACCTGCGAACAACTGTGGAAACACGGAAACAAAGCACAAGAAAACAGAGAAGAAGAAAATAAAGGTAAAAGTTTAACCCTAATGACCAAAAGCCGAACAAAAGCAAGAGGCAGTCATTATGGTTAACCCAAGGTAAAAAACTCAAAAACGAGTGGAATCTCAGAATCAACAAGGATATCAAAAGAGTAAGGACAAACGGGACAAAAACTCCCCCTGAAACAAATCTCAGAGAAAGCCAAAACTCCCCCTTAAACTCTTCTCCCAAAATTTCTCCCCCTTGTTGACAAGTGGACTCATCAAGCGAGACTAAATGCACTCTAAAGAGACACAGACTCCCCCTGAAATGCAACTCCCCCTCAAAATATGCAGTGAATGCAACTGGGGTGCAGGTGAAGTAAAGAAAGCATGCTTCTCAGATATGATTGACTGCAATTAACAAAATCTAGCAGGTATAGCAAAAGACATACTGTCTAAGACACATGGCATGATCAGTGCAACTGATGATATCTAAAGAAATTCATTAGCACGCATTTTTCAATTTTTGTTAATAAAAGCATCACCACATTTTCCAGTTTACCAGCAAGGTAAAGCATGAAATGCAGAAGCTAACTGATATCTACCAAGATAAGCATTGTCCAACACAAAGTGCTTCAGCAAACTTGTTGTCTTTTTAATTTTCAGGCTTTTTCATTTTCCTTTTTCATTTTTGCCAGGAGTTATTTGCAAGTCAAACCTTATGCTGACCGACCAAGTCAAGCCTAGGCCAGAACTGGACCATCAGAAGCTTAAGACATTGGTCTTGGCATACATTACACTGTCCTAGTTCATACCAAAGTGCTATAGTAAACAGTCCAGAACAATGCAATGCGACAAAGCAAACCCACCTGGATCTTTTCAACTCAAGCATAAACAGGCATGGAATTTTCATTTTTTTCTAATTTTTCATTGTTTTTATAGCACATTTTCCATGTTAAAAGCATAAAGATGTCCAAGTTGCATATCTGCATCTATGTGAGGAACTAGCTACAAGGCATGTAACAGATAGCAAAAGCACTCAACCTACACATGCTAGTTACCAGAAGCAATGGTGATCATTTTTCAAGTTTAAAGCATAAAAACATGCATATGACAGATATCAGATATATCAAGTGAACTGACGCAAAGCATGATCATCGACAAGTAATCAAAAGCATGTACCAACTAGAATAAGTAAATCAGTTCAATCATATAACAGAAGCAAGCTCAAAAGTGTGATATGTGAGCATGTATGATATGAACACACACAAAAAGACTCAAGAAAAGAGTAAAGAAGAAATAAAACTGACTCAAAATATCCTAAAAAGGATACACAACACCCAAATCCCCTCGTAAACGCTCAAAAGTAGACTGATCTAGGGGTTTGGTGAAAATGTCAGCCAACTGATGATGAGTATCAACATGAACAAGGTCAATGACACCTTTCTCATATTGATCCCGCAGAAAGTGAAAGCGCACATCAATGTGTTTGGTTTTTGAATGGAGACAAGGGTTTTTCCCTACACTAATAGCACTGGTGCTGTCGCAAAACAAAGGAACTCTGGTAGGAAAGAACAACCCAAAATCTCTCAATGTGGAAATCATCCAAACTAACTGTGAGCAGCAGCTAGCAGCAGCTACATACTCAGCCTCAGTGGTCGAAAGAGCAACTCCAGACTGCTTTCGAGAAGACCAAGACACAAGAGACGAACCAAGAAACTGGCAAGTACCGGAAGTCGACTTGCGATCCAACCGGCACCCACCAAAGTCAGCGTCCGAAAATCCAGATAAATCAAGAGATGATGATGCTGAATAGTAAAGACCAAGATTAGGCGCATAGGTGAGTTACCTGAAAATGCGCTTGACAGCCTGCTGATGAGACGCGCGTGGTGAAGACTGGAAGCGCGCGCACAGTCCCACGGCGAACTGTATGTCTGGCCTTGTTGCCGTCAAGTACAGCAGCGACCCGATCATCCCTCGAAACTCTCTCTCGTTGACCTTGATGTCATTCTCGTCCTTGTCCAAGCCCCTAGATGTGCCCATTGGGGTCATCTGAGGCTTCAGCTCTCCACCAAAGTCGAATTTCTTCAACATGTCCCGAGTGTACTTACCCTGGTGGATGAAGGTGTCATCCTTGGTCTGCTTGATCTGGAGCCCTAAGAAGTACTTGAGCTCACCCATGAGGCTCATCTCAAATTCGCTGTGCATATGCTTAGAAAACTTGGACACAAGAGAATCAGTAGCACCGCCAAAGATAATGTCGTCCACGTAAATCTGAGCGACTAAGAAATCTGAAGCATCTCTGAGCAAGAAAAGAGTTTTATCCACAGAACCCATCACAAAGCCCTTCCCCAACAAAAACTGCTTTAATCGGTCATACCAAGCCCTGGGGGCTTGCTTCAAATCGTATAAAGCTTTCTGTAGCTTAAAAACATGTCGAGGAAACTTAGGGTTCTCAAAACCGGGGGGTTGCCTAACATAAACCTCCTCCTCTATGTACCCGTTCAGAAAAGCACTCTTGACGTCCATTTGAAAAAGCTTAAAACCCTTCGAAGCGGCAAAAGCTAAGAGAATGTGAATGGACTCAAGATGGGCTACAGGGGCAAAAGTTTCTTCAAAATCAATACCCTCTTTTTGGCAAAAACCCTGGGCAACGAGTCGAGCTTTGTTGCGCACCACAACCCCATCTTAACCTTGCTTGTTCTTGAACACCCACTTGGTGCCTATGGGGTTGCATCCGGGTGGCAGCTCAACCAGTATCCAAACCCGATTGCGGACAAAATTCTCAAGCTCTTCTTGCATAGCATTAATCCAATTAGAATCAGAGAGAGCATGAGAAACGTCTCTGGGCTCAAAAGATGCAACAAAAGCAGATTCAGCAAACACAGCAAGAGATTCAACAGACGAACACAAAGTCATCTCAGTTAAATCACCAATGATGAGCTCTGAGGGGTGATCACGCTGAACTGCTCGGGATCCCTGGTGATCTGAAGTCACCTCACCGGAGTCAGGAGCAGGCACCTTTGGACTCGACTGAGGGGCTCGATCGAAGTGGAAGAAGTGATCAGAGGTCCACCCTCGTCCTCAGTCGAAGTCTCAGAAGGTGTGGGCTCTACAGGCTGTGCAGAAGGCCCACCCTCATCAGCAGCCGGAGTGTCATCATCTTCCTTGAAGATGGACTCTCCTAGCTCACCATCACCAGAAAGCTCAAAAGAATGAGTCAAAGAAGGCAAGGACTCATCAAATGAAACCTCGCAAGTCTCGACAAGTTGCTGGGAGTCGAGGTTCCAAACACGGAAGCCTCGAGAAAGTAAAGCGTAGCCAAGAAAAACTCTGTCCCAGCAACGAGACTCAAACTTGTCCAAATGCCCTCTCTTCTTGAGCACAAAGCACTTGCAGCCAAATGCTCGCAAGTGGCTCACCTTGGGTTGTCTGCCAAACCGCAACTCATATGAAGTCTTACCAAGGTAAGCTCTAAGAAAAATGTGGTTGGCCAGATAGCAAGCCGTGTTCATGGCTTCAGCCCAAAAACACCTAGGAGTCCTGTGCTCATCGAGCATCGTCCTGGCCATCTCGACTAGCGTGTGGTTCTTTCGTTCCACAACGCCATTCTATGGGGGAGTGTAAGGAGCAGAAAACTGATGATCAAGACCCTGATCACTACAGAAGCTGACGAACTAAGAGTTCTTGAACTCAGAGCCGTTGTCGGAGCGAATTGCTCGCATCCGACCATTGTTCTCATTCTTCAGCTTCAAAATCAGGTCACGAACAAAATGAAAAGTTTCATCCTTAGACTCCAAAAAGAAAACCCACGAGAATCGAGAAAAATCGTCAACAATGACAAGCGCGTACCACTTCCCACCGACTGAGTGTACTCGAGCTGGACCGACAGTGTCCATGTGTAGCAGCTCGCCCGGATACAAAGTCATCACCTGAGTCACAGGTGAGTGAGAAGCGGCAACCATTTTTCCCGTGATGACAGGGATGGCAAACTAGATCCTTCTCCATTTTAAGCTTGGGCAATCCTCAGATAAGGTCCATAGAGCTCAACCTGACTAGCAAGTAAAAACTCAAATGACCTAACCTCCTATGCCACTTCCAAAGCTTAGAGGAGGATTCAGCAATCAAACAGCGAGAAGGGCCAAAAGAACTAGAGAAGTCAATCCGAAAAACCTTATTGAAAGGTAAGATCTAGCAAATCAAAGACCCTCTAGAATCAATCACAGAAGAACTGCCTTTCTTAAAGCGAACCTCCAACCCATCCTCAAGAAGTTGCGAAACAGAAATCAAATTGAAATTCAAATTTCCAACCAAAGCAACGTTCTTCAAAGAGAAATGGTCAGAGATGTGAATTGAGCCAATGACATGTACCTTCCCTTGACCACTGTTCCCGAATGTGATGTACTATTTGGAGCTCGGGGGAGTGAGACTGGAGAACCATCTGCGATGTCCCGTCATGTGGCGAGAGCATCCTGAGTCCATGATCCAAACGTCCTCTAGTCCCCGATCCTGCACAATCAGTGGTTGTAAGGGGGAGCAAATGGTCTAGAACCAGGTTTAGCAAAAGAACTAAACTAGTGTCGCGCCATCTGCTCAAAAGACGGAAAGCAAAAACCATCAGAAGAGTTTGGACCAAAGCGCGGCTCAAAACGCGGTCCATGGTTCTGCCTAAAACCTCAGCCACGAGGTCCAGGACCGTAGCCAAAATGGCCTGGAACTCTGCCGGAATGAACACCACCAACTGGAGCACGGGCATGAAAGTCGTCTCCTCTACCACCACCTACACGACGCGGCCTGGCCTCCAGCCTCTCCCCGCGTTGAGGAACTCTCAGTCTACCACCATGCTGGTAGAACTACTCCTGACCACCACGAGCACGCTCTGCTCTCTCAACCCGCTTCCTCCTGAAGCAAAACTCCACAAGATGCATGTCTCTCTGACAATACTCACAATGATAGGTGGGCTTCTTGGGATGTGGTTGAGGCTTGGGGTTCTTGGGCTTAGTGGTGTTTGGTGTAGTCTTCTTGGGTTGAGAGGGTCCAGGAAGAGAGTCAAGAGAAGTGTGGAGGTGTTTGGGCTTTGGAACCCGGATGGGCTTCTTGGGTGGAGCTTTGGGCTGTTCTTGGATCACTCCATCCTTGGGCTAACTAGCCTGGAAAGACTCAGTGGAGTGAGTCTGGGGATATCTCTGCTCAGGGGTCATTTTACTCCACTCCACTGCTCGGCTAATAGCACTCTCAAAGTCAGCCTTGGTGTAGGTGTAACCAACCCCAAACCCATCCTGCCTCTTAAACTGCTAGATCATCATGCCGAGTTGTGGCTCTCTAGCACTGATCCAACTCAGGATAGAACTGAGGTAAAAGTTCTCATTTTGAGCATCAGTTAGCTCCTCTCTCAAGGAAGCTAGAACCTCCACCTGAGACAAGCAAGTCTTACACTCTCTATCTACTTGGACAGACTTCTCAGCTTTCAGCTTAATCAACTCTAGTCTAAGAGACAAGCAGTTCTCACAGACAGTGGGTGAAACTGACAGTGTCTCAAGCTCTAGCCTAGTCTGCGCCAGCTCAGCTCTCACTCTCTCCAAATCACCCAAATGCGCATCGCCCTTGGCTTTCAGCTCAACTAGACTAGCTATATGAGATGGGCAATCAGCACAGGGCACGACGACAGTGGCTTGAGCATCTTTCAGCTCCAGCTGAGCACTTTCAAGCTCAGTGGCCAAAGCGTCCCTCTCATCAACCCTTTCTGTGTACCTGGACTTCAGAGTCGATAGGTCACACAGAAGAACCTCACACTTTGGGCACTCACTGCTATCACCCAAGCAAGGGGAAGAAGATAGACTCTCAATTCTGCCGTTGGCCACGGCAAGCTCACTCTCTAAATCATCTATCCTCTTCTTAGCCCCTCTAAGCAGTTTTTCCCGATATTTTAACTCCTGACGATTGCTTTCAAGTAAATCAACGATTTCACGTTCATAAGATGATACCTTTTCATTGTCGTCGTCGTCGGAGTCATCGGAGGATCCCTTCTCTTCCTTATCCCCAAGAGCCATGGAGTAGAAGCTCTTGCGGGATCTTCGGCGCTGATGTGAGCGGCTCTTCGGCCTATCCCCGAAGGCCATGAAGCAGAGCCCCGCTGGATCGTCCTTGTCCTTCCCCTTCCTTATGACGATCTCCTCATCACTTGAGCTCGATGAAGAGGAAGAAGACGTGGACCACTTGGAGTAGCTATTATCCATCTCAGCGAAGAAGGCCTTGTCGCGCTTCTTGTTCTCTCGCCGGTAGTCCTTCAGGGCCTTTCTAAAGAATCTGGTCTTTGGCTTGCCCTTGTTGAAGGAGGAGCTGTCGTGCTTGCCGGAGTCGTGGAAGCCACCACCTGTGCCCTTCTTGTGGCCATTGCGCTTGGGGCAGTCGGCGATGAAATGTCCTGGGTCACCACACTCAAAGCACTCGGATTTTGTGTCGTGTCTCTTGAACATTCTTTTGTCATAAACACGACGCACCCGGTTGTTAAAGACACACAGGTCATCATCTCCCAAAGACTCAAGCTAATCCTCAGTGATAGACATCAAAGAGAACCCAGCACAACTCACAGAAGAGGGATCAATAGAAGGTGTAGCAAGGGCCAGAGACTTTGATCCTGAGCTAGTGAGATTTGATCTCAACTGGGTATCAACCTCGGTGGCCTTCAGCTTGCTAAACAACTCATAAATGGTCAAGGTATCATAAGATGTGCTCTCAATGATAGAGGATACCTTGATCTCCCAGATCTTAGGGTCCAAGGTATGGAGAACCTTGAGAGCCTGCTCATGATCTGAGACTAACTGAACACCCTCAGCCTTGTTGTCCCGAAGCTTGTTTATGATCGATTGAAAACGACCAAACAACGCTTCAACAGATTCACCCGGCTTTTGTGTGAAGTTCTCATATTCACGCCGGTAGGTCTGATAGAGCCGAGCCTTGACCTGAGCTATCCCCTCATGGTGTGCCTGAAGGGTAGCCCAGATCTCTCTCGCAGTGGTGAGATGGCTCACGCGCTCAAATTTAGTGGGACCTAAACCAGAAAACAAAATGTTCACAGCTTTGTTATTGTTCAGATGTTGGGTGATGATACTAGGAGAATCACGCTCAGCAACTGGCAATATGACAAACGTAGCGTGAACACAAATTTCCCAGATGTCCGAGCTTTGGATCATGAGATAGGCTCGCATGCGAGTCTTCCAATAGTTATAGCCATAAGCTTCCAAGGATGAGACCTTTCCAGGAGACGTCATGATCACTACTGAGGTTTAGAACCGGTTAAGGTATGGAAAAACCCTAACCAGGCTCTGATACCACTTGTAGGACTGAAAGTAGCGGCCAGAGGGGGGGTGAATGGGCGCCTAAAAATTCTTTCGAATCAATGGCCTGCTCCCAACACCCAACGCACCTCAAAAGACTAAGCAGCAAAACGTAAACAGATCACCAAAGCCTAAAAGTATCTAGCCTAGAAACGACCGGTGTCCTAGACATAGAAACACCAATACAGTGCTGATAGGCAGATAAACAAAGCATTCAAAACATGGGAAGCTCAAAGTTCATCACAGCAATTTAATCTGAGCGCAAGTGAAAATAGATGAGGAGTTACTTGTTCAAAGTTGTCTCCAGTAAGGTACTTGACGAAGCCTGCTTCGCAGTGTCGAAGCCTGCTCCAGAGTGACGAAGCCTGCTTCGGAGTGCTTTGTCAATGGCTAATGAAGTCTGTCGTGGAAGTGCTGAAGGTTTGTGGAGTCTAGGCTAGGTCGAGTGTATCATAATGCGAAGCATGCTTCGGTGCGAAGTGTGAGAGTATCGAAGCCTGCTTCGAACAGCACACTTCGAAGCTATGAGATTTAACACGAGAAAACAACTTCGAAGCACAATAGAGAAAAATCAAAGCCTGCAATGCAACCTTTGAAGCTAGTTGGATATGACTACCGGAGTAGTAAACTTAGAATTGTAGACCAACTTCGAATCGGAGTCCGCTAGTGCTCTTGCACAGGAAACCGAAGCCTAGAAACACACTTTGAATCACAAACTTCGAACGCGCAAACGAGGTCCACTCTCGGTAACACACTCATAGCGAAGCCAACCAGAGAGACACGCTTCGAAGCCAACTTCGAAACCTGTCGAAGTATGCTTCGTAAACCTGCCGAAGTATGTCAGAATAAAAACTTCGAATCAGTGCAGACTTCGGAACAGAGTTCACACTTTAAGTTCTGAGTTACGGATGGCAGCAGAGCCTATGGAGAAGTCTGATCGAAGCCTGCTTCGCAGAACGGAAGGACTTCGAGCAAAGCATGGGGCTCCGCCAAAAACATCAATAGACAAGCCAGACACTATCTTCTCGATCAAAAAGCCATGTCAGGAAAAAGCAAGGGCTAGAAAACTAGCATACTGTAGCTACAGGAGATAGGTACTACTTGCTGCTACAGGAGAACGCAAGAAGTACTAGTACTCAGCTGAAGAACAGAAGCAACCAGAGAAGACTATTCGCACGGAGACAAACACTTGTAGGCACACAAAATGATGCAATAAAGCCACGAGATCTCTGCACACCGAATGACAGGAATAGAGAATGAAAATCTCACAGAACCGTGAAGGACAAAAAACTCACGATGGCAGTGCGCAGGAAGAAATCGCATGAACAGGAGCCTGGCGGCGCACGCAGGAGAATGAACAGGAAAAACGTGACCCAATCTCTTGATTAAAAAGTGATTTCTGTAAAAAGGGTGACCTAACCCTAGGGGTTGGGGCCCTTTTTATAGGCAGCCCAATAGCTAGGAATATTCCACCAGTCCCTTACGGTTTTTTACAGACGCTTAAATAAAAGGAAAAGACTAAACTGCCCTTAGGATATTTTTACAGATTCGACTGACTGACTGTGGGCCTAAGGACAAAATAGTAAACTCCTATTTACAGCTGGAAGCTAAGCTTTCGTAGCGACTACGGCTTCTCTTCTGGACAGTCCGATACAAGATCAGCGGTCGTCAGTTTTGCGCCGAAACTGACAAAGCGTCCATCGACTTTGCACCAGGTACCCGGATTGGGCCGGCCCGATTCTGCAGCTCTCTCAGCCCGGCAATCGCTTGCCGGCCGTGTACCTAAGTCAATCCTGGTCAATAGCCTAGTGGATCCTCTTCTGCTCCTAGCCCATGTACCCGGATTGGGCCAGCCCGACTTCGCGGACCTCTGCCCGACAGTCGCTCGCTGCCCGTGTACCTGAGTCACACATGGCCCAAACGTAGCAGGTCTTTTCTCTCTCTCTCTTCAGTCCTCTTTGACTACCTTTGATAATGACTCATCACATCTGGAGCCATGAGGGCCACGCTCTTCAGCATGGCTCCTCACTGGAGGGGAGCAAGAAGTCACATTGGTGATCATAGTCGAGGGCTTAGAGTCGGTGGCTTTGGGAGCTCAACTAGATGATTGGGCACATCTCTTTGTGCCCTTATACTACCTAGACCTCTCCCAAAATGTTGGACCAGAAATGACGACCAAAGGGGGGTGAATGGGAGCTTTTAAAATTTCAGACCAAAAATAGCCTTCTGTTTTAATTCTATCTTCTGCGGAACAGGCTTCGAACACACCCTTCGAAGGTCTGGTTCGGAGGTATTTTACAGCTCCGAAAACAGGCTTCGCAAGGAGCTAAA
Organism: Zizania palustris; assembly: GCA_019279435.1. Taxonomy (NCBI): domain Eukaryota; kingdom Viridiplantae; phylum Streptophyta; class Magnoliopsida; order Poales; family Poaceae; genus Zizania; species Zizania palustris. The sequence goes on from JAAALK010000285.1 coordinate 83,052,898, forward strand.
GTTCGAAGCCAAGAAGACTTCGCTCCGCCCACAAACCCGAAAATTCAGCTCTACTAAGTCAGTGCAGGCTCCGCACTCAGGGTGCCTTCGAGCAGGCTTCGCACTTCACCCTTCGCAAGAGCAGACTTCCCTTTGCGTACTTCAACCAAATACTCAGCGACAGCAACTGGTGCTAGGCTTCGTACTTTGAAGGTCTAAATACACACTGAACAGACTTCGCCGAGGACTTCGACGGGAAGAAAACGGGCTTCGATTCAGCACAGAGACAGCGTTTCGCTAGTAATCAGAGAGGTCTAGCCTCCAGTTTACACAGAGCGAACAGACACTGAAAAACACACTTCACCCAGACAGACTTCTCACACACCTCTCTAGAAAAACTCACAAGAAGATGGTGCACAAAGAAATCAAAGCATGCAGAGAAGTATGCATACAAGTTCAAGCAGTAAAAGAAAACAGAATCAAAGCTTCATTGCTTGAACAGGGAACACAAAATGAACTCACAGGATGAATACAAGAGTGTGGCGGCTAGCACGAGAGTTCTACAATGGCTGCTCAAAGTGTTGATGTGACCTAGCCAGCCTCCACTATTTATAGGCACTATTCAGCCCTGTGAATAGACTACTTTACCCCTAGGGTTTACACCGATTTTGTCTCATCAGAACAAGGGGTACAACTGGTAGTCTACTTTATTTGGAGGCTTCTTTTGTCAGCTTCGCATAGGGGACAGCACCAGCTTTTGCAGAGCAGACGCTGTTAGCCTTTGTAGTTTTGGACCCTTTTGAAGCCCCCCTTCGCACGCGAGGGGTGCGGTAGCTTTGGTGAGAAGCCTTGAGCCTAACGCCTTCGCTTCACTGAAGTCAGCCTTCGATACAGTGACAATTTTGAGTCGAAGCCGTCAAAGCCCTTGGGCCTTCGCACCAACACCTTCAGAGTGGACCACCATGGCTTCGCAGCTTCTCCCAGCTCGAACTCCGTCAGTCCGTGTACCGAAGCCATGCAAGGCCGAAGTACCTCAAGTCAGCCTCACTCTGGAGCCAGCCTTGCTCTGAAGCCAGCCTCACTCCAAAATCAGCCTAGTCAGCTTCAATCCGAAGCCAGCCTCACTCCGAAGCCCCACCTTCGGAGTACCACCCTTCAAAGTCCCTCCTTCATCCAAGGCCTCCGCATGAAGCATTCCATGAGCACTTCGTCGCAGTGTCTCTCCCCGAGCACACTCCTCAGCGATCCTCACCCGAATCATGCCTTCGATGCACCTCGACTTCTGAGACCTTCATCGGGTATACCTTCGAGTGTCTCCCTCCGGAGCACACTTCGAACACCTTGCCTCATTGCTGAGGACTTAGTCCACCATACTTCGAAGTCACTCCATTCGGAGTACCCTTCGAAGTGCCTCGCCTCCGAGGACTTCGTCTCGGGGTACCTTCACCCGGAGTCACACTCCGCACTTACTTCCTTCTCCTGGCGCACCTCGACCCAAGGTCCGACCTCGACCCCTTCGCAGCCTTCGTGATGGAGCTCCCCGCTCCCCTGGCATCAATCCTCCCGCTTGACCCAGGTTCACTTGCTACGAACCGTTCATCGTCTTCGAAGTCACCTGCGCACCACAGACAAACAGACAAGTGTATCCAGTACCCCGGAGACCTCTCTGGGTAAGCAACCTCCGATACACACTCTGGTGTACCTCCAAAAATACCGAACCCTTCGGTACAACCCAGTCATCGTGTACTGTCGGACCCCTCCGACAGGCACACTCCGCTGCAACAGCTGCAGCAACCAGAGCCCACCGAACCATTTGGTGAAACAGCCTCCGAACCCCTTCGGAGGGACCCCTTCGAATCAGAGGGTAAAATCTGTCAATCACTCATCACAGACTCCGAAACCAACCCTTGGTTTCTCAATCTCCCCCTTGATGAGTGCATTGACAACCAAATCCAAGTTCAAGAAAATTTGAAAAAATTCAGCACACAAGTGACCATAAAAACTCAGAAACAAGCCAAATCATGTCACTTGACAAAAGAATTTTCCTCCCCCTTTTCAAAAGAGTAAAAGCCCCTTCGGCAAATCTCCCCTTTGCAAGATAAAAACTCCCCCTGAGTTATTTTACCCCCTTGTTGCAGAGAACTCAAAAATTTCTCCCCCTTTGGCAATGCAAGCATCAAGGAGCATGTAAAAGATGCATAGCTTCGAAATGGGCAGAATTGCAAGGACACATAAAGCAACAAATATGCCAACATTAATACCAATTATCATGTGCTCAGCTCAGTTTAACATTCTCTAAAAACATGATGACAGCATGTGATTTTATCATTTTGAAATAAAAGCATCACCACTCAATCAAGGTAACTAGACAAGTAAAAATAGAGACTGCGCAAAGCTAGTTAATTTCTACTCTAGACAGACAAGTCCAGTTCAAGTGGAGCATTGAAAGCAAACTGGATGATCAATTAATTTGTTGTTCTTTTCATAATGCCAGAGGTTATTTGTTTGTCTACCTTATACTTTCCAATCAAGCCAAGCCTAGGCATGAAAGCCATCAGAAGCTTAAGGCGGTGATTTTGGCATACACTACACTATCCCAGTTCTGACCAATGTGCAATGGTAAGTAGTCTAGAATAGAGTAGTGCGACAAACAAACCCACCTGTATCTTTTTGCTTTGAAGCATGCAAATCATGGATTTTTGGAATTTTGATTAAGTGAACAAATTGTTTAGCACTTGATGAATATCCATGAGTATGTAGAACAATTTTTCAAGTTGCAATGTGTAGCATCTAGAGAAAAGGAGTCTTGCTATCAAGCAGATAAAAGATAGCTAAAGCAGTCCTGCCTAAACATGCTAGATTCAAGACTAAGCAGTGAGCATGATATGATTTTGGAAAGAAGAATCATGCACATAATGTTTCAGACATATTAAATAGAGCTGAGTTGACATGATTTCATGAATTAAAATCAGGCATATAATTGCAAAGGATGTAAATGCAATTTCACACACAATGAGCATATGCAAGACAATCAAAATCTGCTCCCCCTCACAAAATGCCGTAAGGGTGACAAACACCAAGTTCCCCATGCAAGTAGGAAAAACGAGAAGCATCGAAGGGTTTTGTGAAAATATCGGCTAGCTGGTGTTGGGTATCAACATATTGAAGCTCAATATCACCCTTCTCATTATGATCTCTGAGAAAATGATATCGCACATCAATGTGTTTGGTTCTAGAATGCTGAACAGGGTTGTTTGCAATACAAATAGCACTAGTGTTATCACAGAACAGTGGAACACTCTTATAATCTAACCCGAAATCCCGCAAAGTGGAAACCATCCACAAAATCTGAGAACAACAGCTAGTTGCAGCAACATATCCGGCCTCAGCCGTCGATTGTGCAACACTAGACTGTTTGCGGGAAGACCAGCAAACCAGCGAAGTACCCAGAAAATAACAAGTACCAGAGGTACTTTTCCTATCAATCCTACACCCAGCAAAATCCGCATTGGAATAACCTCGAAGACACAAAGAGGAAGACGCTGAATACCAAATGCCAAATTCGAGGGTATGTTTGAGATACCTGAGAATGCGCTTTACCGCTTGGCGGTGTGAAGCCCGTGGTGAAGCCTGAAAACGAGTGCACAGACACACTGCGAAGTGTATGTCCGGCCTCGTAGCAGTCAAGTAGAGGAGGGAGCCGATCATGCTTCGGAACTCCTTCTGATCTACGGCTTCTCCATCTTCGTCATGATCCAATGCTACAGATGTAGCCATTGGAGTGGCGAGTGGCTTCACATCAGCCATGTCGAACTTCTTGAGCAGGTCCTTGGTGTAATTTGTCTGGTGGACGAAAGTACCTTGTTTGCTTTGCTTGATTTGCAAACCAAGGAAAAAGGTGAGTTCGCCCATCATGGACATCTCCAACTCCCTGCTCATGGCATCTGCAAACTCGGCAACCAGAGCATGAGAAGAGCCACCAAAGATGATATCATCCACATAAATCTGAACTAGGAGGAAATCTTTGCCATGCTTGAGAGTGAACAGGGTTTTATCAACAGATCCCATCAAATACCCCCGCTCAAGTAGAAAAGACTTAAGTCTGTCATACCATGCCCGAGGGGCCTGCTTGAGTCCATAAAGAGCCTTATGAAGTTTAAGGACTTTATGTGGGTATTTGGGGTTTTCAAAACCAGGGGGTTGTTTTACATAAACATCTTCGCCTATGAAACCATTAAGAAAAGCACTTTTGACATCCATTTGATAGAGTTTGAATCCTCGGGATGTCGCAAAGGCAAGCAAAATCCTAATGGCCTCAAGACGAGCAACTGGTGCAAAAGTTTCAGTAAAATCAATCCCTTCTAATTGAGAATAACCCTGAGCTACAAGTCTAGCCTTGTTTCTAACTATAGTCCCATCCTCCCCTTGTTTGTTTTTGAAAATCCATTTTGTTCCAATGAAATGAACATTTGGTGGAGGATCAACTAAAGTCCAGACTTTGTTTCTCTCAAAATTTTCAAGTTCTTCATGCATGGCATTAATCCAACTAGAATCAGAAAGTGCATGACTAACATCTAAGGGATCGAAAGAAGCAACAAAAGCGGAATCAATGAAATGAGCATGAGAACGTGTTACCCTTTGATCAAGCTCACCAATGATCTGCTCGGGAGGATGCATCCTTTGAACATGGTGTGGAGCCTCGCGGCGGGATGCAGTCTCCCCCTCAACTTGTGCGTTGGAGTGGTCCAAGATGACTGATGTCGAGGTAGTTGCTTTGGGACCTTGTGCCGAAGTGGTCAAAGTGGGGTCGGCTTCGGGGGTTGATGTCGAGGGTAGTAGGGGTTCATCCTCGAAATATCCGGGATCTTCTTCTTCGAAGATAGTCTGTTCCAAATCGTGTTCATTTGCCTGTTCAAGAGCAGAACTAACAGAGGGGATTGATTCATCAAAAGTCATCGTGTTCATTTGCCTGTTCAAGAGCAGAACTAACAGAGGGGATTGATTCATCAAAAGTCACATCACATGACTCGATGACAGTGTTAGTCTCCAAATTATAAACACGAGTCCTGTGCTCATCGAGCATCATCCTAGCCATCTCAACCAAAGTGCGGTTCTTTATCTCAACAACACCGTTCTGTTGAGGAACCCGCGGAGTAGAGAATTGATGTTCTATGCCATGCTCCATGCAAAAGTCAACAAAGAGACTGTTCTTGAACTTAGTGCCATTATCACTTCGAATGAATTTCAATGCACCAGAGAGTTCAGTGAAAAGTCTCAAAGCCAAGCTCTGAAAGTGTGAAAACACTTCATCCTTGCTGGCAAGAAAGAAGACCCAAGAGTAGCGAGAGAAATCGTCGACAATGACTAGCACATACCACTTGCTGCCTAAAGAACTAACCTGAGAAGGACCTATAGTGTCCATGTGGAGAAGTTCTCCGAGTTGCTCAGGCATCACCGTGGTGACCGGCGAGTGCGAAGCGGCAATCATTTTTCCATGTCGACAAGGAGCGCAAACTAAATTCTTCTCAAACTTGAGCTTGGGCAATCCTCGGATCAGACCTAGGGCACTCAGGCGAGCGAGCAACTCAAAGCTCATATGCCCTAGTCTCCTATGCCACTTCCAAAGCTTAGAAGTAGAATGTGCAACAAGACAATGAGAAGAACCAGATGATTCAGAAAAATCAGCTCCAAAAACTCTCCCAACTCTAAAGATCTTGCAGACAACAACACCATCAGAATCGAGTACTTGCGAAGTATCGCGATGGAATCGCACTTCGAAGCCCTCATCAAGCAACTGAGATACAGAAAGCAAATTGTATCCCAGGTTTTCAACCAAAGCAACATCTTTGAGAGTGAAATTCAAGTTGATTCTTACCACACCTTTACCTTTCACTCTACTCCTTCGATTGTTGCCGAAGGTGATATGTTCCCTTTGCTTGGTTGTGGTGAGGCTAGAGAACCATGCTGCATCTCCGGTCATATGGCGCGAACAACCGGAGTCTATGATCCACGTGCCCTCCAAGCCTCGATCTGGCGCCTACACACGATAAGAAAATCTCGATCGCTCAGTGCTGGGGTGAGTGAATACATGACGAGGCATCCAGCACTGAGTGATACGAGTAGTAGGCACAGTAAAAGTAGACTGTCTACGCACAGGATAATCAAAATTATGCAAAGTGCGAGGTCTACCTACATGCTGTGATCTAAAAGCATGATGAGGTCTCCTACTCTGATGAGGTACAAAGCTACTCGCCCGGGGTCTACCACCATATGGAACATGGTGAACACCTCGAGGAGCAAAACCTCTCCGAGAAGCACGAGGAGCCTCGAAAACAGGACGTGAGTACAACTCAGACTCATGCATACCTAAAGATGGGTAGTGCATGTTCTGGAACCTCATCGCCTGAGAGCGTCGCTCATCCTTGATGCGACGAAAACAGAACCCAACCAAGTGACCCGCCCTCTGATAGTAGAAACAATGAAAAACTCTCCTAGGGGCACTCTCATGGGTCATAGGAGCAATCGTCACAGGCTCCTTGGGCTTCTGCTGAGTGGTTTTCTTAGGAGGAATTTTCTTTGCGGGGGAAGTGGTTTTCTTCGGAGTTCGGGTAGGCTTTTTGGCTGATGGAGTGTCTAACAGAGCTCTCTCTTTCTCTAGGGTAGGGGGTGAGGTAAAAACAGTTTTGTTCTCACTGTTTGAAGAAATCCTCTCAAAACCCAAACCTAGAGCTAACCCTGCTCTGTCAGCACACATCTTGGTTTTGGCCAAGAGCAAGTCCATCCTACCCTTTTCCTCAGTGCATTTGTTAACCACAGAAAGAAGGTATTCATTTTCAGTCATTAGGTTCTCAGCTCACTCTCTAACAGTGCCTAGCTGGTCCTTAAGGGTTATGCAAGTGTCACACACAGGTTGCACATCCTTAGAACTACCGGCCCTCTCCAATCTAGCCTCAAAGTCATGAACATGCTTATCACATAAATTAATGCTCTCACGTAATAAAGAACAGTTCATGCATTCAATTATATCATGAGGACTAGAATCCACCATCAAAAGTTGCTTCTGTGCAGTCTCAAGCTCAGAAAGAGTTTGAGCATGCATAGAACGCAATTGAGCAAGCTCACCCATGACAACAGTGCAAGATTCACATTCAGCATCATTAACCCTAGACTTAAGCATGGCATAATCAGTAGAAACAGATTCTAGCCTAAGTCTAAGGTCTTTTCTATCTCTAGCGGCTTGCACAAGTAATCTATCCTGACCAAGAACTACTTCATTCAGTTCATCTAATTTGATTGAAAGCTGGTCATAGGATAGAGGTACCTCAGATGAGTCAAGCTCATCATCGCTGTGATCGTTGTCGGCCATGAAGCAGAGGCCGGTGAAATCTCGTCCCTTCTTGTCCTTCTTCTCCTCCTTCCTTGGAGACTCCTCCTCCTCAGAGCTCGACTCCTCAGTTGAGGAAGTGTCGATGTCGCTGAGAGCAGCAACAAATGCTCTGGAAGCGGCTTTGGATACCCTCTTAGCCACCTTGCCGGGCTTGCCCTTCACAAAGGGTTTCCTCTCCTTTCTGTGGTATTTGGGGCGGTCACTCTCATCTCTCTTCTTGAGTTTTGGGCAATTGGCCTTGATGTGAGAAGTGTCACCACACTCAAAGCAACCACTAAAACCACCTCTCCTCTGATCTCGTCTCTCATGGTGAAAACGGGTGAACCTTCTGGCAATGAGAGCAAGCTCATCATCATCTAGAGTATCCACCTTCTCCTTAGTGACGGAGACTAGGGAGGACAAAGCAAAACTATCTGCAAGAACACAAGTGTCAGATGTGCTTGGTTCTGCAGTGGTGCCACGGCTAGTGCTAGAAACCAATGCCAATGGCTGTGGCAAAGAGTTTCTGTGCACTGCAAGAGATGCCTTGGCAATCTCTGTGGACTTCAGCTTGCTGAAGAGCTCATCACAGGTCAATGTGTCATAACCTGCGGACTCCTCAATGCTGGATATCTTCACTTCCCATATGCTACGATCAAGAACATAGAGAAGCTTGATAGCCCTATCATGATCATTGTAAGCAAGCGTCCCGTTGGACCGCAAGTTACTCACTATTGCATCAAAGCGAGAAAACATGGCATCTATAGATTCACCAGGTGCCTGCACAAACAGTTGATACTGTTGATTATATGTGCTTTGGCGCCTGGCCTTAATCTGTGTAGAGCCCTCATGAAAGATAGTGAGTGTAGTCCAAATCTCTCTAGCTGTCCTAAGGTGTTGAACCCTATCAAACTCACTTCTACTCAATCTAATGAACAGTATATTTCTTGCCTTGGAGTTGGCATTATACTGATCCTTCTCTGTTTGAGAGGTGCGAGTTTCAGGGATAGAGTATTGTGAGTCCACAATCTCCCAAATTGCATTTCCTTGGCTTAGCAAGTAAGCCTCCATGCGCACCTTCCAGTATGCAAAATCAGTCCCATCGAACAGAGGTATTTTACTAACTCTGTCCATGTCGCCAACAGATCACAAAATCGGTTAAGGTCAACTGGTGATCTTAACCCGCTCTGATACCAATTGTTGGACCGGAAATGGTGATCAGAGGGGGTGAATGGGAGCTTTTCAAATTTCAGACCAAAAATAGTCTTCTGTTTTAATTCTGTCTTCTCCGGAACAGGCTTCGAACACACCCTTCGAAGGTCTGGATCGGAGGTATTTTACAGCTCCGAAAACAGGCTTCGCAAGGAGCTAAAGTTCAAAGCCAAGAAGACTTCGCTCCACCCACAACCCCAAAAATTCAGCTCTGCTAAGTCAGTGCAGGCTCCGCACTCAGGGTGCCTTCGAGTAGGCTTCGCACTTCAACCTTCGCAAGAGCAGACTTCCCTCTGCGTACTTCGACCAAATACTCAGCGACAGCAACTAGTGCTAGGCTTCGTACTTTGAAGGTCTACACGCACACTGAACAGACTTCACCGAGAACTTTGATAAGGGAAGAAAACGGGCTTCGATTCAACACAGAGACAACGCTTCACTAGTAATCAGAGAGGTCTAGCCTCCAGTTTACACAGAGCGAACAGACACTAAAAACACACTTCACCCAGACAGACTTCTCACACACCTCTCTAGAAAAACTCACAAGAAGATGGTGCACATAGAAATCAAAGCATGCAGAGAAGTATGCATACAAGTTCAAGCAGTAAAAGAAAACAGAATCAAAGCTTCATTGCTTGATCAGGGAACACAAAATGAACTCACAGGATGAATACAAGAGTGTGGCGGCTAGCACAGGAGTTCTACAATGGGGGCTCAAAGTGTTGATGTGACCTAGCCAGCCTCCACTATTTATAGGCACTATTCAGCCATGTGAATAGACTACTTTACCCTTAGGGTTTACACCGGTTTTGTCTCATCAGAACAGGGGGGTACAACTGGTAGTCTACTTTATTTGGAGGATTCTTTTGTCAGCTTCGCATAAGGGACATCACCAGCTTTTACAGAGCAGACGCTGTCAGCCTTTGTAGTTTTGGACCCTTCTGAAGCCCCCCTTCGCACGCGCGGGGTGCGGTAGCTTCTGTGAGAAGCCTTGAGCCTGATGGCCTTCGCTTCACCGAAGTCAGCCTTCGATACAGTGACGGTTTTGAGCCGAAGCCGTCAAAGCCCTTGGGCCTTCGCACCAACACCTTCGGAGTGGACCACCACGGCTTCGCAGCTTCTCCCAGCTCGAACTCCGTCAGTCCTTGTACCGAAGCCATGCAAGGCCGAAGTAACTCAAGTCAGCCTCACTCCGGAGCCAGCCTCGCTCCGGAGCCAGCTTCGCTTCGAAGCCAGCCTCACTCCGAAGTCAGCCTAGTCAGCTTCACTCCGAAGCCAGCTTCACTCTGAAGCCAGCCTCACTCCGAAGCCCCACCTTCGGAGTACCACCCTTCGAAGTCCCTCCTTCGTCCAAGGCCTCCGCATGAAGCATTCCATGAGAACTTCGTCACAGTGTCTCTCCCCGAGCACACTCCTCGACGATCCTCACTCGGATCATGCCTTCGATGCACCTCGACTTCTGAGACCTTCGTCGGATATACCTTCGAGTGTCTCACTCCGGAGCACACTTCGAACACCTTGCCTCATTGCTGAGGACTTAGTCTGCCATACTTCGAAGTCACTCCATTCGGAGTACCCTTCGAAGTGCCTCGCCTCTGAGGACTTCGTATCGGGGTACCTTCACCCGGAGTCACACTCCGCACTTACTGCCCTCTCCTGGCGCACCTCGACCCAAGGTCCGACCTCGACCCCTTCGCAGCCTTCGTGATGGAGCTCCTCGCTCCCCTGGCATCAAGCCTCCCGCTTGACCCAGGTTCACTTGCTACGAACCGTCCGTCGCCTCCGAAGTCACCTGCGCACCACAAACAAACAGACAAGTGTATCCAGTACCCTGGAGACCTCTCCGGCTAAGCAACCTCCGATACACACTCCGGTGTACCTCCCAAAATATCGAACCCTTCGGTACAACCCATTCATCGTGTACTGTCAGACCCCTCCGATAGGCACACTCCTCTGCAACAGCTGCAGCAACCAGAGCCCACTGAACCCTTCGGTGAAACAGCCTCTGAACCCCTTCGGAGGGACCCCTTCGAATCAGAGGGTAAAATCTATCAATCACTCATCATAGACTCCGAAACCAACCCTTGGTTTCTCAATCTCCCCCTTGATGAGTGCATTGACAACCTGTTGTAGCAATTGTGTTAGCTACAGCACAGGTTTTGTACGTGTGTATATGATGTGTAGAATGAACCTCGAGGGGTTCTCTCAGAGGGAGAAAGGGTTTATACTAGTTCGGGCCTCCCCTAGGGGATAATAGCCCTACGTCCAGTTTGTGGTGGATTTGGCATGGTATGCCTTGGTGTAGAGAAAAGAACTCCAGGGTCTCATGGCCCCCTGGAGCGTGTGTCCCTGTTACAAGGGCTTGGCCCTGCTTTTATAGCCACGCAGGCCAAAGGAAAAGACCGAGATGCCCTCTATGAGCCCTAGGCTCATAGGGGCAAAGAGGGGAAAAGGAGCTAGCTATGGTACAAAAGTGCTTTACAGCTTTTGAGAAACCAAGGGTTGGTTTCGGTGTTTTGTGATGAGTGATTGACAGGCTTTTTACCCTCTGTTTGAAGGGTACCTCCGAAGGGGGTTCGGAGGTTGGACCTCCAAAGGTGATCGGAGAAGGGTACCTCCGAAGGGGCTTCGGAGGTGGTTTCACCGAAGGGTGTTCGGTGTTTGCTTGCTGCAGCTGTTGCAGCGGAGTGTGCTTGTCGGAGGGGTCCGACAGTACACGATGACTGGGTTCGTACCGAAGGCTTCGGTACTTTGGGCGGTACACCGGAGTGTGTGCCGGAGGTTGCTAACCCGGAGAGGTCTCCGGAGTACTGGATACACTTGTTTGCTTGTCGGTGGTGCGCAGGGACTTCGGAGGAGTCGGACAAGGTTCGCAGCAGGTGAACCTGGGTCAAGCGGGAGGCTTGATGCCAGGGGAGCGGGGAGCTCCGTCACGGTGGCTGCGAAGGTGGTTCGGGTCGGTCCTCGGGTCGAGGCGCGCCAGGTGAAGGCAGAGAGTGCGGAGCGTGGCTCCGGCTGAAGGTACTCCGAGACAAAGTCCTCGGAGGTGAGGCACTCGAAGGTACTCCGAATGGAGTGACTTCGGAGTTGGTGGATCAAGTCCTCTGCGGTGGCAAGGAGTTCGAAGTGTGCTCCGGAAGGAGACACTCGAAGGTACCCGACGAAGGTCTCAGAAGTCGAGGTGCATCGAAGGCATGGTCCGGGTGAGGCTCGTCGAGGAGTGTGCTCGGGGAGAGACACTGCGACGAAGTGCTCATGGAATGCTTCATGCGGAGGCCTTGGATGAAGGAGGGACTTCGAAAGGTGGTACTCCGAAGGTGGGGCTTCGGAGGGTGGAAGGCTTCGGAGCAAGGCTAGCTCCGGAGCAAGGTTGACTTGTGGTGCTTCGGCCTGCATGGCTTCGGTACACGGACTAACGGAGTTCGAGCTGGGTGAAGCTGCGAAGCCGTGGTGGTCCACTCCGGAGGTGTTGGTGCGAAGGCCCAAGGGCTTTGACGGCTTCGGCTCAAAACCGTCAGTGTATCAGAGACTGTCTTCGGTGAAGCGAAGGCCATCTGGCTTCAGGCTTCTCACCGAAGCTACCGCACCCTCGCGTGCGAAGGGAGGTTCCAGAAAGTCAAAGATTGTAAAAGGCTGACACTGTCTGTTCTGTAAAAGGCTGACACTGTCCCCTCTGCAGTTGACAGAGAAGCCTCCAGAATAAAGGTGGACTACCTTTTGTACCCCTTAGTTCTGTAGAGTCAAATCTTTTGTAAACCCTAGGGGTAGTGTAGTCATTTCCTTTGGGTGAACTGTGGGCTATAAATATGGGGGCTCGGTAGGTAACATTTAACACATTGAGCATTTACTGTTGAGCTCCTGTAGCCACACTTCTATTGTAATACATCCAGAGAGTTCATTTTCTGTGTTCCTTGTTCAAGCGGTGAAGCCCTGTTTTCCTGTACTTTTTGCTTGAGCTCACGTTGCATACCTCGCCTGTAGTAGTGCACCGAAGCCTGTTGAGGCGAACGGTTGTTTTTCGTGCGAGGTGTGTTTTGTCAGTGTGCTTTCGCTCTGTGTAACAGGAGGCGTAACCTCGCTGCTTACTAGCGAAGCCCTGATTGTTGCCCGTTTTGCTTCTTGTGTCGAAGCCCCTAGTGTTGTCTGTTTGTGTGCGTGTAGACCTTCGTGTACGAAGCTCAGCACCAGTTGCTGCTGCCAAGTACTTGGTCGACGTCCTCAGAGGGCTGTCCTCTCTTGCGAAGGGTGAAGTGCGAAGCCTGCTCGAAGCACCCTGTGTGCGAGCCTGCACTGACTAAGCAGAGTAGATTTCCGAGGGTTGTAAGTGGAGCGAAGTCTTCTTGGCTTCGAACTTTTGCTCCTCCGAAGCCTGTGTTCGAAGGTGTCGAAGTACCTCCGAACCAGACCTTCGAAGGTAGTGTTCGAAGCCTGTTCCGCAGAAGACTGAACTGAAACCGAAGGCTAATTTTTAGCCCGAAATTTTAATAGCTCCCATTCACCCCCCCTCTAGGTCGCCGTTTCCGGTCCAACAGCTTTACAGATGTGTCAGGCAACGTCACTCTTTGACCAGCTAGACGACAGACTATGGGCAGAGGGGCCCCTGGTACGACTTCCACACTGTAGCGGGGTGTAAATATCTTCTGGGTTCGGAGTAGGGCTGGAGCTCCGAATCTGGGGCTCCAAACCAGGGCTCTGAACTGGGCCTCCGAACTGGGGCCTCCGAACCAGAGCTCCGAACCGGGGCCTCCGAACTGGGGCCTCCGAACCAGGGCTCCGAACTGGGCCTCCGAATTAGGGGCCTCCGAACTAGGGCTTTGGCTTTGAATCGGCAGGAGAGGGTCCGGAGACTAGCTTTGAGGAGCTCCGAAGGGAGCTCAAAGGCTTACTCCGAACAGGGCTCGAAGGCTAACTCTGAAGAAGGCCCGGAGGCTGGTTTCGAAGTTAGCCTGAGACTTAGCTTCTAGCGGCCTTCAAGGAATCTTGAGGGCTTCGCTCTGGAGGGCTCCGAAGGATCTTGCTCACAGAGGGCTTCGACGGAGCTTGGGGGCTTCGCCCCAATAGGCTCCGAAGGGTACCTTGGGGCCTGGAAACAGCTTCTTTGAGAAGATACAGGCTTCGACAATGCTGGGCTCCGGGCCGAAGGCTGTCAGAGGCTGACGTCATTTGGCCCCTGTTCAAGGGAAACCTATTCCCCCAACAGTAGCCCCTCGCGTACAGGCCTTCGGGACGAAGGGGTGTGTGCGCCCTTGGGACAAATGACCTGAAAATTACAACTTCAGAGAAAACATGCCTTCGGAGCTTGGACCGAAGGTGACTTCGAAATCCGCAGGTAATAACTGCCTGCGCCAGCTGTCAGAATGACCTCGGGGAGATCAAACGGACTCTGCAACGGCTAGAAAATTTACCGTTACCCTGCGCTGGGCCGCTTCGCCTTCGCTGAAGGCCCACGAAACAGTGGGTTCGGCCCACGACCGTCGGAATTCTTACCGCCTATAAATAGGGGTTTACCGTGTGCGGCTTCGGCACGCTCTCATTTGCTTTCTTCTCATTGCCTTACAACCTTCGCTCTCTTCTCTTCCTTGGCTTCGCGCGGAGCACCCTTCGCTAGCTTGAGCCCCTCGCGCCGAAGTCCCACAAAATGCCGAAGAAAGCAGCTTCAAAGTCCTTGGCCTTGGGCCCGGGCTCAAGCTCCGCCCAACTGCAAGCAGCGGTGGCTGCGGTAGCGAAGCCTGCAGCGAGGCGGCTGGGGCCGAGGGATCTTCGGACGCCCTCCGACAAATTCGAGCAGACGCTGGAGATGACGGCCTCGATCTCCACGGAGGAGTCAGTCCGGAGGGCCTGCAAAGGGAGGATCGCAGTGAAGATTCAACTCAGAGTCCCAGAGAAGTCGGAGGCCGAGCCGAGGCCTCGGGCCGACGAAGTGGTTGTATTTGAAGCTTTCTTCGAAGCCGGCCTCAGGCTGCCAGCACTGGGGATGTTGAGCGAAGTCTTGAGGGCTTACAACCTCAAACTTCCTCAACTTTCGCCCAACGTCGTGGCGAGGCTTGCTGTTTTTGAGTGGGCCATGAGGGCCGAAGGATGCGAGGGCCGCGCCAACGTCTTCGTCGCTCTTCATGACAGCCAACTGCCAGCCGAAGCTGAGGAAGGGAGCAGACCACGTCAAGAGGGCATTGGCCTTCGGCAGCGCTAACTTTCAGCTTCGGAGGGAGTTCCAAGATGCCTTCCCGGCGAGGGCTGTCAACAACAAATGGTACTCGAAGTGGGATCAAGAGTGGTTCTACGCTCCGTCGGCGCTGAACTCAACTCTTCAGAGTACCAATGCCCACATCTTATATCGGCGCGAAGGGGTGGTGAAGACCAGCCCGGGCACCCTTCGCTCGAGGATCTCGCTTCTACGGAGGGTGGCGGCGAAGATGAGCATGAGGGACCTCGCGGAGGAGTTCATCACCCTCCGGCTTAGCCCCCTCGCGCGATCTTGGCCGGAGGGGCTCTTCCAAGCTTCGGGCCAAGGGGGATTAAGCGAGCTGGCCTTCGAACGCTTTGGTAAGACTTCGAAGTCTCGCCACTTTCATACTTCACAAACTTCGCTCTGACTTGAACTTTTATGAAGCCCATCTTGAAGTGAGGACTCTGGAGGAGGCCATCGCTGGTGGCAGAGCACGTTGTTGGGACTCCGACACCAGAGGAGCAGGCCCAGCATCTCGCTTCGGTGGGGTCTTGGGAGCATTGGAACAGGGTATGGACCACGCTTGGCGACGAGGTGTTCCCTGCCCTGCCGGACTTCTCCCACCTCGCAACTTCGGCGGCTGGTGCCAAGAGGAAGAGAGGGGACAACGACGATCCTGAGGCTTCGAGGGCCCAGCCGGAGGTCCCTGTGACCGAGGTCTCTACCTCGGAGGAGGTAGCGGTGGAGCCCATAAGTGCTCCGGCTATCGAGAAGGGAGTGAAGGCTCCGATGGCGACGACTTCAGCAACGGAGGCCGATGCTCCTACTCCGACCACCAAGAGGGTAGCGGAGGCCTCGACGGCGATGACTTCGTGCGCGAAGGCTGACGCGCCAGCCTCGCAGCGAAAGGACTGGGGGCGCACATCAACCTCCCTTCCTTCGAAGAAATCTCTGACGAAGGTAAATCCTTCTAACATGCTTCTCTTCAAGGTGCGGATCCTGACTTGGTCTTTTTTGCAGATGGGGATGCTGGTGCGAGGCCCACCGCGGCGAAGCCTGCAGAGGATGACGCCGGTGCGAGGTCCACCGCTGCGAAGCCAGCAGCGGCCTCCGGCGGTAGTAGCAGCAGCGGCAGCAGCGGTAGTAGCTCGGAGTCTGACAGCTCCTCGTCCGAAGAAGATGGAGGCAGCGGCCGCGGCGAAGGGGACCCCCAAAGCGACGAAGAGGTCGATGTGGTGAACCTAGGCCCTGCTTCGCTGAAGCCTGCCCAGGTGGCCGCGGCGGAGATTGTTCATCCTTTTCGGCCGAAGGGTGCCATGACGGAGGTGGCGATCAACAGCTTCCGCGAGGCTTGTGCAGCTGCGGAGGCAGGGGACTTGGTGGCTCAACTCAACCATATGAACCCCATGGAGCTCTTCATCAGTGCGAACGAGGCTCTTGTGCGGGTGAGCGAAGTCGTACACAGCCTTCGAGTTACGCTTTAATCTTCGATCAACACTTATGATTTCTTGAATTCTTTCAGGCCTTCGCACTGAATGCAGCGGCTTCGACTTCTTCGGACGGGCGGATGACGCGCCTAGCAGAGGAGAAGGAGGCCCTCCTGACACGAAGTCTCAGTGGAAGCCGAGAAGCGAAGGCGGGCCGAAGCTTCAGCTGATACGGCGAGGGGTGAGGCCGAGACGGCGAGGGCTGAGGTAAAGGCAGCGAAGGCTGAGGCCGAGGCGGCGAAGGCTGAGGCCGACAAGGCTAAGGAAGCCTTGGCTTCGGAGATGGATAGGCTCCGCGCTGGAGCTACAGGCTGTGAAGGTCGCCGAAGCCCGGCAGGCGAAGGAGAATTCTTCCCTCCGTCCACAGGCTCAGAAGCTTGAAGACTTCCTTGTGGACAACCTTGATGAAGCCACTCAGAGTTTGACCGAAGTTCTCGAGCAGATAGGGACCGAATGCCAGGCTCCGGACTTCGGCGATCAGGATCCAATTGGGGATCGCGCCGAGTTCTTGGAGGTAGTAGCTTCGACGACGGAGCAGTCGCTGAAGGGCTTCGCCTTGATGGCCGGCCGAGTCGCGGGCCAAGGAGTGTTGCAGATGCTTCATGACGCGGGGTGCGACCACCTCGAGGCAGCAACCTCCGTGACCCCGGTGGCCTTCGGGGGCCAACACTTGGTGATGCCTCCGACAGATGTCCGCGGGGCCTGGCGGCGGCTGCAGGAGCCTTGGAAGGAACAAGGCTGCGAAGCAGTCCTCGAACTTCAGAAGGCACTCCGCCTTCGCCGAGCCAAAGCACCTGCTGCGTCCGATCGGCCTTCGACATCGACACCTCCGCCTCCGAAGGTGTAGATCTCCTTAGGCTACTTGTAATACTTAGCTGCAGGCTTGTAAAAACTTATCAGCTTATTAATATGAATGCGGGGGTTTCTTATACCTGCCTAGGCTCAGCCTCTGAATGTTGACTTCGAAGTGCTTGAGGACTCTGAAGAACTTCAATAGTTGTGGGCAGTCCTCGAAGTAGCTAGGTCCGAAGGCCCCCCTCGGTTTAAGCTTCCGAGGGGGCCTAACGGTGAAGCCATCCCCGAAGTAGCTTAGGATCTGCTAGCTATTGTGAAGATGGAGTCCCTTCAGAGTTCTTCATTTTTGCCTTCGCAAACGGTCTTAGCAGGTGACAAAGCTTTAGACTTCTCTGCCCTTGACACAGGCACCGCCTGCCTTGCTAACTCGGAGCGACCTGCAAGGTAGAAGACGAGGTCCGCGGGCTTCGGAGCTTGGACGAGCCGGACGTGGGAGGGCAGGCTCTGACGAGGCTTCGTTCAGCCGAGGGGGCCCTGGCCGAAAGAAAGGCAAGCGAGGGTTGGGACCTCGCACTTGATTCTTCTTAGGCTTAGATACAGACTACACGTAGTTTTGTAGTCGAAGTACATTTGTAACATACTTCTCAATTATTATTCAATGGAGTTTATTTATATTTGCATACTTTGTCTGCATGCTTCGCATTGTCTAATGACTTCGAACGTTTTAGCTTGTCACGCTCGTACTGCGTATTACCTTCGCACACCTCGCATACATGCTTCCCCCCTTTGCTCATGGCAGCTGGGGATTTAGCCGTTGCTGGTGCGGCCAATAAATAATGCGAAGGGGTGCGCCTTTTGGTGGCTTCGGATGTTTGGAATATATTGAGCGAAGGCCTCTTTTGGGCTTCGAACGCGTTAACTTGGTGCGAAGCAAGGCTTCAGCATAACCAAATTAAGCGAAGCATGCTTCGGCATGCTGGGATTTGGATGTTGTGCGTGAGCAAGGCTCCGAAACGCACTTAGATTTTAAGCGAAGTATGACTTCGACATGCTTAGTTTTTAGCTTAGATCACGTCACACGAAGCGAGGCTTCGGTGCATGTTTAGATAGTGAAGCAAGGCTTCTGGAGCTTGATCCTGTAGTGAAAAGGATATTTGGTGTGGATTCACCGAGCCTGTGATTTTGAGCCACCTTCGACTCTGAGCCACCTTCGACTCTGGGTCACCTACGACCCTGGGTCACCTTCGACCCTGGGATGCTTCGAGTGCGGAACCCGGGATCCCTGGACGCATCGGGCCAGTGTCCTGGAGTCCTTTTAGCCCACTGCTATGAGCCCGGAGACACTGTGTAGCCTTCGGAGGGGTGCTCTGGATTTTGTAAAGCGAAGCGAGGCTTCGGATTTTAAATAGGGCGAAGCAAGGCTTCGGGTTTTTGATAAGGCGAAGCAAGGCTTCGAATTTTTTCAATAAGACAGGGCAGAAATTTGCTTTAAACGCGAAGCAGGGCTTCAAATTTCAAGGCGAAGCAGGGCTTCGAATATATATCAAAGTGATTGCGAAATTGTACATCGAAGTGGTACTTCGGATAGTGGACATACCTCGTAAAGTGGCTGAAAGTTGGCCTCGTAGCCCCTAGGGCTTCGACGACCTTCGATGCATGAAGCGGAGCCCCTCGCTGGAGGGTGAGCTCTGGTATTCGAAGGGTAAGGGAAGGCGAAGAGGGCTTTCGATCTGCACCCGAAGCCCCTTGTCGAAGGGTGCACGAAGCAAGAAAGCTTCGAAGCTCTCCCCTCAAGCGTACTTCGAGTTGCAGACAGTGGCAGAGAACTTAGCTTCTTGGACTAAGATCCCCACGGATGGCGCCAACTGTTGTAGCAATTGTGTTAGCTATAGCACAGGTTTTGTACGTGTGTATATGATGTGTAGAATGAACCTCGAGGGGTTCTCTCAAAGGGAGAAAGGGTTTATACTGGTTCGAGCCTCCCCTAGGGGATAATAGCCCTACGCCCGGTTTGTGGTCGATTTGGCATGGTATGCCTTGGTGTAGAGAAAATAACTCCAGGGTCTCATGGCCCCCTGGAGCGTGTGTCCCTGTTACAAGGGCTTGGCCCTGCTTTTATAGGCACGCAGGCCAAAGGAAAAGACCGAGATGCCCTCTATGAGTCCTAGGCTCATAGGGGCAAAGAGGGGAAAAGGAGCTAGCTATGGTACAAAAGTGCTTTACAGCTTTACAGACGTGTCAGGCAACGTCACTCTTTGACCAGCTAGACGACAGACTATGGGTAGAGGGGCCCCTGGTACGACTTCCACACTGTAGGCCTCCGAACTGGGCTCCGAACTGGGGCCTCCGAACCAGAGCTCCAAACTGGGCTTCGAACAAGGGCTCCGATCTGGGCCTCCGAACTGGGGCCTCCGAACTGGGGCTTTGGCTTTGAATCGGCAGGAGAGGGTCCAGAGACTAGCTCTGAGGAGCTCCGAAGGGAGCTCGAAGGCTTACTCCGAACAGGGCTCGAAGGCTAACTCCGAAGAAGGCCCGGAGGCTGGTTTCGAAGTTAGCCTGAGACTTAGCTTCTGGCGGCCTTCAAGGAATCTTGAGGGTTTCGCTCTGGAGGGCTCCGAAGGATCTTGCTCCAGAGGACTTCAACGGAGCTTGGGGGCTTCGCCCCAGCAGGCTCTGAAGGGTACCTTGGGGCCTGGAAACAGCTTCTTTGGGAAGATACAGGCTTCGATAATGCTGGGCTCCGGGCCGAAGGCTGTCAGAGGCTGACGTCATTTGGCCCCTGTTCAAGGGAAACCTATTCCCCCAACACAACCAAATCCAAGTTCAAGAAAAATTGAAAAAATTCAGCACACAAGTGACCATAAAAACTCAGAAACGAGCCAAATCATGTCACTTGACAAAAGAATTTCCTCCCCCTTTTCAAAAGAGTAAAAGCACCTTCGGCAAATCTCCCCTTTGCAAGATAAAAACTCCCCCTGAGTTATTTTACCCCCTTGCTGCAGAGAACTCAAAAATTTCTCCCCCTTTGGCAATGCAAGCATCAAGGAGCATGTAAAAGATGCATAGCTTCGAAATGGGCAGAATTGCAAGGACACATAAAGCAATAAATATGCCAACATTAATACCAATTATCATGTGCTCAGCTCAGTTTAACATTCTCTAAAAACACGATGACAGCATGTGATTTTATCATTTTGAAATAAAAGCATCACCACTCAATCAAGGTAACTAGACAAGGAAAAACAGAGACTGCGCAAAGCTAGTTAATTTCTACTCTAGACAGACAAGTCCAGTTCAAGTGGAGCATTGAAAGCAAACTGGATGATCAATTAATTTGTTGTTCTTTTCATAATGCTAGAGGTTATTTGTTTGTCTACCTTATACTTTACAATCAAGCCAAGCCTAGGCATGAAAGCCATCAGAAGCTTAAGGCGGTGATTTTGGCATACACTACACTATCCCAGTTCTGACCAATGTGCAATGGTAAGCAGTCTAGAATAGAGTAGTGCGACAAACAAACTCACCTGGATCTTTTTGCTTTGAAGCATGCAAATCATTGATTTTTGGAATTTTGATTAAGTGAACAAATTGTTTAGCACTTGATGAATATCCATGAGTATGTAGAACAATTTTTCAAGTTGCAATGTGTAGCATCCAGAGAAAAGGAGTCTTGCTATCAAGCAGATAAAAGATAGCTAAAGCAGTTCTGCCTAAACATGCTAGATTCAAGACTAAGCAGTGAGCATGATTTGATTTTGGAAAGAAGAATCATGCACATAATGTTTCAGACATATTAAATGGAGCTGAGTTGACATGATTTCATGAATTAAAATCAGGCATATAAGTGCAAAGGATGTAAATGCAATTTCACACACAATGAGCATATGCAAGACAATCAAAATCTGCTCCCCCTCACAAAATGTCGTAAGGGTGACAAACACCAAGTTCCCCACGCAAGTAGGAAAAATGAGAAGCATCGAGGGGTTTTGTGAAAATATCGGCTAGCTGGTGTTGGGTATCAACATATTGAAGCTCAATATCACCCTTCTCATTATGATCTCTGAGAAAATGATATCGCACATCAATGTGTTTGGTTCTGGAATGCTGAACAGGGTTGTTTGCAATACAAATAGCACTAGTGTTATCACAGAAAAGTGGAACACTCTTATAATCTAACTCGAAATCCCGCAAAGTGGAAACCATCCACAAAATCTGAGAACAACAGCTAGCTGCAGGAACATATTCAGCCTCAGCAGTCGATTTTGCAACACTAGACTGTTTGCGGGAAGACCAGCAAACCAGCGAAGTACCCAGAAAATGACAAGTACCAGAGGTACTTTTCCTATCAATCCTACACCCAGCAAAATCCGCATCGGAATAACCTCGAAGACACAAAGAGGAAGACGCTGAATACCAAATGTCAAATTCGAGGGTATGTTTGAGATACCTGAGAATGCGCTTTACCGCTTGGCGGTGCGAAGCCCGTGGTGAAGCCTGAAAACGAGCGCACGGACACACTGCGAAGTGTATGTCCGGCCTCATAGCAGTCAAGTAGAGGAGGGAGCCGATCATGCTTCGGAACTCCTTCTGATCTACGGCTTCTCCATATTCGTCATGATCCAATGCTATAGATGTAGCCATTGGAGTGGCGAGTGGCTTCGCATCAGCCATGTCGAACTTCTTGAGCAGGTCCTTGGTGTACTTCGTCTGGTGGACGAAAGTACCTTGTTTGCTTTGCTTGATTTGCAAACCAAGGAAAAAGGTGAGTTCGCCCATCATGGACATCTCAAACTCCCTGCTCATGGCATCTGCAAACTCGGCAACCAAAGCATGAGAAGAGCCACCAAAGATAATATCATCAACATAAATCTGAACTAGGAGGAAATCTTTGCCATGCTTGAGAGTGAATAGGGTTTTATCAATAGATCCCATCAAATACCCCCGCTCAAGCAGAAAAGACTTAAGTCTGTCATACCATGCCCGAGGGGCCTGCTTGAGTCCATAAAGAGCCTTATGAAGTTTACGGACTTTATGTGGGTATTTGGGGTTTTCAAAACCAGGGGTTGTTTTACATAAACATCTTCGCCTATGAAACCATTAAGAAAAGCACTTTTGACATCCATTTGATAGAGTTTGAATCCCCGAGATGTCGCAAAGGCAAGTAAAATCCTAACGGCCTCAAGACGAGCAACCGGTGCAAAAGTTTCAGTAAAATCAATCCCTTCTTATTGAGAATAACCCTGAGCTACAAGTCTAGCCTTGTTTCTAACTATAGTCCCATCCTCCCCTTGTTTGTTTTTGAAAATCCATTTTGTTCCAATGAAATGAACATTTGGTGGAGGATCAACTAAAGTCCAGACTTTGTTTCTCTCAAAATTTTCAAGTTCTTCATGCATGGCATTGATCCAACTAGAATCAGAAAGTGCATGACTAACATCTAAGGGCTCGAAAGAAGCAACAAAAGCGGAATCAATGAAATGAGCATGAGAACGTGTTACCCTTTGATCAAGCTCACCAATGATCTGCTCGGGAGGATGCATCCTTTGAACATGGTGTCGAGCCTCGCGGCGAGATGCAGTCTCCCCCTCAACTTGTGCATTGGAGTGGTCCAGGATGACCGATGTCGAGGTAGTTGATTCGGGACCTTGTGCCGAAGTGGTCAAAGTGGGGTCGGCTTCGGGGGTTGATGTCGAGGGTAGTAGGGGTTCATGGTGAACACCTCGAGGAGCAAAACCTCTCCGAAAAGCACGAGGAGCCTCAAAAACAGGACGTGAGTACAACTCAGACTCATGCATACCTAAAGATGGGTAGTGCATGTTCTGAAACCTCATCGCCTGAGAGCGTCGCTCATCCTTGATGCGACGAAAACAGAACCCAACCAAGTGACCCGCCCTCTGACAGTAGGAACAATGAAAAACTCTCCTAAGGGCACTCTCATGGGTCATAGGAGCAATTCTCACAGGCTCCTTGGGCTTCTGCTGAGTGGTTTTCTTAGGAGGAATTTTCTTTGCGGGAGAAGTGGTTTTCTTCGGAGTTCGGGTAGGCTTTTTGGCTTATGGAGTGTCTAACAGAGCTCTCTCTTTCTCTAGGGTAGTGGGTGAGGTAAAAACAGTTTTATTCTCACTGTTTGAAGAAATCCTCTCAAAACCCAAACCTAGAGCTAACCCTGCTCTGTCAGCACACATCTTGGTTTTGGCCAAGAGCAAGTCCATCCTACCCTTTCCCTCGGTGCATTTATTAACCACAGAAAGAAGGTATTCATTTTCAGTCGTTAGGTTCTCAGCTCGCTCTCTAACAGTGCCTAGCTGGTCCTTAAGGGTTATGCAAGTGTTACACACAGGTTGCACATCCTTAGAACTACCGGCCCTCTCCAATCTAGCCTCAAAGTCATGAACATGCTTATCACGTAAATTAATGCTCTCACGTAATAAAGAACAGTTTATGCATTCAATTATATCATGAGGACTAGAATCCACCATCAAAAGTTGCTTCTGTGTAGTCTCAAGCTCAGAAAGAGTTTGAGCATGCATAGAACACAACTGAGCAAGATCACCCATGACAACAGTGCAAGATTCATATTCAGCATCATTAACCCTAGACTTAAGCATGGCATAATCAGTAGAAACAGATTCTAGCCTAAGTCTAAAGTCTTTTCTATCTCTAGCGGCTTGCACAAGTAATCTATCCTGACCAAGAACTACTTCATTCAGTTCATCTAATTTGGTTGAAAGCTGGTCATAGGATAGAGGTACCTCAGATGAGTCAAGCTCATCGCCGCTGTGATCGCTGTCGGCCATGAAGCAGAGGCCGGTGAAATCTCATCCCTTCTTGTCCTTCTTCTCCTCCTTCCTTGGAGACTCCTCCTCCTCAAAGCTCGACTCCTCAGTTGAGGAAGTGTCGATGTCGCTGAGGGCAGCAACAAATGCTCTGGAAGCGGCTTTTGCTACCCTCTTAGCCACCTTGCCGCGCTTTCCCTTCACAAAGGGTTTCATCTCCTTTCACGAAGGTATAAACGCACACTGAACAGACTTCGCCGAGGACTTCGACAAGGGAAGAAAACGGGCTTCGATTCACCACAGAGACAGCGCTTCACTAGTAATCAGAGAGGTCTAGCCTCCAGTTTACACAGAGTGAACAGACACTGAAAAACACACTTCACCCAGACAGACTTCTCACACACCTCTCCAGAAAAACTCACAAGAAGATGGTGCACAGAGAAATCAAAGCATGCAGAGAAGTATGCATACAAGTTCAAGCAGTAAAAGAAAACAGAATCAAAGCTTCATTGCTTGAACAGGGAACACAAAATGAACTCACAGGATGAATACAAGAGTGTGGCGGCTAGCACATGAGTTCTACAATGGCTGCTCAAAGTGTTGATGTGACCTAGCCAGCCTCCACTATTTATAGGCACTATTCAGCCCTGTGAATAGACTACTTTACCCCTAGGGTTTACACCTGTTGGACCAAAAATGGCGACCAGAGGGGGGGTGAATGGGAGCTTTTAAAATTTCAGACTAAAAACTAGCCTTCTGTTTTGACTCTGTCTTCTGCGGAATAGGCTTCGAACACTACCTTCGAAGATCTGGTTCGGAGGTGTTTTGACAGCTCCGAACACAGGCTTCGCAGGAGCAAAAGTTCGAAGCCAAGAAGACTTCGCTCCTACTCACAACCCTCGAAAATCTACTCTGCTAAGTCAGTGCAGGCTCCGCACACAGGGTGCTTCGAGCAGGCTTCGCACTTCACCCTTCGCAAGAGTGGACTACCCTCCGAGGACTTCGACCTAAAACTTAGCGACAGCAACTGGTGCTGGGCTTCGTTCTGCGAAGGTTTAAATGCACACTAAACAGACTTCGCTACGGGTTCAGACAAGAGAAGCAAAACGGGCCTCGCTCAGGGCTTCGCTAGTAAGCAGCGAGGTTTCACCTCCTGTCACACAGAGCGAACGCACACTGAAAAGCACACTTCGCACAAAACACACTTCGCCTCGACAGGCTTCGGTGCACTAAAACTAGCGAGGTATGCAAACAAGTTCAAGCAGAAAAATGACACAGAAGCAGGGCTTCGCCGCTTGAACAAGGAACACAGAAAAAATTGAACTCTGGATGAATACAGAGATGTGGTGGCTGGTACAGGAGCTCAACAGTAAATGCTCAAAGTGTTAAATGTTACCTACCAAGCCCCCATATTTATAGTCACTATTCACCCAAAGGAAATGACTATTTTACCCCTAGGGTTTACATTGGTTTTGTCTCTACAGAACTGAGGGGTACAAAAGGTAGTCAACTTTATTGGAGGCTTCTTTGTCAGCCTTTGCAGAGGGGACAGCGCCAGCTCTTTGCAGAGCAGACACTGTCAGACTTGCAGCCTTTGACCTTTCTGAAGCCCCCTTCGCACGCGAGGGGTGCGATAGCTTCGGTGAGAAGCCTTGAGCCAAATGGCCTTCGCTTCACCGAAGACAACCTTCGATACAGTGACGGTTTTGAGCCGAAGCCGTCAAAGCCCTTGGGCCTTCGCACCAACACCCTCGGAGTGGACCACCATGGCTTCGCAGCTACTCCCAGCTCGAACTCCGTCAGTCCGTGTACCGAAGCCATGCATGGCCGAAGCACCACAAGTCAACCTCGCTCCGGAGCTAGCCTCGCTCCGAAGCCTTCCTCACTCTGAAGCCCCACCTTCGGAGTACCACCCTTCGAAGTCCCTCCTTCATCCAAGGCCTCCGCACGAAGCATTCCATGAGCACTTCGTCGCAGTGTCTCTCCCCGAGCACACTCCTCGACGAGCCTCACCCGGACCATGCCTTCGGCGCGCCTCGACTTCTGAGACCTTCGTCGGGTACCTTCAAATGTCTCCCTCTGGAGCACACTTCGAACTCCTTGCCTCCGCAGAGGACTTGTTCCACCATACTCCGAAGTCACTCCTTCCGGAGTACCTTCGAAGTGCCTCGCCTCCGAGGACTTTGTCTCGGAGTACTTTCAGCCGGAGCCACGCTCCGCACTCTTTGCCTTCACCTGGTGCACCTCGACCCGAGGACCGACCCAGACCCCTTCGCAGCCACCGTGATGGAGCTCCCTGCTCCCCTGGCATCAAGCTTCCCGCTTGACCCAGGTTCACCTGCTACAAACCTGTTCGTTGCCTCCGAAGTCCCTGCGCACCATAGACAAGCAGACAAGTGTATCCAGTACTCTGGAGTCCTCTCTGGGTTAGCAACCTCCGGCACACACACTCCAGTGTACCGCCCAAAATACCGAAGCCTTCGGTACAAACCCAGTCAACGTGTACTGTCGGACCCCCTCCAACACGCACACTCCGCTGCAACAGCTGCAGCAACCAGACCACCGAACACCCTTCGGTGAAACCACCTCCGAACACCCTTCGGAGGTCCAACCTCTGAACCCCCTTCGGAGGTACCCCTTCGAACCAGAGGGTAAAAGCATGTCAATCACTCATCACACACACCGAAACCAACCCTTGGTTTCTCAATCTCCCCCTTGATGAGTGCATTGACAACCAACTTTAAGTCCAAGAAAAATTAAAAGACTTTCAGCACACAAGTGACCATAAAAACTCAGAAACGAGCCAAATCATGTCACTTGATAAAAGAATTTTTTCTCCCCCTTTACAAACAGAGTAAAAGCCCCTTCGGCAAAACTCCCCTTTTTCAAGATAAAAACTCCCCCTGTGAAAATTATATCCCCTTGCAGCAGAGAACGTAGCAATCTCTCCCCCCTTTGGCAATGCAAGCATCAAGGAGCATGAAAAAGATGCATTGCTTGGAAATGAGTAGAATTGCAAAGACATATAATGCAAAAATATGCCAACAGTAATACCAAAGATCATGGGCTCAGCTCAAATTAACTTTCTCTAAAAACATGAGGACAGCATGTGATTTTATCATTTTGAAATAAAAGCATCACCACTTAGTCAAGGATACTAGACCAGTAAAAGCAAGGACTGCGCAAAGCTAGTCAATTTCTACTCCAGACAGACAAGTCCAGTTCAAATGGAGCAATGAAAGCAAACTTGATGATCAAGGAATTTTTGTTGTTCTTTTCTTAATGCCAGGGGTTATTTGTTTGTCCACCTTATACTGTCCAATCAGGCCAAGCCTAGGCATGAAAACCATAAGAAGCTTAAGGCAATGATTTTGGCAAACAATACACTATTCTAGTTCAGACCAATGTGCAATGGAAGGCAGTCTAGAATAGAGTAGTGCGACAGACAAACCCACCTGGATCTTTTCACTTAAAGCATGCACATCATGGAGTTTTTGATTTTAATTAAGTGAATCAATTTGTTTAACACTTGATGAATATCCATGAGGATGTAGAACAATTTTTCAAGTTGCAATTTTTAGCATCCAAGGAACAGTGTCTTGCTATCAAGCAGATAAAAGATAGCTAAAGCAGTCTTGCTTAAACATGCTAGATTCAAGACTAAGCAGTGAGCTCGATTTGATTTTGGAAAGAAAGCAGCATGCACATGAATGTTTCAGATGAATTAAAAAGAGCTGAGCTGTCATGATTTCATGAATTATAATCAGGCATATAAATGCAAAAGATGTAAATGCAATTTCAACCCACAATTAGCAAATGCACATCCATCTAAATCTGCTCCTCCTCACAAAATGTCGTAAGGGTGACAAATACCAAGTTCCCCACGCAAGTAAGCAAATCGAGAAGCATCGAGGGGTTTTGTGAAAATATCGGCTAGCTGGTGTTGGGTATCAACATATTGAAGTTCAATATCACCCTTCTCATTGTGATCTCTGAGAAAATGATACCGCACATCAATGTGTTTGGTTCTAGAGTGCTGAACTGGGTTGTTTGCAATACAAATAGCACTAGTGTTATCACAGAAAAGTGGAACACTCTTATAATCTAACCCGAAATCCCGCAAAGTGGAAGTCATCCACAAAATTTGAGAGCAACAGCTAGCTGCAGCAACATATTCGGCCTCAGCCATCGATTGTGCAACACTAGACTGTTTACGGGAAGACCAGCAAACCAGAGACGTACCCAGAAAATGACAAGTACCAGAGGTACTCTTCCTATCAATCCTACACCCAGCAAAATCCGCATCGGAATAACCTTGAAGACATAAAGATGAAGACGATGAATACCATATGCCAAATTCGAGGGTATGTTTGAGATACCTGAGTATGCGTTTTACCGCTTGGCGGTGCGAAGCTCGAGGTGAAGCCTGAACCGAGCGCACAGACATACTGCGAAGTGTATGTCCGGCCTCGTGGCAGTCAAGTAGAGGAGGGAGCCGATCATGCTTCGGAACTCCTTCTGATCTACGGCTTCTCCATCTTCGTCAGGATCCAATGCTACAGATGTAGCCATTGGAGTGGCGAGGGGCTTCGCATCTGCCATGTCGAATTTCTTGAGCAGGTCCTTGGTGTACTTCGTCTGGTGGACAAAAGTACCTTGTTTGCTTTGCTTGATTTGCAAACCAAGGAAAAAGGTGAGTTCACCCATCATCGACATTTCAAATTCCCTGCTCATGGTATCTGCAAACTCGGCAACCAAAGCATGAGAAGAGCCACCAAAGATGATATCATCCACATAAATCTGAACTAGGAGGAAATCTTTGCCATGCTTGAGAGTAAACAGGGTTTTATCAACAGAGCCCATCAAATACCCTCGCTCAAGCAGAAAAGACTTGAGTCTGTCATACCACGCCCGAGGGGCC
Source organism: Zizania palustris (assembly GCA_019279435.1). Taxonomy (NCBI): domain Eukaryota; kingdom Viridiplantae; phylum Streptophyta; class Magnoliopsida; order Poales; family Poaceae; genus Zizania; species Zizania palustris. Next base: position 83,081,600 of record JAAALK010000285.1, read on the forward strand.
TGCTTGAGTCCACTAAAGAGCCTTATGAAGTTTAAGGACTTTATGTGGGTACTTGGGGTTTTCAAAACCAGGGGGTTGTTTTACATAAACATCTTCACCTATGAAACCATTAAGAAAAGCACTTTTGACATCCATTTGATAGAGTTTGAATCCACGGGATGTCGCAAAGGCAAGCAAAATCCTAATGGCCTCAAGGCGAGCAACAGGTGCAAAAGTTTCAGTAAAATCAATCCCTTCTAGTTGAGAATAACCCTGAGCTACAAGTCTAGCCTTGTTTCTGATTATTGTCCCATCCTCCCCTTGTTTATTTTTGAAAATCCATTTTGTTCCAATGAAATGAACATTTGGTGGAGGATCAACTAATGACCAGACTTGGTTTCTCTCAAAATTTTCAAGTTCCTCATGCATGGCATTGATCCAACTAGAATCAGAAAGTGCATGACTAACATCTAAGGGCTCGAAAGAAGCAACAAAAGCGGAATCAATAAAATGAGCATGGGAACGTGTTACCCTTTGATCAAGCTCACCAATGATCCTGCTCGGGAGGGTGCATCCTTTGGACATGATGTGGAGCCTCGCGGCGGGATGCAGTCTCCCCCTCAACTTGTGCGTTGGAGTGGTCCAAGATGATCGATGTTGAGGTAGTTGCTTCGGGACCTTGTGCCGATGTGGTTGAAGCGTGGTCAGCTTCGGGGGTTGATGTCGAGGGTAGTAGGGGTTCATCCTCGAATTCTCCGGGATCTTCTTCTTCGAAGATGGTCTGTTCCATGTCGTGTTCATTTGCATGTTCAAATCTAGAGCTAACAGAGGGGGTTGATTCATCAAAAGTCATGTCACATGACTCGATGACGGTGTTAGACTCCAAGTTATAAACACGATAAGAGTGACCAAGAGTAGTGTAACCCAAAAAGATCCCGTCAGAAGAACGCGACTCAAATTTATCCAAATTACCACTGTTTTAGGATGAAGCAGCGACAACCAAATACTCGAAGATGAGTAACCTTGGGTTGTCTCCCAAAACGTAGTTCATAAGATATCAGGTTTAAAATTGAGCGCAAGAAGATTCGGTTTGAGATGTAACAAGCAGTGTTCATGGCCTCAGCCCAGAATTTTCTAGGAGTCCTATGCTCATCAAGCATCGTCCTAGCCATCTCAACCAAAGTGCGGTTCTTCCTCTCAACAACACCGTTTTGTTGAGGAACCCGCGGAGCAGAGAATTGATGTTCTATGCCATGCTCCATGCAAAAGTCAACAAAGAGACTGTTTTTGAACTCGGTTCCATTATCACTTCGAATGAATTTTAATGCACCAGGGAGTTCAGTAAAAAGTCTCAAAGCCAAGCTCCGAAAGTGTGAAAACACTTTCATCCTTGATGGCAAGAAAGAAGACCCAAGAGTAGCGAGAGAAATCGTCGACAATCACTAAAACATACCACTTGCCGCCTAAAGAACTAACCCGAGAAGGACCTACAGTGTCCATGTGGAGAAGTTCTCCGGGTTGTTCAGTCATCACTGTGGTGACTGGCGAATGCGAAGCGGCAATCATTTTTCCATGTCGACAAGGAGAGCAAACTAAATTCTTCTCAAACTTGAGCTTGGGCAATCCTCGGATCAGACCAAGGGCACTCAGACGAGAGAGCAACTCAAAGCTCATATGCCCTAGTCTCCTGTGCCACTTCCAAAGCTCACACGTAGAATGTGCAACAAGACAATGAGAAGAACCAGATGACTCTGAAAAATCAGCTCCAAAAACTCTCCCAACTCTAAAGATCTTACAAACTACAACGCCATCAGAATTGAGTACTTGCGAAGTATCGCGATGGAATCGCACTTCGAATCCCTCATCAAGTAACTGAGATACAGACAGCAAATTGTATCCCAGGTTCTCAACCAAAGCAACATCTTTGAGAGTGAAATTCGAGTTAATTCTTACCACACCTTTACCTTTCACTCTACTCCTTCGATTGTTTCCGAAGGTGATATGTTCCCTTTGCTTGGTTGTGGTGAGGATGGAGAACCATGCTGCATCTTCGGTCATGTGGCGCGAACAACCGGAGTCCATGATCCATGTGCCCTCCAAGCCTCGATCTGCCGCCTACACATGATAAAAATATCTCGATCGCTCAGTGCTGGGGTGAGTGAAAAAATGACGAGGCATCCAGCACTGAGTGACACGAGTAGTAGGCGCAGTAAAAGTAGACTATCTACGCACAGGAAAATCAGAACAATGCAAAGTGCGAGGTCTACCTACATGCAGTGATCGAAAAGCATGACGAGGTCTCCTATTCTGACGAGGTACAAAGCTACTCGCCCGGGGTCTACCACCATATGGAACATGGTGAACACCTCGAGGAGCAAAACCTCTCCGAGAACCATGAGGAGCCTTAAAAGCAGGACGATAGTAAAACTCAGACTCATGCATACCTAAAGATGGGTAATGCATGTCCCGGTAACTCATCGCCTGAGAGCGTCGCTCATCCTTGATGCGATGAAAACAGAACCCAACCAAATGACCCGCCCGCTGACAGTAAGAACAGTGAAAAACTCTCCTAGGGGCCCTCTCATGGGTCACAGGAGCAACTCTTACAGGCTCCTTGGGCTTCTGCTGAGTGGTTTTCTTGGGAGAGATTTTCTTGGCAAGAGGTGTGGTTTTCTTTTGAGCTCGGGTAGGTTTCTTGGCTGGTGGAGTGTCTAACAGAGCTCTTTCTTTCTCTAAGGTAGTGGGAGAGGTAAAAACGGTTTTGTTTTCATTTTCTGAAGGTATCCTCTCAAAACCCAAACCTAGAGCTAACCCTGCTCTGTCAGCACACATCTTGGTCTTGGCCAAGAGCAAATCCATCCTACCCTTTCCCTCGGTGCATTTGTTAACCACGGAAAGAAGGTATTCATTTTCTGACATGAGGTTCTCAGCTCGCTCTCTAACGGTGCCTAGCTGGTCCTTAAGGGTAATGCACGTGTCACAAATAGGCTGCACATCCTTAGAACTACCGGCCCTCTCCAATCTAGCCTCTAAATCATGAACATGTTTATCACGTAAATTAATGCTCTCGCACAATAAAAAATAGTTCATGCATTCAATATTATCATGAGGTCTAGAATCCACCACCAAAAGCTGCTTCTGTGCAGTCTCAAGCTCAGAAAAAGTTTGAGCATGTACAGAACGCAACTGAGCAAGCTCACCCATGACAACAGAACAAGACTCACAATTAGCATCAATTACTTTAGACTTAAGCATGGCATATTCAGTAGAAACAGTTTCTAGCCTAAGTCTAAGGTCTTTTCTTTCTCTAGCGGCTTGCACAAGTAACCTTATCCTGACCGAGAACTACTTCATTCATCTCATCTAATTTAATTAATAGCTGGTCAGATGATAGAGGTACCTCAGATGAGTCAAGCTCATCGCCGCTGTGATCGCTGTCGGCCATGAAGCAAAGGCCGGTGAAGTCTCGTCCCTTCTTGTCCTTCTTGTCCTCCTTCCTTGGGGACTCCTACTCCTCAGAGCTCGATTCCTCAGTTGAGGAAGTGTCGATGTCGCTGAGAGCAGCAACAAATGCTCTGGAAGCGGCTTTGGCTACTTTCTTAGCCATCTTGCCGCGCTTGCCCTTCACAAAGGGTTTCCTCTCCTTCTTGTGGTATTTGGCGCGCTCACTCTCATCTCTCTTTTTGAGCTTGGGGCAATTTGCCTTGATATGAGAAGTGTCACCACATTCAAAGCAACCACTAAAACCACTTCTCCTCTGATCCCGTCTCTCATGGTGAAAACGGGTGAACCTTCTGGCAATGAGTGCAAGCTCATCATCATCCAGAGTGTCCACCTGCTCCTTTGTGACAGAGACCAGGGAGGACAAAGCAAAACCATCTGCAAGAACACAAGTACCAGATGTGCTTGGTTCTGCAGCGGTGCCACGGCTAGTGCTAGAAACCAATGCCAATGGCTGTGGCAACGAGCTTCTGTGCACAGCAAGAGATGCCTTGGCAATCTCTGTGGACTTCAGCTTGCTAAAGAGCTCATCACAGGTCAATGTGTCATAACCTGCAGATTCCTCAATGCTGGATATCTTCACTTCCCATATGCTACGGTCAAGAGCATAGAGAAGCTTGATAGCCCTGTCATGATCATTGTAAGCAAGCGTTCCGTTGGACCGCAAGTTACTCACTATAGCATCAAAGCGTGAAAACATGGCATCTATAGATTCACCAGGTGCCTGCACAAACAGCTGATACTGTTGATTGTATGTGCCTTGGCGCCTGGCCTTGATCTGAGTAGAGCCCTCATGAAAAATAGTGAGAGTGGTCCAAATTTCCCTAGCAGTCCTAAGGTGCTGCACCCTATCAAACTCACTCCGGCTCAAACCAATGAACAGTATGTTTCTTGCCTTGGAGTTGGCATTATACTGATCTTTTTCTGTTTGAGAGGTGCGAGTCTCAGGGATAGATTATTGTGAGTCCACAATTTCCCAAATTGCATTTCCTTGGCTTAGCAAGTAAGCCTCCATGCGCACCTTCTAGTATGCAAAGTCTGTCCCATCGAACAGAGGAATTTTACTGCCTCTATCCATGTCGCCAATAGATCACAAAACCGGTTAAGGTCAACTGGTGATCTTAACCCACTCTGATACCAATTGTTGGACCGAAAACGACGACCAGAGGGGGGGTGAATGGGAGCTTTTAAAATTTCAGACTAAAAACTAGCCTTCTGTTTTGACTCTATCTTCTGCGGAACAGGCTTCGAACACTACCTTCGAAGATCTGGTTCGGAGGTGTTTTGACAGCTCCGAACACAGGCTTCGCAGGAGCAAAAGTTCGAAGCCAAGAAGACTTCGCTCCTACTCACAACCCTCGAAAATCTACTCTGCTAAGTCAGTGCAGGCTCCGCACACAGGGTGCTTCGAGCAGGCTTCGCACTTCACCCTTCGCAAGAGTGGACTACCCTCCGAGGACTTCGACCTAAAACTTAGCGACAGCAACTGGTGCTGGGCTTCGTTCTGCGAAGGTTTAAATGCACACTAAACAGACTTCGCTACGGGTTCAGACAAGAGAAGCAAAACGGGCCTCGCTCAGGGCTTCGCTAGTAAGCAGCGAGGTTTCACCTCCTGTCACACAGAGCGAACGCACACTGAAAAGCACACTTCGCACAAAACACACTTCGCCTCGACAGGCTTCGGTGCACTAAAACTAGCGAGGTATGCAAACAAGTTCAAGCAGAAAAATGACACAGAAGCAGGGCTTCGCCGCTTGAACAAGGAACACAGAAAAAATTGAACTCTGGATGAATACAGAGATGTGGTGGCTGGTACAGGAGCTCAACAGTAAATGCTCAAAGTGTTAAATGTTACCTACCAAGCCCCCATATTTATAGTCACTATTCACCCAAAGGAAATGACTATTTTACCCCTAGGGTTTACATTGGTTTTGTCTCTACAGAACTGAGGGGTACAAAAGGTAGTCAACTTTATTGGAGGCTTCTTTGTCAGCCTTTGCAGAGGGGACAGCGCCAGCTCTTTGCAGAGCAGACACTGTCAGACTTGCAGCCTTTGACCTTTCTGAAGCCCCCTTCGCACGCGAGGGGTGTGATAGCTTCGGTGAGAAGCCTTGAGCCAAATGGCCTTCGCTTCACCGAAGACAACCTTCGATACAGTGACGGTTTTGAGCCGAAGTCGTCAAAGCCCTTGGGCCTTCGCACCAACACCCTCGGAGTGGACCACCACGGCTTCGCAGCTACTCCCAGCTCGAACTCCGTCAGTCCGTGTACCGAAGCCATGCATGGCCGAAGCACCACAAGTCAACCTCGCTCCGGAGCTAGCCTCGCTCCGAAGCCTTCCTCACTCCGAAGCCCCACCTTCGGAGTACCACCCTTCGAAGTCCCTCCTTCATCCAAGGCCTCCGCACGAAGCATTCCATGAGCACTTCGTCGCAGTGTCTCTCCCCGAGCACACTCCTCGACGAGCCTCACCCGGACCATGCCTTCGACGCGCCTCGACTTCTGAGACCTTCGTCGGGTACCTTCGAATGTCTCCCTCCGGAGCACACTTCGAACTCCTTGCCTCCGCAGAGGACTTGTTCCACCATACTCCGAAGTCACTCCTTCCGGAGTACCTTCGAAGTGCCTCGCCTCCAAGGACTTTGTCTCAGAGTACTTTCAGCCGGAGCCACGCTCCGCACTCTTTGCCTTCACTTGGCGCACCTCGACCCGAGGACCGACCCAGACCCCTTCGCAGCCACCGTGACGGAGCTCCCTGCTCCCCTGGCATCAAGCCTCCCGCTTGACCCAGGTTCACCTGCTACGAACCTGTCTGTGGCCTCCGAAGTCCCTGCGCACCACAGACAAGCAGACAAGTGTATCCAGTACTCCGGAGTCCTCTCCGGGTTAGCAACCTCCGGCACACACACTCCGGTGTACCGCCCAAAATACCGAAGCCTTTGGTACAAACCCAGTCAACGTGTACTGTCGGACCCCCTCCGACACGCACACTCCGCTGCAACAGCTGCAGCAACCAGACCACCTGAACACCCTTCGGTGAAACCACCTCCGAACACCCTTCGGAGGTCCAACCTCCGAACCCCCTTCGGAGGTACCCCTTCGAACCAGAGGGTAAAAGCCTGTCAATTACTCATCACACACACCGAAACCAACCCTTGGTTTCTCAACATCGGTTTTGTCTCATCAGAACAAGGGGGTACAACTGGTAGTCTACTTTATTTGGATGCTTCTTTTGTCAGCTTCGCATAGGGGATAGCACTAGCTTTTGCAGAGCAGACGCTGTCAGCCTTTGCAGTTTTGGACCCTTCTGAAGCCTCCCTTCACATGCGAGGGGTGCGGTAGCTTCGGTGAGAAGCCTTGAGCCTGACGGCCTTCGCTTCACCGAAGTCAGCCTTCGATACAGTGACGGTTTTGAGCCAAAGCCGTCAAAGCCCTTGGGCCTTCGCACCAACACCTTCGGAGTGGACCACAATGGCTTCGCAGCTTCTCCCAGCTTGAACTCGTCAGTCCGTGTACTGAAGCCATGCAAGGTCGAAGTACCTCAAGTTAGCCTCACTCTGGAGCCAGCCTCGATCCGGAGCTAGCTTCGCTTCGAAGCCAGCCTCACTCCGAAGTCAGCCTAGTCAGCTTCACTCCGAAGCTAGCTTCACTCCGAAGCCTGCTTCACTCCGAGCCAGCCTCACTCCGAAGCCCCACCTTCGGAGTACCACCCTTCAAAGTCCCTCCTTCGTCCAAGGCCTCCGCATGAAGCATTCTATGAGCACTTCGTCGCAGTGTCTCTCCCCGAGCACACTCCTCGACGATCCTCACCCGGATCATGCCTTCGATGCACCTCGACTTCTGAGACCTTCGTCGGGTATACCTTCGAGTGTCTCCCTCCGGAGCACACTTCGAACACCTTGCCTCATTGCTGAGGACTTAGTCCACCATACTTCGAAGTCACTCCATTCGGAGTACCCTTCGAAGTGCCTCGCCTCCGAGGACTTCGTCTCGGGGTACCTTCACCCGGAGTCACACTCCGCACTTACTGCCTTCTCTTGGCGCACCTCGACCCGAGGTCCGACCTCGACCCCTTTGCAGCCTTCGTGACTGGAGCTCCCTGCTCCCCTGGCATCAAGCCTCCCGCTTGACCCAGGTTCATTTGGTACGAACCGTCCGTCGCCTCCGAAGTCACTTGTGCACCACAGATAAACAGACAAGTGTATCCAATACCCCGGAGACCTCTCCGGGTAAGCAACCTCCGATACACACTCCGGTGTACCTCCCAAAATACCGAACCCTTCGGTACAACCCAGTCATCGTGTACTGTCGGACCCTCCGACAAGCACACTCTGCTGCAACAGCTGCAGCAACCAGAGCCCACCGAACCCTTTGGTGAAACAGCCTCTGAACCCCTTCGGAGGGACCCCTTCGAATCAGAGGGTAAAATCTGTCAATCACTCATCACAGACTCCGAAACCAACCCTTGGTTTCTCAACAAAAAATCTAGTTTTAATATTGATGGAATTTGCTTGTTGGAATGTTGGAAAATGTAAACAATATTATTTATGATGATGTTTGGTTTGAATTTTGCTAAATTTGTGATCTGGAAATTATATCATTTTTGTACTTTGAAATTTGAAAACGGGTCCACGGGGACCCGTCTGGTTCGGGTTCAGGTGAAGAAATTCACCCGTGGGGATAACGGGGGTGGGTCCTACCGGGTTCGGGTCTAGTATTCACCAACCCGGACCCGCCCCGCCCCATTGCCACCCCTAATTTTAATAGTCCTTTGCCTTACCTCACAGAGCCACCATCGCCACTTATCGTCAAGAAGGCCTTGTCGATGACAATATTAGAAATTTGGGTTAATTTTTTCCGTGCCATTACAATTTTTGCGGTTTGCCAATATGCCATCGATGTGTCACTGACATGTGGGGGCCGCCACAGTCACTGACAGTGGCATATAGGCAATTTCTGAAAATTATAATGGCATGTGAGTAATTTTCCCTAGAAATTTTCATCGACAAGCTTTGGAGGCCACCCAATGTCAACAACAGACTGAAGCAGCTACCAAACCATTGAGGGCCTAAGTGGCCGAGGCGCGCGAGGCCACTACGGTGGTGACCTCAGAAGCTAAGGACCTCTGGTGAACCATCAAGATTTTGTAGGAGGAGGCCATGAAGTTGAGGGTGGAGAACACCAGACTTTGCATCGCTAAACAAGCCTTGGAGCCCGAAAGGCTGAAGTTATATGGGGCGTCGACGAAGCCACATCCGTGCTCACAAGTGTTGTGGAATGCATGGGGACCAATTGCCAGACCCCAAAGCTTCGATGCCAATATCCTATCGAGCGTCGACTTGGATTTTTTCACACTACCGCATGCATCATGGAGGACACACTGGTGGGCTTTTCCCAGACCACAGGGAGGGTGGCTGGCAAAGGAGTACTTCAAATGCTCCACGAGGTGGGGTGCCAACACCTAGAAGCTGCGACCTCCATCAAGCCAGTGGTCTTCGGTGGGCCTCGCCTGACTTCATCGGTACTAGAAGTCGTCGAGGCTCGGTGTCCTCTTCACGAGCCCTAGAAGGCCTAGGCACACAAAGCGGCCTTCGAACTCCAAAAGGTTGGCTGCTTGTGGCGCATGGGGCAGTGCACTCCTTCCTCGGGGCTGAACCCTTCTCCTCCAAAGGAGTAGATCTTTAGGCTTCGTTTTATAATACTTAGTTGTAGAACTGTAAAGTGAAATTACACCAGTTTATTAATGAAATGTGGGGGTGTTTTGACTTACTGAGGCTCAAGCTTCAAATGTTGACATAATGTCAAAATACTCGAAGCCTCAGAGGCACTTCACCACCAATGTGTCATATTCAAAGTAGCTAAGTCTGAAGGCCGCCCTCAGTTCAAAATACCGCGCAGTCCCATAGGCGAAGTCATACCCGAACTAGCCCAAGAGCTATTAGCCTCTGTGAAGGTCGAGCCCCTTCATAGCTCTTCTTCTTCACCTGACCTAAGTAACTTTGAAGCAATTCCTGCAACCGAAGGAGTCCAACCTTTGAACGTGCCTATATTGGACAATGATGAAGCCCTGGATTTCTTGGCTTTTTATTCAGAGCCACATGAGACTTGGACTTAGGCCGATCTGCAAGAATTAGGACAATCTAGTTCTAGTGAGGGTTTGTTGAGCCAGGGGCCTCGTCGTAAGAAGAGTAACAAGAAGCGTGGATCCGGTTTTTTCGACAACGCGGGTCCACTAGTTATTAGGTTTTGATACTTCTTTTTTGTGATGTTTGTAATCGAAGTGTCTTGGTGTACTCCGCAACTATATCTAAGACAATGAAATTCATTCTTGTTTAGACTTCCTACACGTCCTTTATACTTCATCATTCTATACTCTTTGAGTTTTTTCTACTCATGTACAAGACATATATTTGATATAGTCAGATGCATGTGCTTTGCAATAGAAACTTATTTTGCAACCGGGTATTTGCGTAAAATTCATGTTTCTATATAATTTTTTAGAAATCTAAGTGTTTTTACACAAAATTCGTGCACCCACGTAAAAATAAAGAAATTAAAAACTGAAATGCAAAAGTATTTTTTTATTTTTTTATTTTTATTTTCTTCTTTCTCACGTTTTCTTTTCAGTTGGTGCATGCGATGGGCGCTGCGCGCGTCGCGTTGCCCTGCTACGCGTGCGGCTGGCGGTTGCATGCAGGGCGGTTCCAAGGTGGGCGGGCGACCGGTTCGGGTGGTTTTCACATGGTATAAGTTTTGGTTGGTTTTTTATGGAATGTGGAAAGGCATGTACGGAGTTGCGGACGGACGACACGGAAATTTGGATGCTTTAATATAGTTAAGATATACTAGAGACATACTGCGAGCAAGGTACTATATGTTTCTAGCTCTAGTACATTCTAGAATTAGGAAGAATTTTCATTGTTGCTTTTAGAAATGAATTAATCCCAAGAGGGTGCATGTATATAACTTGAATGAGTTGATGTTAATATGTTATCTGCATTGCCGTATCACATAAAGCCCAAAGATGATTGTGTTGGTGATGAGGTATTTCTGGTTTATTTTACTGCTGTGTTGCCATATCGGAAGATTGGCTCAGTATGTAGGCATCAAATGTTTGTGTTTGATTGTGCAGATCAGCATTGACAAGCTTAAGAAGTGCATTGCGGAACTGGTGAAGCATGTTGTCAATAATAACACGGACTCGTTGATGCTAGAGTTCTAGTATGCTTATTTTGGCGTCTGCTAAGAGATGCATTCATCTTGTATTAAGCAGAATTCTATGGTATGCAAATGCAACTGCTAACTAATAAATTACTCATCTTTTTTCTTTTGGCTTCTGATCATCTCAAGTTATAGGAATTTTTACTCTTTTGCCTTATTGTGACACTTGCTCTTTTATCACACTTCATGTATATCATAACTGAGGTGATGGATCATATGTCATTCACCCATATGCCATAAAAGAGCAAATGAACAAATCTCCCAATGTTATATCCTCAATCAATCGTATATGCAGATTTATGCGTACACATGAAGAGCTCTCATCCGAGCTCGTGCTGCCGAGCAAGCGGTGAGGTAGTAGCGCATTGCACGCCTCGCTTCGTGTTTGCTCATCCTCTGCCCGATTCAAACGACCCTCTGCATCCTAATCTGCTCCCTGAACTTGGCTATGAACTCGTCGGCCTTCCTGTCCACCTCGTCCTCCTCCTCCGGCGCCGGCCTCATGGCCAACTCGAAGAGCTCTTCGTCGCATGAGCTATCGTCATCATCATCTTCATTCCTCTCCACCTCATTTTCCTCTTCCTCGTAGTTGTGTACCTCCTTGTCGATGTCATCGTCGCCATCGTCGGTGCCCGTGTCACTGCTGAACGAACTGTCTGACGCTGCAACCATCTTCTCCAACTCGTCAACGGAAACATGGTCGTCGAATGGCAGGGCAGGATCTTCGTAGCTGGCAAAAGTACTCGTCGTGGATTGGATCACTGATTTTGACCGGAACTTGTTGTCGGCACCGCTATGTAAGCTCACCCTTCCGCTCATGCCCAGGTTTCTGGCTCCGTAGTCGTGGAAGCTTCTCGCTTTGGCATTCCGGAAGGCGTGACAGCGGCCAAGAAACGGCGGCGGAGGTGGCGGTGGGGGCGGCCGAAGAGGAGGCGGCGTGGACGGGGAGAGGATCAGGTCGGCGTCAAGGACCGAGGACGGCGAAGGGATGACATGCTCGCGCACGCCACCGTATCCTGCCTTCGAGGCGAGGAACGAATCATCTTCTTCTTCAATGGCGCCGTCGCTGAAGTCCTCTGTTAGTGTTGCGGATTCCTCGGTCGCCGGCTTCAGCTTCCTCACCGGCAGGAGGAGCGGCTTCTCGGTCGCATCGCCCTTGCCGTTGTTGCTCCCCGCGTCGGCGACGACGACGAGGGGTTCGTCTGGGAAGTATTGAGAGCTCCACGCCTGGACGCCCTGCTTGGTGCCGTCTCCACCGTCATTCTCCTCAAAATCCAGCGAGCCTTGCATGATCTGGGACACGTAAGACTCCACCGACTCGTCGTCGACGGGCTTGGCAGCCACGGCGGCCACCTCGGCGTCGGCGTTCCTTTGGCCGAAGACGCCATAGGAGATGACGAGGCCGAGCAGGAGGATGTGAAGCAGCTCCCAAATCCTAGGCGTCTGACTCGTCGGCAGAATAGGCAGCAGCGCCACGACAGCCGCGAACAGCACGGCCTTCGCGGTGAAGTTGGAAGGGAACAGCAGCGCGAGAGCCTGCTGCAACCAGGCGGAAACATCGCCACTGCTAACTCCAGCTTGCGCCGGAGGAGCCGCCACCGCGTCTGCCATTACTTGCAGAAGCAAAGCTGCTTCGCGTCGCGCGCGCAGATTATCTGTCGTTAGGTTCTCGTGTCTCTCGGAGCTGGCTAGCTACGGCTGCGAGCTGGAACCTTGGAATCCTCTGCTTTTGGGCGAGGAGAGGAAGCAGGAGACGTGGTCAAGAAGCAAATGGAGTGGAGGGAAAAGAATTCGAGCGGTGCAAAGCAAGGAGACGGGAAGCGACGACACCACTGTCATTTGAAGACGGCGGTTAATTTATCGACTTAATCCTCCTAAACACTACTGGTAGTGATGTATTAACTGCTGATTGAAACCTCAGGAATGCGCTAGATGAAAAAATTATTTGGCGAAAAGGACCAGTTTGCACAGTAATAACCTCCAGAACTAGAGCTGCACGCATCGATGATGATGGTGGAGCCGACGGTTGTGGGGGCGCAGGTGATTCTCTCTCGGAGGGGGAAATAATCTTTGAGGTCTTGTTTTGTAGACGTTTCTAGGGTCAGTTGATTGCTTGTTGTCTAGCTTCTGGATGAACTCTCTATCTAGTTTGCTGTGTACGGGCTGGTTCTGAAATAGCTATTTTTATAATTTAGTCAATTTTTAAAATTTTATTTAACAAATAAATATTTAGAAAAAATTATTTCAGGAATAAACCAAAATTTGATACCAAAGTACGAGGGTCGTTGGTGTTAAACTCCCTACCGTACTAGCTAGTGGAGGCGATATGATATGGCGAGAGAGTTCGGCGCACGTCGCTGAGGTACATTAGGTTTACTATTTATCTCAAGTTATTCTAACTCGATAATTGGTGTAGCATAACGGTGAGTACATTGCCTGAGACCTTAGTGCACAACCTAGGTTCGATCCTTGCTGCAGTCTTACAAGGGGATCAAACCTAGGTTGTGCAAGAGTGGTGATTGTGGTACCGCTGTATTACAAGAATATTTGCAATGAAAAATAATCTAGTTTGTATTAAACTGATCAATGAGATTACCTCAATGCCAATATGATTGTGTTGAGCTCTCGATATCAACTTCGTCGGCCAATACGACAGAGAGGTTAGCACCAGCAACCTTGGCACTAAGCTGTTATTCTGTTAATGCTCGGTGTCAATGGTTCTAGCGTTGAGTTTTAGATCTATTTATAAAATGAGTTCTAATGATTTATTTGTAAAATATGTTTAAAAAGGACTAAATTGTAAATAAGCTGGTTTTGAAACGTCAAGCGAGTCCACTTCAGGCTTCTGTTGCTAGTTTCACGGGAGCTCGAGAGAAGGTACGGTGCTTTGCATTTACTTCCTCTGATTCGTTTTTAGACTCCTCACACTTTGACTAAATTATATTATCTTGTAAATACACTATTAATATATATATATATATATATTGTGGTGAATTTACTGAAACTAATTTGATATTATAATTATTATTGCTATATTTTTTATAAAACTAGTCAAAATTAATTTATAAAAAATTCAGATGTAAGGATGAAGTTGTGTTACACTTCAGAATTTTTTTTAAAATTAATTTTTTTAAAAAAATCAAATATTTATGTCCGTTTAAAAAATTTGCAAAAGTAACGTGCAGTTGGCACTTGAAATACTGACGTGACAGAATCTGATAGGGGTAGCATCTAGTCAGTACTTAAAGTGCCGACTGGAGCTGACGTGGCACTAGTCGGTACCAGTCGGCACTTACTTCTGTAATTTTTTGAAATGGGCATACATATTTGATTTTTTTAAAAAAATATTATTTTTAAAAAATATACATATTGTACCATGTAAACAGAAAAAGAATAGACGGCTTGTTGGTATTAATAACACTATTGTTTCACTCATAACAGCTAACTGAAGCTCACTCGCTACACGAACAGAGGCTGTCACAATGGTTGCTCCTCCACTAGTGCATAGTGAGAGATACGAATGTGTCACATTAATTGCTGAATTTTTTAAAAATAATATTTTTTATATGTCCAGTGGCATACTCCGATCGCATACTAATTTTACAAATTTTTCAAACAGTCATACATATTTGATTTTTTAAAAAAAAATATTATTTTAAAAAAATTATTAAATACTCAGCTCATTCTAGGTTACAAAACAAAATGTTACTATTATCCTACAACTCTGTTTGGGAGGTCTGCCGCGGATTTTGTAGCCAACAGTTGTGGTTTCGATTTTCTAAGCAGTCTTTTTCTGATAAGTAGTATCCCGAGAAGCATAGTATTCAGCGCTTCGATCTATTTGGTTTTAGAGCAAATATAATAAGCTTACGTAAGTACTTCCTCCGGGGTACAAATATTAGTCGTTTAGACAAAATTACACATACCAAAGTGATATTAAATAAAGTTACAAGTATTGTATCAATTGGTTATGGAGCCTAGATTTTAGTGGTGCTACCAAGTTCAACTCCCGATGGCCACATCTCATTTGGCAGCAATGCTTCGATTGATGGGATGACTAATATTTGTACACTCTCAATAAAAACCAAAACGACTATTATTTGTACACCAGAGGGAGTAGTTTACAAGACTTGCTACATCAGGTGGAGGAGAGAAGGAGAGAGAATAAAAACGGGCTACTTCCTCCGGTTTCAAAAAGAATGTCATTTTAGACATGATTTAAGATACCAAGGAATGATTAATTTGTGTATACTTTCCTTATTTGCCCCTATTAAATACAATGCATTAGTAAAGATAGCACGGGAAACAAAAAGAAAGTAGTACTACTTCAAAGATATAAACGTCTAAAATGCACAATAAAATACAAAACGACTTCTTTTAAGTAATTTTTGATACAAGTCTAAAACGGCTTCCTTTATGAAACTAAAGGGAGTACTAGTTAACATCCCACTTATACACAGGTTTCAATGGACATTGTGAGATGGTGTAATATGTTACACATTAAATGCATGATACATATAGCCAACTAACTATTATATGAGTTGGCTATTAGATTAGCTACATGTGATATGTCATAAATATAAAGCCAACAACTATCTATATTATTAAACTTGCTTTATTGCCTTTGAATTGTATAAAGTTATCTCCTCTAGTCAATTATTTGGTTGGAGTACCAATGTGTATATGATAACTATCAAGATGAATATTCCTTTATTAGACAGAGGGATTAATTATTACACATTTAATTTTTTGTTTATAAATATTCAAATGATTTTTACCCCCAAATCATTTATTCAATTTATGATCTAATAAATCATTGTATTGATTATAATTTAATCTATAAAATAAGAATGATTATATTTTTGTTAAAAAATATATTTAACAATTGAGCACATTAAATTTAAGTTTATCTCATTTAAATTTTATACATCTAATCAAACAAAAAATATTTTATTTCGTACTTTGTACTCTTAGCATTTTAGTCATAAGCTGGATGACTGCTGACTTGCTGAGAGTGACAATGGATTGAGATACCCTAAGATCTACCTATTTATTTCGTTTGTCGTCCCACATTGGCCAGTCTATACCTGATACTACACCCACATCCTAAATCCTAATCTTCCCGGATAAAAACTGCTAGCGTTGGCATATGCCTTCCTTTGCCAAGCTTGATCTCAGACTCTGCAAGGCCGGACGTTTGACATGAAGCCGATAGCGGTTGCAATTATCAGCAAAGCGACGATGCTTTTGGATGTGGCCACGAAAGAATCAAAAGCACCTAAGATAAGGGCCGATTTGAAGGATGCCAGATATCCGTCGACTTGCATCGTGGACTCGTGGCCGTGCGCCGTGCGCCGTGCGCATGCCATTATCCCCCCGGAGAGGCGTGCTGAGGCAAAGGCAGGTGACCTGACCTGATCTGTTGCTGTGATTCCTCTTTTGCGACGCGCACGCCAACTTTCCGAAGAGGGAGAGCAAATGTCAGAGGAAGGAATGTAGCGTGTCAGGGCTTTCTTCTCGCGCGGAGGGTTATCCGTTGCTTAGTTTAGCAGCTATTCTTCACCACCCCCTGAAAGAGATTCCGCGTGCTTCCCATTTGTGAGTTTGTTCTCTTCTTCTTCAGGTCACTTCTTTGCAGGAAGGGGAGAGAAAATCGAAGTTACCACGTACTGCTAGATTACTGAACAGGGCAGTAATGTTCTGTTCTTGGCAGATGCTACCTTCCCGACTCGTCCATGATTTCTTTGGAACCTCTGCCTTAATGCGTTTATGGCCCATGCATGCTTTTTTTTAAAAAAAAAAGAAACTTTGGCTAACGGGCCAAAAGATAGATAGATATCTTGGGCCTTCTAGCCTTGTATATTACGATGCGTCTGGCGAATTAGGCGTTACGAAAACGGAAGAGCATGTAGAAGCATATAATAGTTAGTAGTCGTCGTTGTGTTAGAACAAAGTTTTACCTTAGAGATAATTTAGGTAGGGGTAATGGGAGGGTTACGGTCGAAATTTAATAGCTACCCTCTAAGAGTATGGAAGCTTAGGTAAGT
This sequence comes from Zizania palustris, assembly GCA_019279435.1. NCBI lineage: Eukaryota > Viridiplantae > Streptophyta > Magnoliopsida > Poales > Poaceae > Zizania > Zizania palustris. Next base: position 83,098,348 of record JAAALK010000285.1, read on the forward strand.
GTACCTCTCTCTTAGGGCCTGTTTGGCAACCAACAATCCCGGCCCATTCCCTGGGGATGGGCCGGGATTTTGAACTAAAATCCCGGCCCATCCCCAGGGAATGGGCCGGGATTGTGGGCTGCCAAACCAGCCCTTAGAGAGTCCTCTGAACCCCTTATATATTAGGCTATTCACAGTGTAACACTGTTTCCTAGAAGCCTACATCAGTTTTGCAACTGAATAAAATACCATTTCTTGGTGGAGAGTTTTATTTCACTATTTCCTAGGCTAACCAGTGTAATTAAATACAACTAGCTCTCATAAAATACTCTCTGATGAAACGATTTGGCTCTCAGTGGGTGGGCGTTTCATTTCGTTTAATCTGTCTTGAAAACGGGTTAGCACCATGTCATGGTGATAACACTACTTCCTTCTCTCCCTCATTAATTAAATGTCATATTAGCAAAAAATCTAATATGTCATGGTAATTAATACCATAAAACCTCTATTGTTAATAGTCTTACAGAGATTGAGGATTATCATTTAGGTTTTATGCGACATTAAATCCTTTTACAATAGTAGAAACGGTTAGGACGTGTGTTATAAATTTAGGTGTTATCCACTATATATTGATTGACATAGTTACCAACATAAGCTTTATTATCATATACAATTATTGACTTCAATCGTCAGAGTGTCTGTACTCGAGCCATCCTCTTGAGTATGGGACTTTGGAGTCTTCAAACTGCCTAGTGTTTCTTTGGCTGTTGGATAATTTGATTGTTTCTAGGTCATCTTTAATGTTTTATCTTGTGACCCTCTATCCATTCAATCATCGTAAATACACTTGGAAATACCCTTGGTCATATCTGACAGTAGTAAATGGTCAAATTAGACAGCCAAAGTAGTAAAAGAAGAAGCTGCACTGACAAAAGCAGAATAAGCACGATGGGCTAATTAGTGTTTTGCAACCTAATATTTGATTAGGTTAGCAAAAATTGAACGGCAGAGATGGTCTTGCGCACCAACGATCTCTCTGTTTAGTCCTCTCGTCTTTGATTACCCGCTGATTTCTGGGGGGCTCCAGCAAACAGTCAGTTCGACGACCAGCCATGTGAGGAGACACTCCCCCGTGCGAATCATTCTGCTAGCCAATCTCGTAAAAAGCGGGCCGCTGCTGGGAGCCAATGAGTAGTAACACAAGGCACGGATTAATGCCAATGAGTAGGAACCAACATGCAGCACCGGAAAAGCCCCAGCTTTTGCTCCCCGAGTTATGGTGGGCGGCCGCGTGACCAACCAAAGTCTGGCCGGCCGGCCGGCCGCCGTGATCCATGATCCATCATCCTGCTAAGCTGTAGCAGCAAGCCCTGCAAGCCTGAAGCTAGCTGCTTCATACATATCTCTGTCAATGTAGCAGTACAAGCCTGAGCCCCAGCTAGGCTATGCATCTCGATCTGTATGTACATGTGTGGATTCAATTCACACTGGTGCAATAGCTCAAGTGGATGCTGACGATGTGCTGGCTGCAGACAGGCTGAGTAGAAAAACTGCGCTCATTGTGTTCTTGTGCGGGGAATATTATATTGATCTGGAGACAGGTCTCCAGATTTCAAGCGCATGGCTCTGCAGTGCTACACGTACGTAGCTGTGCCTTGCAACATTTTGACTTGTACCCAAGGGAATAACTTTAGCAAAAAATATTTCTACTAGATAAGGCTTTGACGTCAACTTGTGATTACATGGTGTTATGGTGCACCATAATATAGCCTGTTCCTGGCTAGCTAGACGCGCGTACGATGAATTTAATTGTGCCGTCATGATCATGCATGAGAGCAACGCAGAACAAACACCAGGTATAAGTACCATTCAATCAGTATGGATGCGCGAATGGTACATGTTCCGTGACAGCCCAGTTCGATTATCCAGATGATTCGCTACTCGATCGCCACTACGTACTTATTAGCTATAGCCATTCACATTATATTAATTAGCCGACAACCGTTCATTACGTTTAACTTGTTTATCCGATCGACGTGCCGCGTAAATCAACTGATGAGCTGCCTTTTTTGCGCGGAGCTGTTTTCATCAGTTGGCCAATTCATTAGCACAAACATAATTAAGGCAGCATTATATTCATACATGCATGATGCATGCATGCTTTCCCAAGACACATTGATCACCTAAATTAACCTGAGTAGAGACCCAATAAATATACATGCCTATCCGGCTATTCGTCTTAATTAATCGCTAGAACCAAGCTTAAGGGACACGACTGTCCAACAAACAAACTATGGCCTCTCATCATCATCGCCGCCGTGGTCAGCCGGGACAGAACGAACAACCGTGCCAACCCGCTGCGCCCCACCTCCCCTACACCCGTATCCACCATAGCCCGGCAAGCTCCCGGTCCGGCCGGGGACACTACCACCACTGCCGGAAGCTGCCGCGCTGTGCAGCCTGTGCTGCTAGCTCTAGTAGCTAGCCTCTGCTTGCTATTCCACTTGACGCACGCATGATGGCATGTACATCCCACAAATAACTACTATTTCCAAATTATTAGAATTCACAAAGATAGCTAAACAGATAATAAGTACAGATCACAATCACAAATAGTATATTTAGCTGTCTACAAGTTATTTACCGCTTGCAGCGAGATCATTCAATTTTCACCTCATGAGGACGCAGCTAAAGACAATGCTCCGGCGTGGCCAGCATACTACTCCTTCGCATGGGAGCACGAGCTGCTGCCATCGCTTTGACAAGGCTAACATACTACTACTTCGCATGGGAGCACGAACTTATGTCGTCGTTGTGATGAAGGCTACGATATGCTCGTTTACTGCACGATCAGGAGCACACCTTGATAGCTAGCTAGCTGGCTGCTCAATTCTAAGGAAAAAGGAAATTAACAACGATGAGCACAACATCTTGCGCGAATATAATTAATGATGTGCACACACTGCCTGCTGCATTAATTTGATCGATCGATCGACATGGCATCTCTACTAGCTAGTAAGTAATAGAAGCTAGCTAGCTCTTGTCATGCATGACTGCTGTGGCCGGACGGCGATCGGGCGGTGGCAGACGACGCCGCCGTCCTCGCCGGCGCCGCCGGCAGTGACGCCGCGGCGGTCGGCGGCGGCGGTAGAGTTGGAGTTGGAGACGCGCACGCAGGAGGGGCACATGGTGAGGGTGGTGGGCGGGGACATGTTCATGTAGAGGTGCGGCGAGACGAGTTTGAGCGCGCGCAGCTCCTGCACCTCCTTCTGCAGCCGCCGGTTCTCCTCCGTCAGCGTCTCGCAGCACCGCTTCAGGAACTCGCAGTCTACCTCCGTCTGCTTCAGCTTCGTCCTGATTAAATTACAGAGACAGAAGAAAGTTGCAGTACTGTTTCAGAAACCCTGATCGGTGAAGAACTAGCGCGTCGAGGCAGAACTTGATTTATAAACTACAAACTAAAATACACAGTACGGTATTGCATGTGCTTACGTACCGTGCGCGTCTATTCTGAAACCACACCTCGACCTGCCGAGGCCGCAGCCCGAGTTGCTGCGCCAAAGCCGCCTTCTGCCTCTGCACCCGTACGTGTAACACGCAGAGATTAGAGACGATCCAGTACAAGGAAAATGCCCGCGAGTAGTCCCTCGATTCTCTAAGCGTGCATGTGTTTAGGTATCCGAGATGGGCTAAGCAGTTAAACTTAATCAACGACAGAAATATTGACGTACGGGGTTGAGGGTGGGGTGCTCCCGGAAGCTGTCCTCGAGCACGGCGGACTGGTCCTTGGAAAGCCGGAGCTTCTTGCGCGAGCCGTCGATGCCGCAGCCGCCGTCCTCCTCGTCGCTGCCGCTGCCGCGCAAGCCCGCACGGTCCTCGTCCGCCGCCACGACGACCTCGCTCCGCTTTGAAGAAGGAACCAGCGGCATCTCCAGGAATCTCTTCTCTGATCAAGATGAAACGCCGTTTACACGTACGTACAAGTTATTACCCAACTGCTCGCACAAATCATCTAACAAACTAAACATTTGTTCGGACTTCGGAGCACGTTGCAGTAGCAAGCCAGTACTGGCAAATACCTGCAGGAGCATGGAACAACATGGCGACATGGT
>JAAALK010000285.1:83103438-83168723 GCA_019279435.1 Zizania palustris
TCCGCGCGAACAACCGGAGTCCATGATCCATGTGCCCTCCAAGCCTCGACCTGTCGCCTACACATGATGAAACGTCTCGATCGCTCAGTGCTGGGGTGAGTAAAATAATGACGAGGCATCCAGCACTGAGTGACACGAGTAGTAGGCACAGTAAAGTAGATGGTCTACGCACATAAAAATCAGAATGATGCAAAGTGCGAGGTCTACCTACATGCAAAGAACGAAAAGCATGTAGAGGTCTCCTACTCTGACGAGGTACAAAGCTACTCGCCCGAGGTCTACCACCATATGGAACATGGCGAACACCTCGAGGAGCAAAACCTCTCCGAGAAGCACGAGGAGCCTCTAAAACAGGACGAGAGTAAACTCAGACTCATGCATACCTAAAGATGGGTAATGCATGTCCTTATAGCTCATCGCCTGTGCACGTCGCTCATCCTTGATGCGACGGAAACAGAAACCAATCAAATGACCCGCCCGCTGACAATAAGAACAGTGAAACACTCTCCTGGGGGCACTCTCATGGGTCACTGGAGCAATTCTCACAGGCTCCTTGGGTTTCTTTTGAGTGGTTTTCTTGGGAGGATTTTTCTTGGTAGAAGGAGTGGTTTTCTTTGGTGGATGGGTAGACTTTTTGGCTGATGGGGTATCCAACAGAGCTCTCTCTTTCTCTAGGGTGGTAGGAGAGGTAAAAACAGTTTTGGTCTTACTGTCTGAAGCTATCCTCTCAAAACCCAAACCTAGAGCTACCCCGGCTCTGTCAGCACACAACTTGGTCTTGGCAAAGAGCAAATCCATCCTACCCTTCCCCTCAGTGCATTTGTTCACCACAGAAAGAAGGTATTCATTTTCGGACATGAGGTTTTCAGCTCGCTCTCTGACAGTGCCTAGCTGGTCCTTAAGGGTGATGCAAGTGTCACAAACAGGTTGCACATCCTTAGAACTACCGGCCCTCTCCAATCTAGCCTCCAGATCATGAACATGCTTATCACGTAAATTAATGCTATCGTGCAATAAAGAGCAGTTCATGCAATCAATAACATCATGAGGTCTAGAATCCACCTCCAAAAGCTGCTTCTGTGCAGTCTCAAGCTCAGAAAGAGTTTGAGCATGAACAGAACGCAACTGAGCAAGCTCACTCATGACAACAGAACATGATTCACATTCAGCATCATCAAATTTAGACTTAAGCATGGCATATTCAGTAGATACATTTTCTAGCCTAAGTCTAAGGTCTTTTCTTTCTCTAGCGGCTTGCACAAGTAATCTATCCTGACCAAGCACTACTTCATTCAGCTCATCTAATTTAATTAGAAGCTGGTCAGATTATAGGTTACCTCAGATGAGTCAAGCTCATCGCCGCTGTGATCGCTGTCGGCCATGAAGCAAAGGCCGGTGAAGTCACGTCCCTTTTTGTCCTTCTTGTCCTCCTTCCTTGGGGACTCCTCCTCCTCAGAGCTCGACTCCTCAGTTGAGGACGTGTCGATGTCGCTGAGAGCAGCAACAAAAGCTCTGGAAGCGGCCTTGGCTACTTTCTTAGCCATCTTGCCGCGCTTGCCCTTCACAAAGGGCTTCCTCTCCTTTTTGTGGAATTGGGGCGATCACTCTCATCTCTCTTCTTGACCTTGGGGCAATTGGCCTTAATGTGAGAGGTGTCGCCACATTCATAGCAGCCACTAAAACCACTTCTCCTCTGATCCCGTCTCTCATGATGAAAGCGGGTGAACCTCTGGGCAATGAGAGCAAGCTCATCATCAGCTAGAGTATCCACCTGCTCCTTTGTGACGGAGACCAGGGAGGACAAAGCAAAACCATCTGCAAGAACACAAGTGTCTGATGTGCTTGGTTCTGCAGTGGTGCCACGGCTAGTGCTAGAAACCAATGCCAATGGCTGTGGCAAAGAGCTTCTGTGCACTGCAAGAGATGCCTTGGCAATCTCTGTGGACTTCAGCTTGCTAAAGAGTTCATCACAGGTCAATGTGTCATAGCCTGTGGACTCCTCAATGCTGGATATCTTCACCTCCCATATGCTACGGTCAAGAGCATAGAGAAGCTTGATAGCCCTGTCGTGATCACTGTAAGCAAGCGTCCCGTTGGATCGCAAGTTACTCACTATCGCGTCAAAGCGAGAAAACATGGCATCTATAGATTCACCAGGTGCCTGCACAAACAGCTGATACTGTTGATTGTAGGTGCTTTGGCGCCTGGCCTTGATCTGAGCAGAGCCCTCATGAAAGACAGTGAGAGTTGTCCAAATCTCCCTAGCAGTCCTCAGGTGCTGCACCCTATCAAACTCACTCCGACTCAAACCAATGAACAGTATGTTCCTTGCCTTCGAGTTGGCAATATACTGATCTTTTTCAGTTTGAGTGGTGCGGGTATCAGGGATGGAGTATTGTGAGTCCACAATCTCCCAAATTGCATTCCTTGGCTTAACAAGTAAGCCTCCATGCGCACCTTCCAGTATGCAAAATCTGTCCCATCGAACAGAGGAATTTTACTGCCTCTATCCATGTCGCCAACAGATCACAAAACCGGTTAAGGTCAACTGGTGATCTTAACCTGCTCTGATACCAATTGTTGGACCGGAAACGGCGACCAGAGGGGGGGTGAATGGGAGCTTTTAAAAATTCGGGCTAAAAACTTAGCCTTCGGTTCTGTTCTGTCTTCTGCGGAACAGGCTTCGAACACAGCCTTCGAAGGTCTGGTTCGGAGGTACTTCGACACCTTCGAACACAGGCTTCGGAGTGGCAAAAGTTCGAAGTCAAGAAGACTTCGCTCCACGAACTACCCACGAAAATCTACTCTGCTAAGTCAGTGCAGGCTCCGCACGCAAGGTGCTTCGAGCAGGCTTCGCACTTCACCCTTCGCACGAGTGGACAGCCCTCTGAGGACTTCGACCAAGTACTTAGCGACAGCAACTGGTGCTGGGCTTCGTACGCGAAGGTCTACACGCACACAAAACGGACTACGCTAAGGGCTTCGACACAAGAAGCACTACGGGAAAAGAACAGGGCTTCGCTAGTAAGCAGCGAGGTCTTGCCTCGTGTTACACAGAGCGACAGCACACTGTGAAGCACACTTCGCGATAAAACACCCTTCGCCAAGACAGGCTTCGGTGAACTAAAAACTAGCGAGGTATGCAATGCGAGCTCAAGCAAAAGCACACAGAAGCAGGGCTTCGCCGCTTGAACAAGGAACACAAAATAAATGAACTCTGGATGAATACAGCGAGGTCTGTGTACAGGAGCTCAACAGTAAATGCTCAAAGTGTTAAATGTTACCTACCGAGCCCCCATATTTATAGCCCACGGCTTCATCCTAAGGAAGTGACTACTTTACCCCTAGGGTTTACAACAGATTTGTCTCTACAGAACTAAGGGGTACAAAAGGTAGTCCACCTTTATTTTGGAGGCTTCTCTGTCAGCTGCAGAGGGGACAGTGTCAGCCTTTTTCAGAACAGACAGTGTCAGCCTTTACAGTGTTGACTTCTGGAACCTCCCTTCGCACCGGAGGGTGCGGTAGCTTCGGCGAGAAGCCTGCAGCCTGATGGCCTTCGCTCCGCCGAAGAAGTCCTTCGATACAGTGACGGTTTTGAGCCGAAGCCGTCAAAGCCCTTGGGCCTTCGCACCACCACCTCCGGAGTGGATCACCACGGCTTCGCAGCTACTCGAGCTCGAACACTGTCCGTCCGTGTACCGAAGCCATGCATGGCCGAAGCACCACAAGTCATCCTCACTCCGAAGCCTCACCTTCGGAGTACCACCCTTCGAAGTCCCTCCTTCGTCCAAGGCCTCCGCATGAAGCATTCCATGAGCACTCCGTCGCAGTGTCTCACTCCGAGCACACTCCTCGACGAGCCTCACCCGGACCATGCCTTCGATGCGCCTCGACTTCTGAGACCTTCGTCGGGCCACCTTCGAGTGTCTCCCTCCGGAGCACACTTCGAACTCCTTGCCTCCGCAGAGGACTTGATCCACCAACTCCGAAGTCACTCCATTCGGAGTACCTTCGAAGTGCCTCACCTCCGAGGACTTTGTCTCGGAGTACCTTCAGCCGGAGCCACACTCCGCACTCTCTGCCTTCACCTGGCACGCCTCGACCCGAGGACCGACCCGGACCACCTTCGCAGCCACCGTGACGAAGCTCCCCGCTCCCCTGGCATCAAGCCTCCCGCCTGACCCAGGTTCACCTGGCTCGAACCTTGTCCGTCGCCTCCGAAGTCCCTGCGCACCACAGACAAGCAAACAAGTGTATCCAGTACTCCGGAGACCTCTCTGGGATAGCAACCTCCGGTACACACTCCGGTGTACCGCCCAAAGTACCGAAGCCATCGGTACGAACCCTGTCACGTGTACTGCCGGACCCCTCCGACAGGCACACTCCGCTGCACAGCTGCAGCAAGCAAACACCGAACACACTTCGGTGACACACCTCCGAACACCCTTCGGAGGTACCACCTCCGAAGCCCCTTCGGAGGTACCCTTCGAACAGAGGGTAAATAATCCTGTCAATCACTCATCACAACACCGAAACCACCCTTGGTTTCTCACCTTCTAAGTGTACCCTACTGGTCTAGCTCTAGGCGATCCTAAGTCCCTAAGTTCTATCAATGGTATCAGAGCAATGATTGCTCTAGGGTTTAAGGCTAGTTAGGGATTAGGGTGGCGTCGGGCTCCCTTGAGCCGACGCCACCACCGCACTCAGAAAATCCCCTCTATAAACCCGGTAAGAACCCACAAGAACACTGAGAAAACCCTCACCCGCACTCAGAAAATCCCCTCTATTCATCTCCATAAGAACTCCTAAGGACCCCTCTCTGTTAGTCCCGTAGTAAGGAACCTCAAGAGGGCTCTCGGTTTCGATCGAAGAACAAAGGGAGGAGGGGTTAGGGTTCCCGAAACCCTAACCCTAGATCCGGCAATAAGAAATCCTGAAAGGGATTAAGTTTCGACAGAGGAAGAACACAAAGAAACAAAACAAAAAATAGAGAAGATTAGGGTTAGGGTTTAACCCTAATCCTAACCTAACCCTAAGATGAAGGAAGGGCCGGGGTCCTTACCTCGGTCCTCACTGCTGGTCGCCACCGCTAGCCGGAGATCGGGAAGAAGCCGGCGGAGCTCCTCAGGTCAGATAGTTTTAGGCCGCTGCGGGCTAGCTCGACGGAGCCCCGCTCACCCTCAGGTGAGCATGGTGGTCCAGCCAGCTAGCCGGCGGCGGCGGGCCATCGGTCATGCTCGTCGGTCGAGCTCCGCCGCGCCGCTCGCGCCATCATCGCTCTACTCTCGGCTTCACGCCGTCGCTTAGGCTCGCTGCGCGCTAGTGGGAGTTGAAATAGCTAGGGTTTCGGGGTGCGGCGCCCCCTGGAGATTTTTGTGCGGGCGGAATCGACGCGCGGCCGGCGGATCAGATCCGACGGCCAGCAGCGATCGGACCCAAATCGAGCCAGGCGAGGTGGCACATTCGCGGCCCAGGCCTAGGTTGCGGCCTGGGTGCGCAGGCGCGCGTGGGAAGCGTTGTGGGCCAAGCGATTTTTTGTTTTGGGCTGGAATTTCAGTACAGTGTGGGCTGAAATAATTTTTTGATTTTTCCTGATTTTCAGAATTGGTTTTTTCTATTTAAGTATTGTATGGAAATTCAGAAAAATGCCCAAAATTGAGAAAAAGTTAAGTTATCTACGGGAAAAATTTTGTAAAATTTTGTTCAGATTCAGTAATTTTATTATGAATTTTGCAGCAATTTTAAGTACTTTGTGATATATTCTTAATTAAATTTAGTCTAAGGACTACATTTAATTGAGGAATATTTGTTTAGATTTTTTTTACGTTTAAATTCAGATTTGATTACTGATTAAGCAGTGTATCAATTAGTTTTAAGTCTTCCGCTGTGCATACAATATTTTAAGATTAGTACCATGTTCATTCTATGAATTAAGTAGCATTTATTTTGTTAATTAAATTTGAACCAACAAGATAATTTAATTTGGCATTATAAATGTTGTATTTTGTTAACATAGTGATTTTATCTCCTGACCAACATTGGTGATGAAATTACTGTGGTTCAGTTGAATTGATTCTATTTCTGCCCAACGGTGATGTAGAATTAATTCACTTTTTTTAAGTATGCCACATGTTGATTTTGACCAACGTTAAATTTTCATGTGTCATATTATGTCGGTTATAATATACTTTGATAATGTTCCTTATTAGAAATGTGTTAAGTCATATCTCTAGCATTGAGTCTCTCAATGGTAAGAACTACGGTTCCTGGAGATGAGATATTAAGATAGCGATTGCGCTATAGGACATAGATCTTGCTTTAACGCTTGATTGTCTCATTAAGCTTGCGAAGCCCGTGATCTGAGAGGATGAAAGCCAAGAGGCTTTTGTCATAAGGTTACATGACTTTGCCAAAATAAGAATAAAGTAAGATATAGATCGTACTAAATGAAATCAGTGGAATCACAAATTGTATTATGATTAAAAGCTCCATTATGGAGCCAATTAGGGGTTCTATCCCACGTCGTGATACTGCAAAGAGTATCTGAAGAAGGTGAAGTGATACTGCAAAGAGTATCTGAAGAAGGTGAAGGGTCAGTACACTGACTTTTCTAAGGCGTATGCTAGCACACTGAATTTTCGCACTTAGAAATAAAGTCTTTAGTCTTGCTTTTGAGCATGACAAACTTATTTATTTTCTCAGGATGATTTTATCATCTGAGAATAATGATAAGAGCAAAAGAATTGATGACGTATTTTTGAAATTATGGCACTATTTAATGGGCCATATTTCGAGGGGGAGGATTAAACGTTGAGTCAATTCTTTCGCTTTAGTTTCTTCAGACTAAGGTTTATGCATAGATTGCATTAAGATAAATACGTTAAATAAATTAAGAAAGACACGAAATTAAGTTTAATTATTGTAGTAATTTTTATCTCCTGACCAATGTTGGTGATAAAAGTTACTATGTTTAAGTTTAGTTGATTCTAATTCTGCCCAATGGTGATTTAGAATTAATTGATTAAGTTACTACGACTAAGTTTAATTAAGTTCACACAGTTTTGTGTGGTTCATTTCCTGAAATGCCTGTGAATGATTATGATTTATTCAAAACATTTAGAGATGATCGTTCGCGTGACATTTATCCAATCAAAGAGCGATCAGATCATAGCAATCAGATCATCAGTTGCTTTGGATAAATTTAAGATGTTTTAAGGCTAATTCTTATATCAGCATGATCTAAAGTTTAAAAGAGTAAGATCTGACCGTGCTATGGTCAATATACCCCGTATGGCTGATTTCTTGAACCTTTTGCAAGGTTCTATAGAAAATGGCAAAATAGCCCAGTATTTTATACCAGGTGTACCTCAGCAAAATAGAGTGGCTATAAGGTGCGCTCGCACCTTAGTGGACATAGTAAGTAGTATGGTAAGTTTTTCCACTCTACCGATTAATTTGTGGATGGAGGCATTAAAACCATCATTCATATTTTTAATTGGATCCCTAATAAGAATGTGCCTAAAAGCACCATAAGAATTATAGACTGGACGATAACCATTTTCTAAATTATTTTAGAATATGGGGATGTCGTCCTACTGAGGCTATATTTTAACCCAAATATTAATAAGTTAAAGTCCTAAGATAGTAAGTTGTCAATTTTATTGACTACAAAGATAAGTTTAAGTGATCTTGTTTTTAATGTTTTGACAGACATGTTAAGTTTTTAGAAACGAGAAATTCATTTTTTAGAAGATGCTTTAATCAGGGGGAGCACGGTACTTAGAGAAATTAATATTGAAGAGACGTGGGTTAGTGAATCCACTCCTATTATTCAAGAGTAATTTTTCATGTACCTGTGGTAGTGTTCTTTGTCCAACACTTGAGTTTGGACCTTCATTAGCGACATCTATTGTACATGAGGCTTCTGTTATTCAGGAATCTGTATTTCTAGATGATGCTAATGAAGAAGTAAAGGAACAAATCTCTAACTTAGTAAATAATGTGCCAACTCAGATAAGAAGCATATTAAATGAGACATTTTCGTATGTCTTATTTAAGGATTCTTTAAGAATCATTAAGGCATATTATGATTTATAACTGCATCAAATTGATATAAAAACGATATTTTCAATAAGCTTTAAGTGAGAATGTCTATATGACACAACTAAGTGTTTTGTCATAGAAAAGAAAGGAAATTTTATGATGCCGTTTTATCTGAGTCCATTTATGGACTTAAATAAGTTTTAAGTAAGGGCACCTAAAATTTAATTAGACTATTAGAAAATTTTGGGTTTTAAGGAGAATGAAGAGGACAACTGCATTGAAGTTAAAGAATAAGAAATTTATTTTCTAGTCTTTTATGTGGATGACATTCTACTTGCAAGTAGTGATGTCAATATACTATCAGATACTAAGAAATTCTTGTCCTCTCATTTGATATTAAGTATCCTGGAGAAATTTTCCTATGTGTTAGGATTAGATATTCTCTAAGATATCATTAAGGGGGTATTAAGATTATCGCATACGACATACTAGAAGATATACTGAGAAAGTATATAGTATGCATGCGTATAAGCTATCGCCTGATCCGAGAGTCAAGGGTGATAAGTTGGGAACTTTAGTATCCCAAGAACCAATATAAGATTGATCAAGTGAATATGGTTCCATGTGCTTCTGCTATCAAAAGCCAATGTATGCTCAATTATGTACTCGCCCTGACTTAGTTTATGTCACTGGGATTCTTGGCAGATATGAAAGTCCAAAAATAGATCACTGGTTAAATTAAGAAAGCCTTGATATATATATATATATATATATATATATATATACAAGGCACAAAGGCCTCATGTTAACGCATGAAAGATAAAATGACATAGAGATTGCAGGTTATTCAGGTTAAGACTTTGCGGGAAGTGTGGATACTAAGTAGTCCACATTAAGTTACATATTCACATTCGCAAAGGGAGCTGTGTCGTGGAAAAGCTCCAAACAAACTATGACGGCATCTTCCACGATGTATGCCGAGTTTGTACTATGTTACGAGGTCGTCGGACAGGCACTATATTTTTAACAAATTTATTCCGGTTTTAAGAGTGGTCGACAGCATTGAAAAATCACTTAAGTTATACTGCGATAATAAGTCAGCAATATAGTTCTCCTATAACAAGAAGTGTGTTGCTGCCAAACAAATCTACTTTAAGTGTTATATTGTTAAGGAGAAAATCCAAGATCAAGTTATAAGTCTAGAGCATATAAGTACCAAGCAAATGCTTGAAGATCCGCTGACAAAAGGCTTACCTCCCACTGTGTTCAGAGAACACTTAGTCGACATGGGTTTAAGGAAAGCCTATGATCTATAGATTTATAAGGGGCCCAAAATAAGTTAAGATTCTGCTTCAGAATGAAAAGGTGTATTGTAGTCGTTGAGTCACGTAGTACGTAACTGACTATTGTGATGCAGCGTGCTCGATGCATTTATCTATAACGGAACATATATTATGTTAAGTGTAACCCAATCAACATGCGCAGTGATCGGGAGCACCCAACAAATTCTGTTAGGGCCCCCCTATTGCACGACACTATATAAGGAGAGTGAGGAGCCATGCTGAATAGCGTGGGCCTCATGGCTCCAGAAGTGATGAGTCATTGTCAACGATAGTCAAAGAGGACAAAAGAAGAAGAGATCTGCTGTTTCATGGGCCGCGTGTGACTCAGGTACACGGGCAGCAAGCGACTGTCGGGCAGAGGAGGCTGCGAAGTCGGGCTGGCCCAATCCGGGTACATGGGCCAGAAGCAGTAGAAGACCCACTGGGTTGTTGACCAGGGTTGACTCAGGTACACGGGCGGTGAGTGATTGCCGGGCTAAGAGAGCTGCGGAATCAGGCCGGCCCAATCCGGGTACCTGGTGCAAAGCCGGTGGAGGCTTTGTCAGTTTCGGCACAAAACTGACAACTGTTGATCGTGTATCGGACTGTCCAGAAGAGAAGCCGTAGTCGCTACGAAAGCTTAGCTTCCGGATAAGTCATCTATATCTCTAGGCCCACAGTCAGTCAGTCGTGTCTGTAAAAATTCCTAAGGGCAGTAGAGTCTTTTCCTTTATTCTTGCGTCTGTAAAAACCCTAAGGGGCAGGTGGAATGTTCCTAGTGTTGGGAGCCTATAAATATGACCCCAATCCCTAGGGTTTGGACTACCCTTTTTGGCTGAAATCAATTCCACTCTTTTGGGTCACTTTTTGTCTCTTGCCTTGTTTCTCTCCTCTCCTGTTCTTGCTTGCGCCGCCAGGGAGTTTTTGCCACTGTTTTTGTTCCCTTGCATTTATTGTTGCAGTGAAGGTTCCATTTCCAAATTGTGTGCAGCATCTGCAAAGTAAGAATGGCTTCATTTCATTTGCACAGGGAGTTTTTTCCATGATTTGTGAGGCTTCGGAAGCTTCTCTGTTGCGTGTGTTCATCTTGAGAAGTAGTACTAGTTCTTGTTGTTGCAAGTAGTACTGCTACTGTAGCTACAGTGCTCTGTGCCATCTTTTCACTTTCTACTGCTCAGCTTTTCAATCGAAGTTGACAGGCTCTAGAAACTTTTCTGGCTGTTTCCTGGCGAAGCCATCATCTCAGTTCGAAGCCCCTCAGCCCCGTGAGGCAGGCTTCGATCGGATACACTCAAAGGCTTCGTTCGAACCTCGAACTGCATTTTTTGTATTCTGTGTGTCTAGCGTCGAAGTACCTTTTTAACGGACAACATCGCATCCTTCGAACGACAGTGCGAAGGTACTCCGGCCCTAGCTGTTCGAAGTCCACACTTCGATAGGTTTCGAAGTTGGCTTCGAAGCTTGTCGTTCTGCTAGGCTTTGTTTTGGTTTCTTTGTGGCGTGTCAGTCTTCGCTTCTCTTTTCAAAGCTTGCTCTTTTCGAAGGTAGAGTGTAGGCTTCAAATTTGGTGCCTCTGTCGTGTGACAGGCTTCGCTTCCTTGTTCGAAGGTAGTCCGTCTGTGTGTTGCATTCGAAGTTCTCTGTTCGAAGGTTTAGGTTCGAAGCACTCGGTTCGAAGCTGTGTCCGAAGCCTTGCCTTCGAAGTACATACTTCGAAGCAGGCTCCGGCGTTGTTATACTTCGCTTCGAAGCATACTTCACTTCTTTCCACTTCGAACTAGGCTAGACCAAAACACCTTCGGCAGGCTTCGCAACCTTCCTCCGAAGCAGGCTTTGTTACCAACCTCCGAAGCAGGCTTCGACCAGCGAATCAGGCTTTGCCAAGTTTCAAACAGGAGACAAATCTGAACAGTAACTTCTCATCTCATTTTACATATACTTAGATCATTTCATTGGGAAGTTTAGGCCTGACTTACTTTGTTTATCTACCTAGTTGCACTTCTTTGATAGTTCTCTGTTTGACATCAGTTGCTTCTAGGTTAGATACCTTTAGACTTAGGCTTTCTGTTTATTTTTCTGCTGCTTAGTCTTTTGAGGTGCATTGGGTATTGGGAACAGGCCATTGATTCGAAAGAATTTTTAAGGCGCCCATTCACCCCCCTCTGGTCGCTACTTTCGGTCCTACAAGTGGTATCAGAGCAAGGTTAGGGTTTTTCCATACCTTAACCGGTTCTAAACCCCAGTAGTGACCATGACGTCTCCTGGCAAGGTCCCGTCCTTGGAAGCCTATGGCTATAATTATTGGAAGACTCGCATGCGAGCCTATCTTATGAGCCAGGGTTCGGACATTTGGGATATTTGCGTTCACACCACGTTTGTCATATTGCCAGTTACTGAGCAGGGTACTGCTGGTATCATTGCTCAGCATCTGAGCAACAGTAAGGCTGTGAACATACTCTTTTCTGGTTTAGGTCCCACTAAATTTGAGCGTGTCAGCCATCTCTCCACTGCGAGAGAGATCTGGGCTACCCTTAAGGCACACCATGAGGGAACAGCTCAGGTCAAGGCTCAGCTCTATCAGACCTACCGGCGTGAATATGAAAATTTCACACAGAAGCCGGGTGAATCTGTTGAGGCTTTGTTTGGTCGTTTTCAGTCGATCATAAACAAGCTTCGAGACAACAAGGCTGAGGGTGCTCACTTAGTCTCAGATCACGAGCAGGCGCTCAAGGTTCTCCATACCTTGGACCCAAAGATCTGGGAGATCAAGGTATCCTCTATCGTTGAGAGCACTTCTTACGATACCTTGACCATTTCTGAGTTGTTTAGCAAGCTGAAGGCCACTGAGGTAGATATCCAGCTGAGATCAAATCTCACTGGTTCTGGATCAAAATCCCTGGCCCTTGCTACACCTTCTGTTGATCCCTCTGCTGTGAGCTGTGCTGGGTTCTCTTTGATGTCTATCACTGAGGACTAGCTTGAGTCTTTGGGAGATGATGATTTGTGTCTGTTTAACAACCGGGTGCGCCGTGTCTATGACAAGAGAATGTTCAAAAGACACGGCACAAAATCCGGATGCTTTGAGTGTGGTGATCCAGGACACTTCATCGCCGACTGCCCCAAGCGCAATGGACACAAGAAGGGCACCGGTGGCAGCTTCCACGACTCTGGCAAGCATGAGAGCTCATCCTTCAACAAGGGCAAGCCAAAGACCCGATTCTTCAAGAAGGCCCTGAAGGACTACCGGTGAGAGAACAAGAAGCACGACAAGGCCTTCTTCGCCGAGATGGAGAAGAGCTACTCCAAGTGGTCCACGTCTTCTTCCTCTTCATCGAGCTCAAGCGATGAGGAGATCGCCATCAGGAAGGGGAAGGACAAGGACGATCCGGCGGGCCTCTGCTTCATGGCTTTCGGGGACAAGCCGAAGAGCCGCTCACACCAGCGCCGAAGATCCCGCAAGAGTTTCTGTTCTATGGCTCTTGGGGATAGGGAAGAAAAGAGCTCCTCCGATGACTCCGACAACGACGACAACAAGGTATCATCCAATGAACGAGAAATTGTTGATTTACTTGAAAGCAATCGTCAGGAGTTAAAGTATCGAGAAAAACTGCTTAGGGGGGCTAAGAAGAGGATAGACGAGTTAGAGAGTGAGCTTGCCGTAGCCAACGGCAGAATTGAGAGTCTATCTTCTTCCCCTTGCTTGGGTGATAGCAGTGAGTGCCCGAAATGTGAGGTGCTTCTGTGTGACCTATCGACTCTGAAGTCCAGGTACACAGAAAGGGTTGATGAGAGGGACGCTTTGGCCACTAAGCTTGAAAGCGCTCAGCTGGAGCTGAAAGATGCTCAAGCCACTGTCGTTGCACCCTGTGTTGATTGCCCATCTCATCTAGCTATCTTAGCTGATCTGAAATCCAAGGGCGATGAACAGTTGGGTGATTTGGAGAGGTTGAGAGCTGAGCTTGCGCAGACTAGGCTAGAGCTTGAGACATTGCCAGTTCCACCCACTGTCTGTGAGAACTGCCTGTCTCTTAGAATGGAATTGATTAAGCTAAAAGCCGAAAAGTCTGTCCAAGTAGAGAGTGAGTGTGAGACCTGCTTGTCTCAGATGGAGGTTCTAGCTTCCTTGAGAGAGGAGCTAGCAGATTCTCAGAATGAGAACTTTTACCTCTGTTCTATCCTGAGTTGGATCAGTGCCAGAGAGCCATAGCTTGGCATGATGATCCAGCAGTTCAAGAGGCAGGATGGGTTTGGGGTAGGTTACACCTACACCAAGGATGACTTTGAGAGTGCCATTAGCTGGGCAGTGGAGTGGAGCAAAATGACCCCAGAGCAGAGGTATCCCAAGACTCACTCCACTGAGACCTCCCAGGCTTGTCAGCCCAAGGATGGAGTGATTCATGAACCACCCAAAGCTCCACCCAAGAAGCCTATCTGGGTTCCTAAGCCCAAACACCTCCACTCTTCTCTAGACTCTCTTCCTGGACCCTCTCAACCCAAGAAGACCACACCAAACACTACCAAGCCCAAACATCCCAAGCCTCAACCACATCACAAGAAGCCCACCTATCATTGTGAGTACTGTCAGAGAGACGGGCATCTTGCGGAGTTCTGCTTCAGGAGGAAGCGAGTTGAGAGAGCAGAGAGGGCTCATGGTGATCAGGAGCAGTTCTACCAGCAGGGTGGTAGACTGCGTGTTCCTCGGCGCGGGGAGAGGCTGGAGGCCAGGCCGCGTCGTGTAGGTGGTGGTAGAGGAGACGGCGTTCTTGCCCGTGCTCTAGTTGGTGGTGTTCGTTCCGGCAGAGTTCCAGGCCGTGTTGGCTACGGTCCTGGACCTCATGGCCGCAGGGTTAGGAAGAACCGAGGACCGCGCTTTGAGTCGCGTTTTGGTCCAAACTTCTTTGATGGTTTTCGCTTTCCATCTTTTGAGCAGATGGCTCGACACTGGTTTAGCTCTTTCGCTAAACCTGGTGCCGGACCATTTGCTCCCACTTACAGCCACTGATTGTGCAAGATTGGGGACTAGAGGACGTTTGGATCATGGACTCAGGATGCTCCCGCCACATGACGGGACATCGCAGATGGTTCTCCAGTCTCACTCCCCCGAGCTCCAAAGAGTACATCACATTCGGGAACAATGGTCAAGGGAAAGTAAGTGGCTTTGGCTCAATTCGCATTTCAGATCATTTCTCTTTGAAGAATGTTGCCTTGGTTAAGAATTTGAACTTCAATTTGATTTCTGTTTCGCAACTTCTTGAGGATGGTTTGGAAGTGCGTTTTAAGAAGGGTAACTCTTCTGTGATTGATTCTAGAGGGTCTTTGGTTTGCCAGATTTTACCTTTTGGTAAAGTTTTTCGAATTGACTTCTCTAGTTCTTTTGGCCCTTCTCGCTGTTTGATAGCTGGATCTTCTTCTGAGCTCTGGAAGTGGCATAGGAGGTTAGGTCATTTGAGTTTTGATCTGCTAGTCAGATTGAGCTCTATGGACCTTATCCGAGGATTGCCCAAGCTTAAGATGGAGAAGGATCTAGTCTGCCATCCCTGTCGTCATGGGAAAATGGTTGCTGCTTCTCACTCACCTGTGACTCAGGTGATGACTTCGTATCCGGGCGAGCTTTTACACTTGGACACTGTTGGTCCAGCTCGGGTACGTTCAGTCGGTGGGAAGTGGTATGCACTTGTGATTGTTGACGACTTTTCTCGATTCTCGTGGGTTTTCTTTTTGGAGTCTAAGGATGAAACTTTTCAGTTTGTTCATGACCTGATTTTGAAGCTGAAGAATGAGAACAATGGTCGGATGCAAGCAATTCGCTCTGACAATGGATCTGAGTTCAAGAACTCTCAGTTCGTCAGCTTCTGTAGTGATCAGGGTCTGGACCATCAGTTTTCTTCTCCTTACACTCCCCCACAGAACGGCATTGTGGAACGAAAGAACCGCACGCTAGTCGAGATGGCCAGGACGATGCTCGATGAGCACAGGACTCCTAGGCATTTTTGGGCTGAAGCCATGAACACGGCTTGCTATCTGGCCAACCGCATCTTTCTTAGAGCTTACCTTGGTAAGACATCATATGAACTGCGGTTTGGCAGACAGCCCAAGGTGAGCCACTTGCGAGCGTTTGGCTGCAAGTGCTTTGTGCTCAAGAAGGGAGGGCATTTGGACAAGTTTGAGTCTCATTGCTAGGATGGTGTTTTTCTTGGCTACGCTTTGCATTCTCGAGGTTTTCGTGTTTGGAACCTCGAATCCCAGCTGCTTGTCGAGACTTGTGAGGTTTCATTTGATGAGTCCTTGCCTTCTTTGACTCCTTTTTTTGAGCTCTCTGGTGATGATGAGCTCGGAGAGTCCATCTTCGAGGAAGATGAGGATACTCCAGCTGCTGATGAGGGTGGGCCTTCTGCATCCCCCGCAGAGCACACACCTTCTGAGACTTCGACTGAGGATGAGGGCGGACCTCTGATCACTTCTTCCACTTCGATCGAGCCCCCTCAGTCGAGTCCAGAGGTGCCTGCTGCTGACTCCGGTGAGATGACTTCAGATCACCAGGGAACCCGAGCAGTTCAGCGTGACCATCCCTCAGAGCTCATCATAGGTGATTTGACTGAGAGGACTTTGCGTTCTTCTGCCTCTCTTGCTGTGTTTGCTGAATCTGCGTTTGTTGCATCTTTTGAGCCCAGAGATGTTTCTCATGCTCTTTCTATTTCTAATTGGATTAATGCTATGCAAGAAGAGCTTGAGAATTTTGTCCGCAATCGGGTTTGGACATTAGTTGAGCCGCCACCAGGATGCAACCCCATAGGCACCAAGTGGGTATTCAAGAACAAACAAGGTGAAGATGGGGTTGTGGTGCGCAACAAGGCTCGACTAGTTGCCTAGGGTTATTGCCGGAAGGAAGGTATTGACTTTGAAGAAACCTTCGCTCCTGTTGCCCGTCTTGAGTCCATTCGTATTCTTCTAGCTTTTGCCGTATCGAAGGGTTTTAATCTTTTTCAAATGGATGTTAAGAGTGCTTTTCTGAACGGGTACATAGAAGAGGAGGTTTATGTTAGGCAACCCCCCGGTTTTGAGAACCCTAAGTTTCCTCGACATGTTTTTAAGTTGCACAAAGCTTTATATGGGTTGAAGCAAGCCCCCAGGGCTTGGTATGACCGGTTGAAGCAATTTTTGTTGGGGAAGGGCTTTGTGATGGGTTCTGTGGACAAAACTCTCTTTTGCTCAGAGTTGCTTCAGATTTCTTAGTTGCTCAGATTTACGTGGACGATATTATTTTTGGCGGTACTACCGATTCTCTTGTGTCCAAGTTCTCTGAGCAGATGCACAGTGAGTTTGAGATGAGCCTCATGGGTGAGCTCAAGTACTTCTTAGGGCTCCAGATCAAGCAGACCAAGGACGGCACCTTCATCCACCAAGGTAAGTACACTCGCGACATGCTTAAGAAATTTGACTTTGGTGGTGAATTGAAGCCGCAGATGACCCCGATGGGTACATCTGGGGGTCTGGACAAGGACGAGAGCGGTATCAAGGTCAATGAAAGGGAGTTTCGAGGGATGATCGGTTCGCTGCTGTACTTGACGGCGACAAGACCGGACATTCAGTTCGCCGTGGGACTTTGCGCGCGTTTTCAGTCTTCACCACGCACGTCTCACCGGCAGGCTGTCAAGCGCATCTTCAGGTATCTCACTTATGCGCCCGATCTCGGTCTTTACTATTCAGCATCATCATCTCTTGATCTATCTGGCTTTTCGGATGTCGACTTTGGTGGGTACCGGTTGGATCGCAAGTCAACTTCCGGTACTTGCCAGTTTCTTGGTTCTTCTCTTGTATCTTGGTCTTCTCGAAAGCAATCTGGAGTTGCTCTTTCGACCACAGAGGCTGAGTACGTAGCTGCTGCTAGCTGCTGCTCACAGTTGGTTTGGATGATTTCCACTCTACGAGATTTTGGGTTGTTCTTTCCTACCAGAGTTCCTTTGTTTTGCGACAGCACCAGTGCAATTAGTGTAAGGAAAAACCCATGTCTCCATTCAAAAACCAAACACATTGATGTGCGCTTTCACTTCTTGCGGGATCAATATGAGAAAGGTGTCATTGACCTTGTTCATGTTGATACCCATCATCAGTTGGCTGATATTTTCACCAAACCCCTAGATCAGTCTACATTCGAGCGCTTACGAGGGGATTTGGGTGTTGTGTATCCTTTTTAGGATATTTTGCGTCAGTTCTTCTTTCTTCTTTACTCTTTTCTTGAGTCCTTTTGTGTGTGTTCATATCCTGCATATTCACATATCACACTTTTGAGCTTGCTTCTGTTATATGATTGAACTGCTTTACTTATTCTAGCTGGCACATGCTTTTGATTACTTGTCGATGATCATGCTTTGCTTCAGTTCAAATGATATGTCTGATGTCTGTCATATGCATGGCTTTTTATGCTTTAAAATTGAAAAATGATCACCATTGCTTCTGATAACTAGCATGCGTAGGCTGAATGTTCTTGCTATCTGTTACATGCCTCGTAGCTAGTTCCTGACTTGGATGCACATATGCAACTTGGACATCTGTATGCTTTAATCATGGAAATGTGCTATAAAATAATGAAAAAAACCAGAGAAATGAAAATTCCATGCCTTTTTATGCTTAAAATTGAAAAGATCCAGGTGGGTTTGTCTTGTCGCATTGCATTGTTCTGGACTGCGTACCATAGCACTTTGGTATGAACTAGGACACTGTAGTGTATGCCAAGACCAATGTCTTAAGCTTCTGATGGTCCAGTTCTAGCCTAGGCTTGACTTGGTCGGTCAGCATAAGGTTTGACATGCAAATAACCCCTGGCAAAAATGAAAAAGGGAAAAGAAAAAGCTTGAAAATTGAAATAATAACAAGTTTGCTGAAGCACTTTGTTTTGGACAATGCTTATCTTGGTAGATATCAGTTAGCTTTTGCATCTCATGCTTTACCTTGCTTGTTTATTGGAACATGTGGTGATGTTTTTGTTTACAAAAACTGAAAAATGCGTGCAAATGACTTTCTTTAGATATCATCTGTTGCACTGATCATGCCATGTATCGTTACAGTATGTCTTTTGCTGTATTTGTTAGATGTTGTAATTGTAGTCAATCATATCTGAGAAGCATGCTTTCTACACTCCTTATGCACTCCAGTTGAATTCACTGCATATTTTGAGGGGGAGTTGCATTTCAGGGGGAGTCTGTGTCTCTATTGAGTGCTTGATGAGTTCACTTGTCAACAAGGGGGAGAAAATTGGGGATCAGAGTTTAAGGGGGAGTTTTTGTCTCGCTTGTTCTTACTCTGTTGATATCCTTGTTGTTCTGAAAATCGCACTCATTTTGAGCTTTTACGTTTTGGTTAACCATAATGACCACTTCTTGCTTTTGTTTGGCTTTCGGTCATTAGGGTTAAACTTTTACCTTTTTTTTCTCCTTCTTTGTTTTCTTGTGTTTTGTTTTCTTGTGTTTTGTTTTCGTGTTTCCACATTTGCTCGCAGGTGCTGAAGAGCTGAAGAAGAGGAGTGTTGACAATGCACTCATCAAGGGGGAGATTGAGGAGCCATGCTGAATAGCGTGGGCCTCATGGCTCCAGAAGTGATGAGTCATTGTCAACGATAGTCAAAGAGGACAAAAGAAGAAGAGATCTGCTGTTTCATGGGCCGCGTGTGACTCAGGTACATGGGAAGCAAGCGACTGTCGGGCAGAGGAGGCTGCGAAGTCGGGCTGGCCCAATCCGGGTACATGGGCCAGAAGCAGTAGAAGACCCACTGGGCTGTTGACCAGGGTTGACTCAGGTACACGGGCGGTGAGTGATTGCCGGGCTGAGAGAGCTGCGGAATCAGGCCGGCCCAATCCGGGTACCTGGTGCAAAGCCGGTGGAGGCTTTGTCAGTTTTGGCGCAAAACTGACAACCATTGATCGTGTATCGGACTGTCCAGAAGAGAAGCCGTAGTCGCTACGAAAGCTTAGCTTCCAGATAAGTCATCTGTATCTCTAGGCCCACAGTCAGTCAGTCGTGTCTGTAAAAATTCCTAAGGGCAGTAGAGTCTTTTCCTTTATTCTTGCGTCTGTAAAAACCCTAAGGGGCAGGTGGAATGTTCCTAGTGTTGGGAGCCTATAAATATGACCCCAATCCCTAGGGTTTGGACTACCCTTTTTGGCTGAAATCAATTCCACTCTTTTGGGTCACTTTTTGTCTCTTGCCTTGTTTCTCTCCTCTCCTGTTCTTGCTTGCGCCGCCAGGGAGTTTTTGCCACTGTTTTTGTTCCCTTGCATTTATTGTTGCAGTGAAGGTTCCATTTCCAAATTGTGTGCAACATCTGCAAAGTAAGAATGGCTTCATTTCATTTGCACAAGGAGTTTTTTCCATGATTTGTGAGGCTTCGGAAGCTTCTCTGTTGCGTGTGTTCATCTTGAGAAGTAGTACTAGTTCTTGCTGTTGCAAGTAGTACTGCTACTGTAGCTACAGTGCTCTGTGCCAGCTTTTCACTTTCTACTGCTCAGCTTTTCAATCGAAGTTGACAGGCTCTAGAAACTTTTCTGGCTGTTTCCTGGCGAAGCCATCATCTAAGTTCGAAGCCCCTCAGCTCCGTGAGGCAGGCTTCGATCGGATACACTCAAAGGCTTCGTTCGAACCTCGAACTGCATTTTTTGTATTCTGTGTGTCTAGCGTCGAAGTACCTTTTTAACGGACAGCATCGCATCCTTCGAACGACAGTGCGAAGGTACTCCGGCCCTAGCTGTTCGAAGTCCACACTTCGATAGGTTTCGAAGTTGGCTTCGAAGCTTGTCGTTCTGCTAGGCTTCGTTTTGGTTTCTTTGTGGCGTGTCAGTCTTCGCTTCTCTTTTCGAAGCTTGCTCTTTTCGAAGGTAGAGTGTAGGCTTCGAATTTGGTGCCTCTATCGTGTGACAGGCTTCGCTTCCTTGTTCGAAGGTAGTCCGTCTGTGTGTTGCATTCGAAGTTCTCTGTTCGAAGGTTTAGGTTCGAAGCACTCGGTTCGAAGCTGTGTCCGAAGCCTTGCCTTCGAAGTACATACTTCGAAGCAGGCTCCGGCATTGTTATACTTCGCTTCAAAGCCTACTTCGCTTCTTGCCACTTCGAACTAGGCTAGACCAAAACACCTTCGGCAGGCTTCGCAACCTTCCTCTGAAGCAGGCTTCGTTACCAACCTCTGAAGCAGGCTTCGACCAGCGAATCAGGCTTCGCCAAGTTTCAAACAGGAGACAAATCTGAACAGTAACTTCTCATCTCATTTTACATATACTTAGATCATTTCATTGGGAAGTTTAGGCCTGACTTACTTTGTTTATCTACCTAGTTGCACTTCTTTGATAGTTCTCTGTTTGACATCAGTTGCTTCTAGGTTAGATACCTTTAGACTTAGGCTTTCTGTTTATTTTTCTGCTGCTTAGTCTTTTGAGGTGCGTTGGGTATTGGGAACAGGCCATTGATTCGAAAGAATTTTTAAGGCGCCCATTCACCCCCCCTCTGGTCGCTACTTTCGGTCCTACAGAGAGGCCTAGGTCCATGATTAAGGTTCAACCTTTTTTCCTCTGCCTCTCCCAAAACCTAAGACCTATACCGTTCTAAGACCAGTGCCGAGGCAACAGGAAGGTTCCCCTAACCTCCGCCGCCGTTCGCCGAACATCGACGCCTTAGCACCGACCATGGCATCCTCCTCGTCCCAGGGCACACACTGAGGTATGCTATCCCTTCTAAGTGTACCCTACTAGTCTAGCCCTAGGCGATCCTAAGCCCCTAAGTTCTATCAGAAAGATGTTGTATATAGTTTTCTTGGTATTGTAACCAACATCGTATCGCCGAATATAATGTTGCATCCATTTGAAATATATATTTTATAATACGGTAAAATATTTAATTTTTTATCACCCTAAATGAGGCATTTTCGTTATAATTTTTGTTATGATAAAACATATTTTTTGTATCTATTAAGGAAGATCTGCACGGTTGCTAACTCATGCATGGGCGCATGGTAAGATCGGACACTGGAGGATTGACACGTTCTTCATCCAGAGGGCAGAGGCTCAACATTTATGTATTCCATTGCTTTCTTTTCTTTTCGAGGACGAGTATATGTACGACTAAGTACTTTGGTGTGATTGAAACCTAGTTGCACTACTATGTTGAGTTTTGAAATCTCACCTATAAATAGTGCATTGAAAATATTACTACCAGGATAGTCATCATTGTAATAAGGATGCCATCTCTCCACCTCTCTGAAAGATCGAAAGTTCCGATTTAGAATCGGAAGTTCTGATTATTTTCTGAATTGGAAAACTGAGAGCTCAAATCGAAAGTTCTGATATGGTATCAGAAATTCCGATGATTTATTGTTTACGAAACAGAGAGCTCCAATCGGAAATTCTGATAATTTCTAATTTAGAGACAGAGAGTTAAAACCGAAAGTTCCGATGCGTATCGGGAAAAGTTGCATTGATTGAAAGTTCCGATAGGAGGTATAAGAAGTTTCGATGATACCTAGAATTGTAGTCCGAGAGCCCTGATCGGAAGTTCCGATCTGTGGATCAGAAGTTTCGAGGTGGGCGTAATAGATTGGATCTGTTGGGTCTCGAATTGTTTGAGGCCAATCTGTTGGTTTCGAATTGTTGGAGACCATGTCTCTCACCTCTATATAAAGAGAGGAGGAGGAGGTTTTGGAGATCAAGTTATTCATAACTTAGATGAGATCTAAACACTAGCCACCAAGAACTTCTCTTCTCCATTTCTTAATCTCAAGAGTTGAGATTGAAGATTCTCCCATTTCTCACGTGTGGTGCTAGCACACTAGTGTGGGAAGGATCTCATCTCTGTAAATGTGGATATCGTGGAGGCACTTCTCTAATAGCAGCACTCGTGGGCTTCTTCACGTTTAACACCATCATCGTCTTCGTCGATTGGATCGCTGGGGAACGGCTGGAGCGAGGCGAGGATCAGCGAGGATGCACTTCCCCGAAATCGTCTTCCATTGCATCTAGTGCATCTTGTGCTAGAAGGTATCGATTTATGATCGCTCACGCGCATGGTTCTTAGGCTTGGGGCGAAATTTTTGAAATTGTCGGCTAGCATAGCTTCCCCATTCCCCAATAGTGGTATCAGAGCTACGTGCATAGTGTTCGATCTAGATCCCTCATGTATGGTGATACATGGTGGAAAAAATTAGATATGTTTTTTGTCCGTAGAAAATCGGAAGTTCCGATGCCAGATCAGAAGTTCTGATGTTTGTTGGACCGAAAGTTTTGATGTCAGATCGGAAGTTCCAATATTGAATACGATTCAATATATAGAGAAATTTTGCTGTCAGGAGTTCCAATATGGATCAGAAGTTCCGATATTGGATCAGAAGTTCCGATATCAATTTTTAATCGATACAGAGAGCAATATTGCAATCGGAAGTTCTGATCCAGTTTAGTCACTTTTAGATTCTTCGCCTAACTTTGTTTTGTAGAGAATGATGTGACTGGCATGGCCTTGATAAATGTGATGTATAAGATGCATGCAATGAATGTAAATTAAATATGGCTTACGTGTCATTAATATTTACGACCAAGGCTGATGTACATTTGTGACCCGCGTGTCGAAAATTAATGCTTCGACTCATGTAACTAGTATAGGTGCTATAGTGATAGACTAATACAGTTCTTGGAGGCCATAAGCACACACTCAATTACGGGAGCGATGGAGATGGAGATCGCCATGTAAAGAGGCCATGCTATGTCACAGTTAATATGATTGCCCGTGATGCTTTCTTATGTTCATGTTATACTATTCTTGTATGTTTCGTGCGCGTTAGGGACGTTACCTTGATAGAATAGTTTTCCCTCGGAAAATTAAGTATTTATGATCTTTACAATAGTTGCACCCATCAAGGATCTCAATCATCGATAGTGGGTCTGCCAAAGTAGGTTGCTATATTTTATCTTGATCAGTTGGGGTGGAAGTCATACACTACCACAGAAACATATATTAGTGACGGGTCATAACGTACAGTAGTGACGGACATGTCCTCCGTCACCCTTATCGTGACAGTAAAACCTTATCATCAATGACGGGTAAATACCCGTCGCTAAAAGGTCTCTCTAGTTCCCCTCCGCGTTCGGCATGCCCCCTTTTAGTGACGGGTAACCAATGTTACCCATAACTAAAGGTCATATTTAGTGACAGGGAGTACTTTACACCCGTCACTAATGTTATGATTATATTTTAAAAAATAATTATTTTAGGTTGTATCCTAAATATGTCATATTAAGTGACGGGGAGTACTTTACACCCGTCACTAATGTGCTCGTTACTGACAGGTGATTATTATCACCCGTCACTAATAATATGGTCATTTTCAAAATAATAATAATAATAATAATAAATTTTTAGGCCGCATCTTGAATCACAACTAGGATTTGGAAGCAAACATATGCAATATCCAAAGCACATTATAGACAATTCATCACAGAGGATTCATTACCAAATCAATATCACATACATTAACTATATACTCGTTATCTCAAAGAAAATGGCTACAATAAAGAGCGACACAAAATTGTTTCATGGCTTCTGAATAGCTAATAGCTAACCTATAGAGATATCAAGAGCTTGGATAGTATCCTATCACTATTCAAGCTTCCACCACCACCACCATGGATAGCTTGAATAGAAACCCATTGTGTAGTAATAGGAACATCATGGCAGTGTTCACGCAGGAGCACCACAGTGAATAGTTATGCCAACTTTGAGTGCGTTATCTCGAAGAAATTGGCTCAGAACATCAATTATCTCAGAAAAATTGGCTATCAGTAGTAGGATAGTTTACCTTGTAACAATAAAATAAAAACAAAGTTAGCAACGATGAACTGTGCATTCAAATGGGGAAGAGGAGGAAGATGACGATCCTAGGAGGAGGACGAGGACGATGCAACCAAGGTGGCGGCGAGTAGGGCAGCCACATGCATCGATAGTACATGTGACTAGGAGCGGCGAAGAGCACGACAAAGGTGACAATGGCGGTGGGAGTTAGGGTTAGGGTTGTGTGAAATGAAACCATGACAATTCACTTCGGTTACCTGCCTATTTATAGGTAGGAGAAGTCGTCAGTGATGGGTGGTAGTTACCATCCATCACTGATGATGTAAGGGCCTTTTGTGATGAGTATAGCTACAACCCGTCACTGATGATGTAGGGGAGTCTCATGGGTATAGATCAACCTTTTGTAACAGGTAACATTGTTACCCATCACTAAACGATCCTTTAGTGAGAGTTTATTATTATTACCCGTCAGTAATGCTATGGTCATTTTGAAGAAAAAATAGTTTTGAGGCTGCAACCTGAATCAAAGCCAGGATTTGGCAGCCAACATATCCAAAACACATCACAGACAATTTTTAGGCTGCAGCCTGAATTAAAGCCAAGATTGATTTGGTAGCCAATTCATATCACAAACAATTTATCACAGAATACATATAATTCATCACAAAAGATTTATAACCTAACATTGCATCATACCCCAGATTTACAATACATACATCACAACCTCAATGCCATTAGTAACAATGTTGAAATGGAAGGCGCACACAGTGCCAACTTCTAAAGAGTTGTGCTAAGAAATTTCCTAAATCTGTTAGTTAGATAGCACCGTCCATCCGTCGCTTTGTGCGCCGCAATTAGGACTGCATCAGACCCTGCTGATGCCACCTGAATCTCGGTGGTCTGGTGGTGCATGTGAGGTGTGATATACTTTTCACAGTACTACCTTGAAAAGTACTATAAGAAAATTAAACAAAGATATTAGAGAAGGCTATTTGTATAGACCAACTGCACGTGCAAATAACTTACCAGCGACTTCTTATTACTGTTTGTGTTATTTATTGTGCAGACATATAATCGACTCTTAGAGTATAAACTTGTCGATATGTCTTGTAGGTGAGTTTTCCTTGATGGAGTTACATCTGTTGTATTGCCAAAATAACAGATGTTCTTCAATTGGTCCATTAGGTCAGTGTCGACCTCCCTGGCTATCCCTTCCCCTTCCTGTCTGCAACATTGCTAGGACCATCCCCTAACATTATAAGAAACCATGATAAGAACATAAACAAAAGATGTGCATGTGTAGTAATGTCGCTTCTCTATGTATACCACTATCATCGTTGTCCACTTTGATTGCCGTTGGGGGCTTCTCATCACCAAAGTTAGTGTAGAATTTTGACATAAAGTCCATGGGGTCTGTCTCATTGTTATTACCAAATAGCCCCCTGTGTTAGGCCACATCTTCGGCTAAATTTAGCCCACTCTTTGTGGAGGCATATCGTACCACCGCCCCCACATCTCACAACCTCAACCTTAGTGGTGCACCCATATCTTGTCATTATTTTTAGGGTGTCGCCAGCACGAATGCTATTGACCTCACAAAATATTTTTGATAAATACTATAACAATAACATATGTGCTCTAGTTTGTTAACACAATAAACAAGATATGCAATGTACAAAAAATATAACTAAACCCGGTGACGCCCGCCGTGAACTAGATGATTGATCTTTATTAAGAAACTATCAAGAACATATGTTGGTACTTGTAGATCGTTTGGAATCCTTGCCATACCCTAATTCACAAATTTTGGATAAATGATTTTATAAACTGAAATTTAATAGTAAGAATGAACAAACTTATGAGAATGAGAATGCAACTGAGGTGCAGAGGGCATGGGTGGTAGAGCGGCGAGGAGCACGATGATGGCGACGGTGGCGGCATCGGGAGTATAGGGTTAGGGTTGCGTGAAATGAAAGCGTGACGATTCATTTTGGTGCCTTGCCTATTTATTAGTGGGAGTCATTAGCAACAGGTGGAAATATAACCCGCCACTATAGGGGAGATCTTTAGTGATGGGTCATACTATGACCCGTCACTCATATGGTAGCGTTACTGATGCGTGTGAAACAATCCGTCACTAAAAGTGTATTACTGATGCGCGTCTTTTGCCCGTCACTAAAGTTACGTCACTAAAGACCGTTTTTGTGGTAGTGGTACTTCCACACGCATAATATTGGTTTGCTTAACGAGGCTATCAAAATGGTTTTGGGCCTTGGGGCATAGATTTGGTGTAGAGCATTGGATTCTTCTCCAACGACAAGAGTCACATATGATGTGATTAGAAAAGTGTTGTATACCTATGTCACCTAGCTTCTAGCAGTGATTCCAAAGCTCACTAGGAGTTAGAATGAATATAGATCTTGCACCACTATTAGTCATTAGAGTGAAAGTGACTATTTTAAAATAGTGGAACATCTTTTATTGGATATAAGATAAACATTGCATAGTACTGAACCTTACATTTAATATTTTGTAGATCATGACACCTACTACTACTGTTAAGAGCACTCCATTTTTTAATTTGCGATCTATTCTTGAACATGAGAAATTGTTTGGAACGAATTTAATGGATTGGTACCGAAACTT
Source organism: Zizania palustris (assembly GCA_019279435.1). Lineage (NCBI taxonomy): Eukaryota > Viridiplantae > Streptophyta > Magnoliopsida > Poales > Poaceae > Zizania > Zizania palustris. Next base: position 83,130,267 of record JAAALK010000285.1, read on the forward strand.
GAGAATTGTTCTTAAGCAAGAGAAAAAAGATCATGTTCTAGAGGAACCTCACCCCGGTAAGCTAGGAGAGGATACTTTTGCAACAGAAACGCGTGCTTATGAGAAGTATGCTAGTGATTCTTTGGATGTCAGCTGTCTAATGCTTGCCTACATGTCCTCTGAGTTTTAGAAACAATATGAGGAATGTGATGATTACGATATGATCGTAGGTGTCAAGGGCATGTTTTAGAACCAAGCAATGGCTGAGAGATACAATGTGGATAAGGCATTGTTTGGGAGTACGCTGGATAAAGGGAGCCCAGTGAGTCCTCATGTGATCAGGATTATTGGTTACATTGAGACTTTAGAGAGACTAGATTCTCCATTGGATCCATACTTAGCTATTGATGGGATTCTCTAGTCGCTCCCACTTAGCTTTGACTCGTTCATCGTGTATTACAACATGGTTGGATTGGAGAAGACACTAGCTGAGTTGCATGGGATGCTCAAGACTGTTGAGGAGAGTATCAGGAAATCTCTAAATCATATGATGATGGTTCAAAAGGAGAGCAAAAAGATAAAGAGGAAGGGCAAGGCTAAGACTACAGATTCGATCTCTAGAGTGAAATCTAAACCGACTGAAAAGTCCAAGTCAGGTCCTGCTAGTTCTGATGTGTGCCATGACTGCCACAAGCCTAGGTATTGGAAGCACAATTGTAAGGTGTATTTGGAAGAATAGAAGAACAGGAAGAGAAGTGTGACTTCCGCTTCAAGTATTAATGTTATTAAAATTAATCTTGCTACTCGTCCAAATGATTCATGGGTATTTTATACCAGTTCAATGATTCATACTTGCAAATCATTGTAGGGGAAGAATAGAGTAAGAAAGTGTGCTAGTGGCAAGTGGTATGTCCATGTCGGGAATGGTGCAAAACTTGCAGCATTGGCCGTCGACGTTTATTCATTGTTATCACCTTCAGGACTATTTGAATAATTGTTATTTCATTCCCGCCTTAAGCATAAACATTATCTCTCCTTCATGTTTAAAGGAAGATGGTTTTGAATTCGTAATAAAGAACAAGTGTTGTTCAATATTTTTGAATGGCATGCTATATGGTGTTTGTCCATTAGTGAATGGATTATATACTCTGAGTCTTGAAGATGTACACATTTATAACATTAGTACTAAGAAACAATGACTCAATGATTTGAATCCTACCTACGTCTAGCATTGTCGTTTGGGTCATATAAATGCGAAGCGCATGTAGAAGCTCCATGGTGATGGACTTTTTGAGACATTTGATTTTGAATCATATGACAGATGCGAGTCTTTCTTATTTGGCAAAATGACAAAGACGCCTTTCACTGGACAGAGTGAGAGGGTGAGTGAGGTATTGGCCATAGTACATACTGATGTGTGTGGACCAATGAGCCATGTCGTAAGAGGTAGTTTTCAATACTACATAACTTTTACCGATGACTTTAGTAGATATGGTTATGTCTACTTGATGAGGAATAAGTGAGAGTTATTTGAAAAGTTCAAGTAGTTGCAAAATGAGGTACAAAATAATACAAGCAAGACAATTAAATTTCTATGATCTGATCGTGGAGGTGAATATTTGATCCATGAGTTTAATGATCATCTGAAGCAGTGTGAAACTATTCCACAGCTGACTCCCCCTAGCATGCCCTAGTGGAATGGAGTGTCCGAGTCGAGGAACTTTACTTTGTTGGACATGGTTTGCTCTATGATGAGTCATGCTGATATTACATTATTCTTTTGGGGGCTCGCTCTAGAAACTACCGCTTTCACGACAAATAGAGTTCCATCTAAGGAAGCAGAGAGGACGCCATATGAGATGTGGTCTAAGAGGCATCTCAATTTGTCTTTTATAAATATTTGGGTATGTAGGGCATATGTCAAACATTTGACATCTGGCAAGCTCACCCTAAATCTAACAAGTGCTTCTTTGTGGGGTATCCTAGGGAAAGTAAAGGATATTGTTTCTATAATAAAAAGAGGACAAAGTATTTGTTGCTCGGAATGGTGTATTCCTTGAGAAAGAGTTTCTCTCAAAAGGAGTTAGTGGGAGAACGGTGCATCTCGAAGAGCTTCGAGAGCCACTAGAAGGTGTTCCAGATCCCACTGAACCACAACAAGATTTGCATGATGTTGCACAACCCGTTGTAGAGACACCAGCCCCACGAAGGTCCAAGAAGATGAGTCACGCGCCAGAGCGGTACATGTTTTTGACCACTGGGAAGGACGACGTGTTGTTGTTGAACAATGGCAAGCCCAAGACCTATGCAAAAATAGTGGTGGGACCAGACTTTGAGAAATGGCTTAGAGCCATTGGATCCGAGTTGGAGTCCATGCGAGAAAACCAAGTTTGGAACTTGATTGATCCACCCGATGGTGTAAAAACTATTGAGTGTAAACGAATCTTTAATAAAAATATAGACATTGATGTAAATGTTTATATCTATAAGGCACGATTGGTGGTGAAAGGTTTAAGACAGATTCAAGGTGTTGATTATTATGGAACATTTTTGCCCATCGCTATGCTTAAGTTTATTCAGATCATAATAATAATTACCACATTTTATGATTATGAGATATGGCAAATGGATGTCAAGACGACTTTCCTTAATGGAAATCTAAGTGAGGATGTGTACATGGCACAACCTAAAGGTCTTGACGATCCAGAAAATGCTGGGAAACTTTGTAAGTTGAAGAAGTCCATTTATGGACTGAAGCAAGCTTCTCGGAGTTGAAATCTTCATTTTGATGAGGTAGTCAAAGGATTTGGCTTCATCAAGAACGAAGAAGAGCCTTGTGTTTACAACAAGGCTAGTGGGAGCTCACTTGTGTTTTTGGTCTTATATGTGGATGGCATATTATTTATCGGAAATGACATTCCTTTGTTGAATGTTGTCAAGACTTCATTGAAAAATAGTTTTTCAATGAAAGATCTTAGAGAGGCAGAATACATTTTGGGCATAAAGATATATAGAGATAGATCAAAACGACTAATTGGATTAAACCAAATTATGTACATTGACTAGATTTTGAAACAGTTCAAAATGAAGAATTCCAAGAAGGGATTTCTGCCAATGTCACATGGTATTTCTCTTAGTAAGACTCATCGTGTTGCGACACCTGATGAGCTAGAGAAGATGAGTGTGATCTTGTATGCTTCCACAATCAGATCCATCATATATTCCATGTTGTGTACACACCCATATTTTTCATATGCTCTAAGTGTTATGAGTAGATACCAATCGAACCCAGGTGAAAGTCACTGGGCTGTAGTAAAAGTATCCTCAAGTACTTGAGAAGGATTGAGGAAATGTTCCTAGTATACAGTGGTGATGCTAGCTTTCAGACTGATAAAGATGATTCTCGATCGCAATCTAGTTTTGTGTTCTATCTCAATGGAGGCACAGTGAGTTGGAAGAGTTCCAAGAAAGAGACGGTGGACGATTCTATAATAGAAGTTGAGTATATCACCGCCTTTAGAAGTTGCGAAGGAGGTCATTTGGATCAGAAGGTTTGTTTATGAGCTCGGTGTTGTTCCTAGTGTATCCAGTCCAGTAGACCTCTATTGTGATAATAGTGGTGCTATTGCGCAAGCCAAGGTCACACTAGAAATCCAAACATATATTTTGACAATATCACCTAATCCACGAGATCATTGAGAGAGGTGATGTGAAGATTTTCAAGGTGCACATGGATTTGAACATAGCAGATCTGTTGACTAAACCTCTTCTACAACCCAGACATGAGGCGCACCTGAGCTCCATGGGTATTAGATACTTGCGTGAGTGATTCATGTGTATGTGGAAGATGTTAGTAGTGTCTATGCTAATGTAAGAGGACAATTGTTATCTTGTTCCTTGAATAAATGTCGTTTACATTTAATTAATTAGTTGATGACTTGTTATGTGAAACTATTTGTTTTATAATGATATTGTTCAAAATGGATACCAAATCTTATCATCATGTGGGACAATGATGATACATAGATTAGCACATCTAACTGATTGATGATCATGTTTCACAGATCATAGACATAGAGATGTCAAATCAATGATGTGGACACATGTTGGAGAACATGGTGTTGGATAGACCCACTTTAGATACTATTGGGATTGTTATTGTAATATGCCATCAGTTGTCATCTCAAATGGTGTACCTATAGAGTCCTCAGACCTGAGATCGTCATTTGATTCCAGAATGTGTAGTGACACTTATATGCTTCCTAATGCTATTCCGTAACAAGGTAGTAATGAGGGTTGTTCTTAGGTGTGTTGTGAAACATGTATTGGGATGTGAGCAGTCAAGATGGAATTTACCCCTCGTAATAATGGGAGAGACATCTCTAGGTCCCTCAAGGTAGTCAGATTGGAAAAGTGCATGGCCATACCACTATGACTAAAGAGTTAGTCATGATTTGAATCCACTACTTGTTGAAGTGAAATGTCAAGCTATCCAACAAGGGTGGCACGAATCTCGCATTGAGCTTGACTGATGTTGTGTGGTAAAGGGACTGGTGCATGCGTATATCAAGGTTCAGTGAAAAAATGATTTTGTATGCTTTTGGGCATCAATATGTGCTGCTAGGTACCAGTATTGATCAATGAGCCAGAAAAGGATTCCGGTGAATAGCCATTAGTGTATGAACCTATTGGGTCACACACTTAAAGGATGGATTAAGAAAATTGCAAAGAATTGGTTCTTGTGCAAGTGGGAGATTGAAGGAACAATGCCCGAGAAAATTCCAGTTGGATCGGAAGTTCTGATTTGGAATCGGAAGTTCCGATTATTTTCTGAATTGGAAACTAAGAGCTCAAATCATAATTTTTGATACGGTATCGTAAATTCCGATAATTTATTGTTTAATAAATAGAGAGCTCAAATTAGAAGTTTCAATATGGTATCAGAAGTTTCGATAATTTTAATTTAGAGACAGAGAGTTGAAACCGGAAGTTCTGATGTGTACCTGGAAAAATTATACTGATCAGAAGTTACGATAGGAAGGTATCAGAAGTTCCGATGATACTTGGAATTGTAGTCTGAGAGCCTTGATCAGAAGTTCTGATCTATGGATCGAATGTTCTGAGGTGGGCATAATAGATTGGATCTATTGGGTCTCGAATTGTTTGAGGGCAATATGTTGGTTTCGAATTGTTGGAGACCAAGGGTCTCGCCTCTATATAAAGAGAGGAGGAGGAGGTCTTGGAGATCAAGTTATTCATAGTTTAGATGAGATCTAAATCCTAGCCACCAAGAAATCATCTCCTCCCTTTCTTGATCTCAAGAGTTAAGATTAAGAATTTTCCCGTTCCTCACGGGAGAAGGATCTCATCCCTGTATATGTGGATATCATGGAGGCACTGCTCTAATAGCGGCTCTCGTCGGGCTTTTTCACGTGAACACCGACATTGTCTTTATCAATTGGATCGCTGGGGAATGGCCGGAGCGAGGTGAGGCTCAGCGAGGACACGCTTCCCTGACATCTTATTCCGATGCCCCTAGTGCATCTTGTGCTAGAAGGTACCGATTCATGATCCCTCACGCGGATGATTCTTGGGCTTGGGGCAAAATTTTTGAAATTGCTTGCTAGCGTAACTTCCTCATTCCCCAACACTCTAGCCCCTGAGGGTGACCATGTCATCCCCATCTCCACTGTCCTTAACCCTCCACCACCTTTGTCCCTTACACCCATCTTTGCCCCCGACCTCCTCCCCCAGCAGAATACATAATCCTCCTCCCCCGATGCTGTAGATCACCAACTTTCTCCCTCTCTACTGGGTCTACTGGCATATCTAAATTCTCGTCACTCAAAAGTGAGGATTCAGATCCGATATACCCCGAGGTAAACCTTGTAGATCCTAAGGGGCCCTCCTTTCTCTCCCTTCTGTAGTGAATCTCTGCTCGACCGCTCCGTTGCAGAGCTAGAGGCAGTGGCATTTTATCTAAAGGCAGCAACCTTCCAAGCATACTATTTCAAATCTGAGAATTCATTGTTGGTCCATTCTGGCCAACAGATCCCTAAGTCAACCCCCATTACTCCTCAACCCACCTTCCTCTAGAATTACTCACTGCCTCCGATTTGACAATCGGAGGTTGCAATCGCTTCAAGCAGTTAACACACCTCAACACTCTTCACATAGATTTATTGACTCAAGGTTCCACCCTAGCTACCACTCCTCGGCTCCCCAATCCTCGACCGCCAAGGATACTCCTACATCTGAACATGAGTGGACCACCGTCAAGGGCTGGTACTAGTGGAGAAGAAAGCGCACAGACTCAAATCAACAGTTATTGCAACATTCAAAGCTCTTTTCACCTTGATACAGGAAAGTGCTTTAACTGTCTCTCCACGTATCACAGAGTAGCTTGGTGCAGAGAACAAACTCGATGCTAGAAGTGTAATGGTAGTGGTCACATCTCCACCAACTACAAGCAGAAGCTCCAAGTTGTGAATGTGGTTCCAAGTGCTCCCACCTCTCAAAGACCCCCCAACATAAAGCAATCCTCAACTCACAATACCAACCCCCCTCGCTCTAGTTCTAGCTCCAAATTCATGGAATACCCCCTGTTTTCCTAGCCTCCCATGCCCAGAATCACAAGGGCTAGACCAAAGGAGGACTTTGCGTTTGTGGCTACAACTAGCGACATCGATACTGTTGGACCGAAAACGGCGACCAGAGGGGGGGTGAATGGGAGCTTTTAAAATTTCAGACTAAAAACTAGCCTTCTGTTTTAATTCTGTCTTCTGCGGAACAGGCTTCGAACACTACCTTCAAAGTTCTGGTTCGGAGGTGTTTTGACAGCTCCGAACACAGGCTTCACAGGAGCAAAAGTTCGAAGCCAAGAAGACTTCGCTCACTCACAACCCTCGAAAATCTACTCTGCTAAGTCAGTGCAGGCTCCGCACATAGGGTGCTTTGAGCAGGCTTCGCACTTCACCCTTCGCAAGAGTGGAGGACCCTCTGCGGACTTCGACCAAGTACTTGGCAGCAACAACTGGTGCTGGGCCTCGTACACGAAGGTCTAAACGCACGCTAACAGACTTCGCTAGGGGCTTCGACACAAGAAGCAAAACGGGCTATGGTCAGGGCTTCGCTAGTAAGCAGCGAGGTCAAGCCTCTTGTTACACAGAGCGAACGCGCACTGAAAAACACACTTCACACACAACACACTTCGTCAACACAGGCTTCGATGCACTGTCACAAGTCACTCAATGTGACACACAAATGGACAAAGTATGCAGCGAGGTATGTAAAACAAGCTCAACCTAAAAGCACACAGAGGCAGGGCTTCGCCGCTTGAACAAGGAACACAAAAATGAACTCACTGGATGTATTCAAAGTGTGAGGAGGCTAGTACAGGAGCTCAACAGTAAATGCTCAAAGTGTTTAATGTTACCTACCGAGCCCCCATATTTATAGCCCACAGTTCACCCAAGTGAATTGACTACTTTACCCCTAGGGTTTACACCAGTTTTGTCTCTACAGAATGGAGGGGTACAAAAGGTAGTCTACTTTATCCTGGAGGCTTCTCTGTCAGCTTTGCAGAGGGGACAGCATCAACTTTTTGCAGAGCAGACAGTGTCAGCCTTTGCAGTCTTTGACCTTCTGGAGCCTCCCTTCGCACGCGAGGGGTGCGGTAGCTTCGGCGAGAAGCCTTGAGCCTGACGGACTTCGCTTCACCGAAGTCAGCCTCCGATACAGTGACGGTTTTGAGCCGAAGCCGTCAAAGCCCTTGGGCCTTCGCACCACCACCTCCGGAGTGGACCACCATGGCTTCGCAGCTACTCCCAGCTCGAACTCCGTCAGTCCGTGTACCGAAGCCATGCATGGCCGAAGTACCACAAGTCATCCTCACTCCGGAGCTAGCCTCGCTCCGAAGCCTTCCTCACTCCGAAGCCCTACCTTCGGAGTACCACCCTTCGAAGTCCCTCCTTCGTCCAAGGCCTCCGCACGAAGCATTCCATGAGCACTTCGTCGCAGTGTCTCTCCCCGAGCACACTCCTCGACGAGCCTCACCCGGACCATGCCTCCGATGCGCCTCGACTTCTGAGAGCTTCGTCGGGTGCTTTCGAATGTCTCCCTCCGGAGCACACTTCGAACGCCTTGCCTCCGCAGAGGACTTGATCCATCCAACTCCGAAGTCACTCCATCCGGAGTACCTTCGAAGTGCCTCACCTCTGAGTACTTTGTCTCGGAGTACCTTCACCTGGAGCCACGCTCCGCACTTACTGCCTTCACCTGGTGCACCTCGACCCGAGGACCGACCCAGACCCCTTCGCGGCCATCGTGACGGAGCTCCCTGCTCCCCTGACATCAAGCCTCCCGCTTGACCCAGGTTCACCTGCTACGAACCGTCCATCGCCTCCGAAGTCCCCTGCGCACCATAGACAAACAGACAAGTGTATCCAGTACTCCGGAGACCTCTCCACGTTAGCAACCTTCGGCACACACTCCGGTGTACCGCCCAAAGTACCGAGACCTTCGGTACAAACCCAGTCATCATGTACTGTCGGACCCCTCCGACAGGCACACTCCGCTGCAACAGCTGCAGCAACCAAAGTCCACCGAACCCTTCGGTGAGACCACCTCCGAACACCTTCGGAGGTCCAACCTCTGAACCCACTTCGGAGGTACCCCTTCGAACCAGAGGGAAAAAGCCCGTCAATCACTCATCACAAACACCGAAACCAACCCTTGGTTTCTCAATCTCCCCCTTGATGAGTGCATTGACAATCAAATTCAAGTTCAAGAAAATTTGAAAAATTTCAGCACACAAGTGACCATAAAAACTCAGAAACGAGCCAAATCATGTCACTTGACAAAAGAATTTTCCTCCCCCTTTTCAAAAGAGTAAAAGCCCCTTCGGCAAATCTCCCCTTTCTCAAGATAAAAACTCCCCCTGAGTAAATTTTCCCCCTTTGGCAACGGAGAACCCAACTTTCTCCCCCTTTACGTCAGAGAACGTAGCAATTTCTCCCCCTTTGGCAATGCAAGCATCAAGGAGCACGAAAAAGATGCATTGCTTAGAAATGAGCAGAATTGCAAAGACATATGAAGCAAAAATATGCCACCATTAATACCAGTTATCATGTGCTCAGCTCAATCTAACATTCTTTGAAACAAGATGATGGCATGCGATTTTGTCATTTTGAAATAAAAGCATCACCACTCAATCAAGAGAACTAGACAGGTGAAAGCAAGAATTGCGCAAAGCTAGCAAGTTCTACTTTAGACAGACAAGTCCAGTTCAAGTGGAGCATTAACAACAAACTTGATAATCAATGAATTTTGTTGTTCTTTTTATAATGCCAGGGGTTATTTGTTTGTCCACCTTATACTGACCAATCAAGCCAAGCCTAGGCATGAAAGCCATCTGAAGCTTAAGGCGGTGATTTTGGCATACACTCCACTATCCCAGTTCAGACCAATGTGCAATGGTAAGCAGTCTAGAATAGAGTAGTGCGACAAACAAACCCACCTGGAGCTTTTCATTTAAAGCATGTAAATCATGGATGTTTGATTTTGAGATTAAGTGAACAAATTTGTTTGGCACTTTATGAATATCCATGAAAATGTTGAACAATTTTTCAAGTTGCAATTGTTAGCATCCAGAGAAAAGTATCTTGCTATCAAGCAGATAAAAGATAGCTAAAGCAGCCTTGCCTCAACAAGCTAGTTTCAAGACTAAGTAGTGAGCATGTTTTGATTTTTGAAGGAAAACATCATGCACATGAATGTTTCAGATGAATTAAAAAGAGCTGAGTTGTCATGATTTCATGAATTATAATCAGGCATATAAATGCAAAAGATGTAAATGCAATTTCAACCCACAATTAGCAAATGCACATCCATCTAAATCTGCTCCGCCTCACAAAATGCCGTAAGGGTGACAAATACCAAGTTCCCCACGCAAGTAAGCAAATCGAGAAGCATCGAGGGATTTTGTGAAAATATCGGCTAGCTGGTGTTGGGTATCAACATATTGAAGTTCAATATCACCCTTCTTATTGTGATCTCTGAGAAAATGATACCGCACATCAATGTGTTTGGTTCTGGAGTGCTGAACCGGGTTGTTTGCAATACAAATAGCACTAGTGTTATCACAGAAAAGTGGAACACTCTTATAATCTAACCCGAAATCCCGCAAAGTGGAAGTCATCCACAAAATCTGAGAGCAACAGCTAGCTGCAGCAACATATTCGGCCTCAGCCGTCGATTGTGCAACACTAGACTGTTTACGGGAAGACCAACAAACCAGAGATGTACCCAGAAAATGACAAGTACCAGAGGTACTCTTCCTATCAATCCTACACCCAGCAAAATCTGCATCGGAATAACCTCGAAGACATAAAGATGAAGATGCTGAATACCATATGCCAAATTCAAGGGTATGTTTGAGATACCTTAGGATGCGCTTGACCGCTTGGCGGTGCGAAGCTCGTGGTGAAGCCTGAAAACGAGCGCACAGACAAACAACGAAGTGTATATCTGGCCTCGTAGCAGTCAAGTAGAGGAGGGAGCCGATCATGCTTCGGAACTCCTTCTGATCTACGACTTCTCCATCTTCGTCAGGATCCAATGCTACAGATGTAGACATTGGAGTGGCGAGGGGCTTTGCATCGGACATGTCAAACTTCTTGAGCAGGTCTTTGGTGTACTTCGTCTGGTGGACGAAGGTACCTTGTTTGCTTTGTTTGATGTGCAAACCAAGGAAAAAGGTGAGTTCACCCATCATGGACATTTCAAATTCCCTGCTCATGGTATCTGCAAACTCGGCAACCAAAGCATGAGAAGAGCCACCAAAGATGATGTCATCCACATAAATCTGAACTAGGAGGAAATCTTTGCCATGCTTGAGAGTAAACAGTGTTTTATCAACAGAGCCCATTAAATACCCCCGCTCAAGCAGAAAAGACTTAAGTCTATCATACCAAGCCCGAGGGGCCTGCTTGAGTCCATAAAGAGCCTTATGAAGTTTAAGGACTTTATGTGGGTACTTGGGGTTTTCAAAACCAGGGGGTTGTTTTACATAAACATCTTCACCTATGAAGCCATTAAGAAAAGCACTTTTGACATCCATTTGATAGAGTTTGAATCCCCGAGATGTCGCAAAGGCAAGCAAAATCCTAATGGCCTCAAGGCGAGAAACAGGTGCAAAAGTTTCAGTAAAATCAATCCCTTCTAGTTGAGAAAAACCCTGAGCTACAAGTCTAGCCTTGTTTCTAACTATAGTCCCATCCTCCCCTTGTTTATTTTTGAAAATCCATTTTGTTCCAATGAAATGAACATTTGGTGGAGGATCAACTAATGACCAGACTTGGTTTCTCTCAAAATTTTCAAGTTCCTCATGCATGGCATTGATCCAACTAGAATCAGAAAGTGCATGACTAACATCTAAGGGCTCGAAAGAGGCAACAAAAGTGGAATCAATGAAATGAGCATGAGAATGTGTTACCCTTTGATCAAGCTCACCAATGATCTGCTCGGGAGGATGCATCCTTTGAACATGGTGTGGAGCCTCGCGGCGGGATGCAGTCTCCCCCTCAACTTGTGCGTTGGAGTGGTCCAAGATGACCGATGTCGAGGTAGTTGCTTCGGGACCTCGTGCCGAAATGGTTGAAGCGGGGTCAGCTTCGGGGGTTGATGTCGAGGGTAGTAGGGGTTCATCCTCGAATTCTCCGGGATCTTCGTCTTCGAAGATGGTCATGTTCCATGTCGTGTTCATTTGCCTGTTCAAGAGCAGAACTAACAGAGGGGGTTGATTCATCAAAAGTCACATCACATGACTCGATGACAGTGTTAGTTTCCAAGTTATAAACACGATAAGAATGACCATGTGTAGTGTAACCCAAAAAGATCCCGTCAGAAGAACGCGACTCAAATTTATCCAAATTACCATGTTTTAGGATAAAGCAACGACAGCCAAAAACTCGAAGATGAGTAACCTTGGGCTGTCTCCCAAAACGTAGTTCATAAGATGTCAAGTTTAAAATTGAGCGCAAGAAAATTCGGTTTGAGATGTAACATGCAGTGTTCATGGCCTCAGCCCAGAATTTTATAGGAGTCCTATGCTCATCAAGCATCATCCTATCCATCTCAACCAAAGTGCGGTTCTTCCTCTCAACGACACCGTTTTGTTGAGGAACCCGCGGAGCAGAGAATTGATGTTCTATGCCATGTTCCATGCAAAAGTCAACAAAGAGACTATTTTTGAACTCGGTGCCATTATCACTTCGAATGAATTTCAATGCACCTGGGAGTTCAGTGAAAAGTCTCAAAGCCAAGCTCCAAAGTGTGAAAACACTTCATCCTTGCTGGCAAGAAAGAAGACCCAAGAGTAGCGAGAGAAATCATCGACAATAACTAATACATACCACTTGCCACCTAAAGAACTAACCCGAGAAGGGCCTACAGTGTCCATGTGGAGAAGTTCTCCGGGTTGTTCAGTCATCACTGTGGTGACTGGTGAATGTGAAGCGGCGATCATTTTACCATGTCGACAAGGAGCGCAAACTAAATTCTTCTCAAACTTGAGCTTGGGCAATCCTCGGATCAGGCCTAGGGCGCTCAGACGAGCGAGCAACTCAAAGCTCATATGCCCTAGTCTCCTATGCCACTTCCAAAGCTCAGAAGTAGAATGTGCAATAAGACAATGAGAAGAACTAGATGACTCTGAAAAATCAGCTCCAAAAACTATACCAACTCTAAAGATCTTACACACCACAATGCCATCAGAATTGAGCACTTGCGAAGTATCGCGATGAAATCGCACTTCGAAGCCCTCATCAAGCAACTGAGATACAGACAACAAATTGTATCCCAGATTCTCAACCAAAGCAACATCTTTGAGAGTGAAATTCGAGTTAATTCTTACCACACCTTTACCTTTCACTCTACTCCTTCGATTGTTTCCGAAGGTGATATGTTCCCTTTGCTTGGTTGTGGTGAGGCTGGAGAACCAAGCTGCATCTCCGGTCATGTGGCGCGAACAACCAGAGTCCATGATCCACGTGCCCTCCAAGCCTCGATCTGTCGCCTACACATGATAAGAATATCTCGATCGCTCAGTGCTGGGGTGAGTGAAATAATGACGAGGCATCCATCACTGAGTGACACGAGTAGTAGGCACAGTAAAAGTAGACGGTCTACGCACATGATAATCAGAATGATGCAAAGTGCGAGGTCTATCTACATGCTGTGATCGAACAACATGTCGAGGTCTCCTATTCTGACGAGGTACAAAGCTACTCTCCCGGGGTCTACCACCATATGGAACAAGGTGAACACCTCGAGGAGCAAAACCTCTCTGAGAGGCACGAGGAGCCTCAAAAGTAGGACGATAGTAAAACTCAGACTCATGCATACCTAAAGATGGGTAATGCATGTCCTGGTAACTCATCGCCTGAGAGCGTCGCTCATCCTTGATGCGACGATAACAAAACCCAACCAAATGACCCGCCCGCTGACAGTAGGAACAATGAAAAATTCTCCTAGGGGCACTCTCATGGGTCAGAGGAGCAACTCTCACAGGCTCCTTGGGCTTCTTCTGAGTGGTTTTCTTGGGAGGATTTTTCTTGGCAGGAGGAGTGGTTTTCTTTGGTGGTCGGGTAGGCTTTTTGGTTGATGGGGTGTCTAACAGAGCTCTCTCTTTCTCTAGGGTAGTGGGAGAGGTAAAAACAGTTTTGGTCTTACTGTGTGAAGGTATCCTCTCAAAACCCAAACCTAGAGCTACCCCTGCTCTGTCAGCACACAACTTGGTCTTGGCCAAGAGCAAATCCATCCTACCCTTTCCCTCAGTGCATTTATTAACCACGGAAAGAAGGTATTCATTTTCAGACATGAGGTTTTCAGCTCGCTCTCTAACAGTGCCTAGCTGGTCCTTAAGGGTGATGCAAGTGTCACACACAGGCTCTCCCTTCCATTGACTTTCATTGACAATCACTCATCACATCTGGAATATCAAAACCATATTCTTCAACATGGTTTCTCAAGCGACCCCCCTCTCCCTCCGTGCGCGCGCCCAACACCTTGGCCCCACCTGTCGGTGCCAACTCCCCCGCGTACCCGACGTCTCAGCCCCACCCGTTAGTCGCGTCCCATTTCCACAACCTCGTCCCCGTGCCCACTGACCGATGGCCCCCACATGTCAGATCTGTCGTCCCCACGAGATCCGCACCCAAATCCCCCCCTCGCCGACTGAAGCCCTAACTCCCCTCGGATCCGCCTCGTCGACCCCTCCCCCATTCAATTGACGCCATTAAGCTGTCCCCCGAGCCCCACCGGCCGTTTCCCCGCATTAATCCACGCATTTAAGCCACGAGATCAGCGCTCGCAGGCGCCATTGAAGACCCCCCCTCAGCCTTCCATGTATACACCCCCTCTGACCCCGCCGGAGCCCCTATATAAACCCCCGGCCACCGCCGCGCTCAACCCCCATGCCAATTCGCGTCTAGACCAAGCAGAGCACCCATAATCCGAACTTTAGCGCCACACTGCCGCCCTGCTCCAGCCACCGCTCGCCATCACCGGAGTCCCCCTCCACCCTCGGTGACCGCATCTGTGTGTGTTGGACCGAAAACGGCGACCAGAGGGGGTGAATGGGAGCTTTTAAAATTTCAGGCTAAAATTAGCCTTCTGTTTTAATACAGTCTACTGCGGAACAGGCTTCGAACAGCAACCTTCGAAGGTCTGGTTCGGAGGTATTTGATAGCTCCGAACACAGGCTTCGCAAGGAGTAAAAAGTCCGAAGTCAAGCAGACTTCGCTCCACCCACAACCCCGAAAACAACTCTGCTAAGTCAGTGCAGGCTCCGCACACAGGGTGCTTCGAGCAGGCTTCGCACTTCACCCTTCGCAAGAGTTCACTACCCTCTAAGGACTTCGACCAAGTACTTAGCAGCAGCAACTGGTGCTGGGCTTCGTACACCAAAGGTCTAAACGCACACTAACAGACTTCGCTAGGGACTTAGACACGATATGAAACACGAGCTTCGAGCAGGGCTTCGCTAGTAAGCAAAGAGGTCTAGCCTCTTGTTACACAGAGCGAACGCGCACTGAAAAACACACTTCGCACACAACACACTTCGCCAACGCAGGCTTCGATGCACTGCCACAAGTCACTCAGGGTGACACACAAATGGACGAAGTATGCAGCGAGGTATGAAAAACAAGCTCAAGCAAAAAGCATACAGAAGCAGGGCTTCGCCACTTGACCAAGGAACATAGTAAAATTGATCTCACTGGATGAATACAGAGTGGAGGCTAGTACAGGAGCTCAATAGTAAATGCTCAAAGTGTTAAATGTTACCTACCCAGCCCCCATATTTATAGCCACTATTCACCCAAAGTGAAATGACTACTTTACCCCTAGGGTTTACACCAGTTTTGTCTCTACAGAATAGAGGGGTACAAAAGGTAGTCTAACTTTATTTGGAGGCTTCTCTGTCAGCTTTGCAGAGGGGACAGTGTCAGCTTTTTGCAGAGCAGACAGTGTCAGCCTTTGCAGTCTTTGACCTTTCTGAAGCCCCCCTTCGCACGCGAGGGGTGCGGTAGCTTCGGTGAGAAGCCTTGAGCCTGATGGCCTTCGCTTCACCGAAGTCAGCCTCCAATACAGTGACGGTTTTGAGCCGAAGCCGTCAAAGCCCTTGGGCCTTCGCACCACCACCTCCGGAGTGGACCACCACGGCTTCGCAGCTACTCCCAGCTCGAACTCCGTCAGTCCATGTACTGAAGCCATGCATGGCCGAAGTACCACAAGTCATCCTCACTCCGGAGCTAGCCTCGCTCCGAAGCCTGCGTCACTCCGAAGCCCTCCTTCGGAGTACCACCCTTCGAAGTCCCTCCTTCGTCCAAGGCCTCCGCATGAAGCATTCCATGAGCACTTTGTCACAGTGTCTCTCCCCGAGCACACTCCTCGACAAGCCTCACCCGGACCATGCCTTCGATGCGCCTCAACTTCTGAGACCTTCGTCGGGCACCTTCGAATGTCTCTCTCTGGAGCACACTTCGAACGCCTTGCCTCCGCAGAGGACTTGAACCACCAAACTCCGAAGTACCCTTCAAAGTGCCTCGCCTCCGAGGACTTTGTCTTGGAGTACCTTCACCCGGAGCCACGCTCCGCACTTACTGCCCTATCATGGTGCACCTCGACCCGAGGTCTGACCCAGACCCCTTCGCAGCCACCGTGACGGAGCTCCCCGCTCCCCTGGCATCAAGCCTCCCGCTTGACCCAGGTTCACCTGCCGCGAACCGTCCATCGCCTCCGAAGTCCCCTGCGCACCACAGACAAACAGACAAGTGTATCTAGTACTCCGGAGACCTCTCCGGGTTAGCAACCTTCGGCACACACTCCGGTGTACTGCCCAAAGTACCGAGACCTTCGGTACAAACCCAGTCATCGTGTACTGTCGGACCCCTCCGATAGGCACACTCCGCTGCAACAGCTGTAGCAACCAAACCACCGAACCTCTTCGGTGAAACCACCTCCGAATACCTTCGGAGTTCCAACCTCCGAACCCCCTTCGGAGGTACCCCTTTGAACCAGAGGGTAAAAGCCTGTCAATCACTCATCACAAACACCGAAACCAACCCTTGGTTTCTCAATGTGATCACTGACGCCACCTCGACCCCGGCCTCCCCTTCATTGGCCGCGAAGACCACCGGAGACCGCCGCTGTCATCGAACCCGAGGAGCTTCATCACCCCTCTTCATCGCCGGTCGCCGCCAACTCACTGCCACCACCACCGCTGGTACCCTCGTGTTCCCCGTGATCCCATCTTTCCATTTTTAGCCCTAGCTAGGCCGGGTAGCCCTCGCCGTCGCCGGAATCGCTCGCCGACGCACCGCAGGAGTCGGGGAAGAAGGGTACTTTACCCCTCCCGATGTGTGCCGTGCCAGATTCATTTCTGGTCGCATGATCACGATCAGATGGCAGGGATTAATTCTCTGAGGGATTTAATCCCGAGCGTCCATCTGGTCAAAGGGGTATCGGGTGTTGTGGCCTGTTGATCGCCACTTAACTGCCCCTGCCTCGCTTCCAAGCGTTAGATCTGCATCCAACGGTCCAGGATGGGCCAGACCACGTGTACAGTGCGCGGGTCTATGGTGGGCCTGGCTCACCGTGGACCCGAGCTTATTTTCAGTTTAAATAAAAATCCACAAATTGATTTAAACTTTGAACATTCATAACTTGCTCATTTTAACTCCAAATTTAGCCATTTCAATTCCAGAAAATTTATAATTTCATTCTCTACATGCTTATGCAATAAAAACAGTAGGCTTACTTTGAATATTTTATGTTTATTTAATAAAGTATTCAAATGCACTTTAGGATATATTCATAATCCATTTCATAAAATTTACCTTTTTATCCTCTTCATATTGGTGTAATAAAAACCATAGGTTTATTATGAACTTTTCATTATTAATTAATTAGAATTTTAGGATACATTAGAATACATTCTTAATTCTTTTTAGAAAATTCCTAACTCCATAAAAATTCATTTCAAAAATTCATATAATAATTTCATAAGCTTGATAACTTTATTTTCCTCAATTTAACCCAATTAGAACCTATATGCTGGTTGTGTGATTTTGGATTGTTTAATTGAATGGTATGCTTACTTTATTCATATCGAGAAGACTACAACGCCGAGGCCACCACTTGGAGATGGGTCAAGCAGCACCTGCGGGTGGCATGTACCGACATGGCGCAAAAGGGGGTGCGACGTTAGCCGGGATGCGGCCCGGCGCGCCGGTGAAACCTAGAGCGGGTGGTCATCGCTTGGAGCATTTCATGCTGAGGTTTTGGCACGAGTTCCCGTGGTATGGGTCATATCGTTACACTTTGGTGTATGGGATGAGTGTGTGCCTTGTGGGTACAGTGGTACACCTCTGATCAGAGTCATAAATCTTTTTGAAAAGCCGAGCCCACGGTCAAGGGTGGGTTGCGTGACATCCCACAGTTAGTTTACTTTTAATGAATGTGCATGATGATGTGACATGTAAGGACTGTTGTGCAAGGAGGGAAAACGTTCTCCTCGAGTTAGATGGTATTATGATGTTCATGTTGATTATTCCGCATGATTAAATTTGACTACACTAAATGCAACAACTGAAAAATGTACTTTTCCGCACTTTTAGCCATTATCCTTCCTTTGTTATTACCTTGCATTACTATTGCATTTGTGGTGGCTTGTTGAGTACTTTTTGTACTCATACCCGTTGGACACACAATTCAGAGGATGCCTACTACGAGGATGGTCTGGAGTAGCGATCCAGTCAAGAAGAAAGATCCTGAAGAGGGTGTTTGTCATGCAGTTTATTTTTATGGTTTATTTTAATTTTACTCTTTTGTAATAATATGGTCTGTGTACCATGAATGCTTGCTCGTATGTACGTGTCGCATGATGAACCTCTTGTATTATTGTTTTTCTTTGGAAATTCAATAATGTTCCGATTTTGTTAAATCGGGGCGTCACAGCCATCGACACCGGCTACCACTTGGGCATTGACCTCTATCAGCATGAGCCATCAAACTGATTGTCGTCACTAGTGGCCAACCATTAGCCACCACTCAGATCTACATCGACATCAGCCATCAGGCCGATTACCACCACCCTCGAATGTTGCCATGTTGGTCTCTTTCAGTCATTAGGTCAATTTACTGATTGCCAACTATGAAGCCACCAATAGAGAACTAGATTTTCGACTTAGTTAAGTCTAAGTCTTGTTAGGATCTTGAGTCCTTCTAGGGCACAACCCATATTCCTAGGGCATGGCCCATGCCTCGGGTCCTGTAAACCCTAGAAATAGATGGCAACTGCCAAGTTAGGGTTGGGTTTTGCTTAGATTATTCCGTCGTCATAGTTTCGCTGTGTATCGGTTTGTAAAACCCCAAACTTCAGTTCTTCATATTGTCATCTGCAATTCAGATTGTGTTTACCTTGTTCTTGCAAATTTCTATGATTGATTTACAGGATCAAAACCTTCGTGGTGAAATCGACCACATGAAAGTATGGTTGATAACGACTAGACGAGAGGGTGTAGAAATTGCAAAGTTTCGATCTCTGATGAGAAGCCTTAAATCGTGAACACCACTTGTCGCCTCAATCGTACCTATCGGAATATCGGCCACCCCTTTGCTTGTCCCATGCTCATCACTTGTCGTCCAAAAGAGCCGGGGACTAGGCATTCTGAATCTATCAAAGATGAGTCGTGCTCTTAGATTGAGATGGCTATGGTTTCACAGAAAAACAAAACTCGACCTTGGAATGACTTACCACTGCCTTGCAACTCCCAAGATCTTAATCTCTTTCAATGTTGTGTCTCACATACAGTTGGAAATGGTGAAGATATAAGCTTTTGGAATGACGCTTGGATCACCCCATACCCTCTTAGCACTTCAGCTCTAGGGTTATTTTCCATTTGCTCTAAAAATATCTACATCAACACTCGTGGGTCATTTGGATTAGACGCCTTTCAACTATTCCCCATATTCGACAATTCATCGATATTGCCAATCTTATAAGCCTATGTGGTTCAGTTTGTAGGCTCGATTCCTTCATCCTACCACAAGAACCTTTAGAAAGCTAGAACGGAACCCAAATGTAAAATATTCACTTGGATGTTGTTAAAGCAAAAAAATCATACTACAGACAATCTTCTGCGACGTGGTTGAAACTGCAATCCAATCTGCCCCATCTACTTGGTTGAGTTTGAAAATCCATTCCATCTATCTCTTCATTGTGATTTCACTTCTCAAGTGTGGAACTAGATTCGATTAAGGTTTGGCCTTTCTCAAATTCCAAGCCTTAATTCATGTTCCAACATACAAGTCTGGTGGTTTCAATCGACACAATTATTCCCTAAGAAAGAAAAGCATATTTTTAATGGCCTCATTATTTATACCTGATGGAACATTTGGAAATAACAAAATCGTCGAACTTTCCAAAACATTTTCTCTTCTGTTCATGTTGTAGTTGATCTTATTGTTTCTGACATGAGCAGCCTGCACTTCGCTGTAACTCATAATCCCTAAACCCTTCTTTCACTTCTAGTTGTAATTTATATTCCCTAGGGATGGCAATCATACCCGATTACCCGTTTACCCGTGGGTAAAAATCCTATTAGGGTCGGTTTTGTTCCCAATTTTGTACCCGATGGGTAAATTGATACGGGTATGGGTATTAACTGCCCATACCTATTTACCCGATTACCCGATTTTTCTGAATATAAAAAATATCTCCAAACCCTAACTCATTCTCTTTCCTCTCTCCTTTCCTACTCTCAGTCATCGTAGGAGCTTATTTCCTCTTCCTCCACCTTGCGCGCTTCCATGAGAACTTTTGCTTCCCTCAAGCCACCACGACCCCACGTCGGTTCTTGCCTCGCGCCCTCATGCACCGGTGCCTGCCCCATGCTGGCTCCTTGTGCGTCACCCCGGCTCTCCATGCGTCACCCCAAGCAGACCCTCTGTGCGCTGCCCTAGCCCCCAAGCAAGCCCACCATGTGTCGCCCCGTGCCGGCTCTCCTGATGCCGTGGCTAGCCCTGCCCGAGCCCTCTCGACTATTGCGGCCAGCCCCACACTAGGGCACCGGTGGGCGGTGCCCCCCGTCTCTTCCTCTTCTGCAGTTCTGTGGTACTGTTGTATTCTCACGGGTAAATGAGTGTACCTATGGATAACGGGTATGGACATGGGTTTGTACCTGTTGGGTAAACGGGTATGTGTATGCACTACCCATATCCATTGTACCTGATTGCCATCCTTAATCTTTCCTCTCTATATACTCATTTATGCTCTCTGCTGTTGTAATTTCGCCAATATTTTTCTCCTATCTAAATGAAAGCAAGTCATTCTCTTGCTTTTTCAAAAAAATATTACTTTCTTATACAGTACAATGGAAAGGTAAAGTCTTTCCATGTCAAGCGGGCATTAATTCACCTCCTCACAAACTACTCTTAGGACTTTATGTAAGTGGTGACTTTATATGTAAGGTCTTTACCGGACGAGGGAAAATTCCCCTTTAATTTCCGTCGACCATAGTAAAAAGCCGACGGATGTTAAGTTAACTTCGGTCGACTCCTTTAGGCTGTAAAATCCATGTTTTTTTAAAAAAACAAAAACAAAACAACAAAAAAAATTGAAAAAAAACACACACACACACATGCTCGGGCTGCAGCTAGTCGCGTGGCCGACGGCCACTGCCATCGCGCTACCGTGATTGGCGCTTGGCTGCGCGCGTGCGGCCTTGCCGCCCGAAGCCGCTACTGCCGCCTTAATCCCTTCCCTGCTCCTGCGTGCACAGGTGACTGGCCACTCCTCTTCCACAGCTGCAGTAGAGTCTCCTCGCCTCCCGCGCGCCTAGCTCATGCATTGGCTTGTTTGCCGCCCTAGTCACCTCACCGGTTGTAGATCTCGGCCTCCCATGCGAATAAGACTTCCCAAGCACGCCCAACGCCATACACACTCGCTCAGACCCCTAATCCCCTGAACCAAGCTCTCGGAGCACCGAAGTTCATCGTCTCTCCGCCGGAGACCCTCGTCGCCACCGTCGCTCCCCGATCTAACCGAAGGTATAACTTCCGCCTAATTCCTTGTATCAGTAGCTTCCTTATACTCTAGCAATCATGTTCCATGGGTTAGCCATGGCGGAACACCACCGTAGCTCGCTGGCGGCATTGAGCCATGGAAACCTCTAGGCATCACCGTGGGTAGACTTGTTCGGGCCATTTTAGGTAGATCAGAGACCATGAATAGCTTCCTGCAAGTCTTCCTTTGAACATACTTGATCCTATTGCGTTGATTGTTCTACAAATTTATATATGCATGTTTAGGATTAAACACTCACGTACACTATTAGTCAATTGCTTGGGCAATTAAGACAAATAAAACCTACGCTTGTTATCAAGCCTCCTTGATAATTGAATATCATGTTTACCTTGTCGCTCTAGGATTTATTTTTATATCCATGATTTAATTTATTATTTTAATTGCTTTTAGCACAATCCTTGTCAAATGGGTGCACTACACATACACTTACACACTTATATCAAAACATGACGACTAGATGTAGAATGGGTGATGTTGATGTGATTTTGCAAATGTGTTGTGTGAAAAGAAAAATTGTGTGTGTTACAAAGACTATTAAGGACCGATTCCTTGGGAAAGCATGAGCACAACATCGTGCAACCTTGTGGGTACGTGAGAGGTGCCCCTGGGATAGTACTTAGTGGGTTTGGGATAGCCTGATTGCCAATGGATGTGGAATCACCGGGTGGCTCGTGGTATTACCTGAAAAGTCCCTAACGGGCACGAGATTGTGGTTGTGATTCGAGGAGTTAGAAGTGGAGCACCCGTGTGATTGCCAAGGGAAAAGAAGGAAGACGTACTTTCCGGATCCTTGACCGTGAATCCATCTAGGTGGCAGTGGGATATCCTTGGTTTGCTTTGGAAAGTCTTTGTCTCGAACCTCCTATACCGACGGGTAGAGGAGTAGAGTTTGAGTCGCAAGGGTAAAGTGTGCACCTTCAGCTGAAGTATGATCTGTTTGAACAGCCGTGCCCACGGATATGGGCAAGTGATTTCATGTATCTTCCCTAGCGTAGTGTTTACTTGTTTTCAACTAAATGGGAAATAGGTTGGGACGTTACCAGAGTATGTCGTTGGGTATACGACTAGCCTTTGTGGCTGGATAACATTCCTGTGTGGAGCGGGAAGTCGAAAGATTTCATAGGGAGTGATGTGAGGTGTGATAACTAGTTGAGCATTAAAATGACTTGGGATGAGCTGTTGTTAATGGGAACGCTTCCCCGATGGATGGGTAAGTTAGTACCGAGATAATGAAATAAGAGTTATGTTGATGAGATGATGATCATGATATGTGGAATTGATAAAAAAATGTGACTTATGGAATTGATGGAAAATAATGTTAGGATTTGTTGCAAAGCAATCCCGGTTGGTGAGAATGTGAGAATTGGTTTAGTTTTTGAACTATTGTTACTGTATGTGGGAACGGTTAGAGGTTGGGACCTCTATCTGTGGGTATTAAGCACTTAGAATTTATAAACTATAAATATTCCCTTGAGAACCATAGCCGCTCTTTGTATCCTGCATCTATACTACTTCCTAGACTTGCTGAGTACTCTTGAGTACTCACCCTTGTTGTTTACCCCCTAGAGTTCGTTAACCTGCCTGAAGATGAGGATAACTTCGAAGATGAAGGAGTTGTCGCGGTTGAAGATCCAGAAGAGTAGGGGTTTCGGGCCTAGTCCCCAAGTCGTAGTTGTTGGTCAGTAGTTTCAGCTTTTGGGTGATGTGCTGCTTCAGCTGAACTCTTTTGGTATGTTTGCCGCTGCGAGGTATGCCTCTATTTGCAGTTATGTAAGACTTATGTGATGTAATATTCAGGTCTGCAATGAAACTACTACCGAATGGAACGTTTTTATTAAATTCGTTCGTCTTTGATGATGTACCGGCTCGTCCCACTCGATGGTATTTCCGAGCTCCGAGGACGGGTCATTACAAAAGTGGTATCAGAGCAGAACTTGGCCCTAGGAACGAGACCCGTAGAGACCCTAAGATATATACTCACTTAAATTTGAAATCACATCGTTCTTATGCTACACATATATCTACAAAATTGTTTTTTTACTAATTAAAGATATTTTTTGTACAGAATGGCCTCCCACAGATTCCACTACTCCTTGGCCGATGAGTTCGATGGGTTTACCTTACAGTTGCATGAGCTCGCACAATTCCTAGGCTATGCAGAACCTACCATCGATGATGAGCTCTTCCAAGATACTCCCTGACACTGCACCGTTACCCTCATCCTTCGTCCTATCCTACCCACACTTCGAGAGCGAGAGTTCTCTCTAACCGGTCATAGCTTAGAGTCTACCATACAAGGAGTCTCTGACAACGCCATCTCCCGCTTATGTCTAATCCACCAGGCTCAGCTTGCCACCTCATCTTTTAGATATCTTCCTACTATAGGTAATGGAGAGCGGTCACTTTGCTTTACTGGTTCCCAGAGCTATACCGACCCAGCTTTTACTCACCTCGATCGTTGCGCTAGATCCCAGGACTGTTCATATCGTATCCTCATAGATGCTTACAACACTTTACGTGGGCAGTATATGGCGCTACGCGGACAGTTTCCATCTACCACTCCTACCCCTACTGAGGTTCCGGTTGCCCCCGCACAAGATGTACCTATGCCTCCCGTTGAGCCCTTAGTGAGTGATACCCCACTTCATGCACCACCACCAGCCATCGCCATCCCACCTCCAGATGCTACTCTTGTAGCTTCGGTTCCTATTATCACCGCACCATCGCCATCGTTTGCCATTTTCCCCCAGCACCCTGCACTATCATCGCACACACCACCACATATCCCCAACATACCCTCACCAGCTCACACTGTTGTCGCCTCTGCCAGTGGACTCTCTAGGGACAATGCACCAACTCCCCATCTCGTCCTACCTATTCCACCCGTTGTTCGTTCTGTGGCTACCCCGATGCCCGAGTACGTGATCATAGATGATGATGATGAGGGTAATGATGACCACTCTAGCATCAACTATGACGACATCATTGTAGATGATGAGCAGGATGGATCCAACATGGATGACGAGGAGGAGGAGGACCCCGAGGAGATCGAGCCTATGACCGACGACGAGGAGTAGTTAGTATGGTACTAAGACTGATTGCCTAGCGAGCCTATAGTCGCCGCTAGAGCTCTTTTGTAGCTAATGTGTTTCTTTGATGTTGTAATGATGTTTCATCAAACTATGTTAGAACATGTGCGACCAGACTGTTTTTGTTATTGGTGGACATCTATTATGAATTATTATATTGTGTTGGCTATTTGTCTTGAGCATTGTTGGTTTATTTTCTAAAATTAGTGAGCATTTTAAATCCACTAGATGGCAAGGGGAGATCGACGCCAAGTAAGACAACCTCAGAGGTACGGCTTTGAGGAAGAAGCAGAACTATCTGTTGGAGCTCAAAGCCAGCGTTCCGCTAGTTCCCACACTGCCTCCCAACAGCAACAAGAAATGCCTCCACCACCTGAGCCAGATGTCAGGCAGATCTTAGCAGTCCAAACCCAGATCCTCCAAGGACTAGCCCAGAACCTAGCCAATTTACCTCAACCACAACAAGCTCATGTACCACCTGTTGGCAGAAATAAATTGAATGATTTCCTTAGAGTCCACCCACCAGAGTTCTCCACTACCACTGAGCCAATAGAGGCTGATGATTGGCTGAAAGACGTAGAAAGAAAGTTGAATTTGGTACAATGCACTCCCA
Source organism: Zizania palustris (assembly GCA_019279435.1). Lineage (NCBI taxonomy): Eukaryota > Viridiplantae > Streptophyta > Magnoliopsida > Poales > Poaceae > Zizania > Zizania palustris. The sequence goes on from JAAALK010000285.1 coordinate 83,155,597, forward strand.
CTGAGAAGGTTCTTTATGCCTCACACTTACTTCGTGGTCCCACAGCGGACTGGTGGGAGAACTACTGCATCGCCCATGGTGATGCCGCTGCCATTGAATGGCCTGAGTTCACTGAAGTCTTTAGGAATGCTTATATACCAGAGAGTGTCATTGACATGAAGAGGGCGGAGTTTGAACAAGTTAAACAGGGAGCATCCACTCTCAACGAGTACCTAAGCCGATTCAACAAGCTTGCTAGGTATGCTCCAGATGAAGTGGATACTGAAAAGAAGAAGATCAGGAGGTTTATGAAGGGAATAAATGCTGGGCTAAGAATGCAATTCGTAGCCTTAGACTTTCCAAATTTCCAACACATGATCAATAAGGCGTTACTAATTGAGAATGCAAGGAAGGAGGTTGATGAGTATCGTAAGAGAAGGAACCTGCGGCAAGGTTCGAGCTCCCGTATAAACCCTCGTCCCAGACTCAACCCACCAAACCAGTCCACAATATCCCAGCCAAACTACCAAAGCTCTTTTCGTCCACCAAACCCACGCTCCACTACCACTTGCTCCACTCCAGACCCAAAACCCTAGAACTCACACTGCCTCCCTTACCACCCAAACCAGAACTTTTAACCCTAATGGAGTGCAGTGCTATAACTGTCATGGCTATGGACACATATCAAGGAACTGCCCTCATAATCAAGGCAATGTAGCACCTGCTCGTTCCAATATCAGTACAACCAAAGCTCCAACAGCAGGTCAGGCAAGGCCAGTTCCAGCTGCCAGCGCTCAAGCATCCCGCTCCGTCAACAACTATGGAAGGGGTCGAGTAAATCACGTGCAAGCAGAGACTGCTCAGGATGCACCCGAAGTGGTGATGAGTACGTTTTTAATCAACTCCATCCCTGCTACTGTACTGTTTGATTTCGGTGCTTCACACTCCTTTATTTCAAAGCAATTTGTAGCAAAGAATGGGTGTAGAACAATAAACTTAAGAATATCGATGATAATACATACCCCTGGACATGATATTAGGGCATATCATTCATGTCCCGATATACATCTCCTGATACGGGGGTTCGTTTTATAGCCCACCCCATCATCCTAGGGACTCAGGAGATAGATCTTATCCTTGGAATGGGTTGGTTAGCCACAAACCATGGCAATATTAATTGTTCCCAGCGAATAATTACCTTAAGAAGCCCAGATGGTATGGAAATTGTGCATACCCTTGAAAGAAAAGACCAAACCAAACCTATTCTGAATAGTATTCAAGCCATCAGTCTTGAAGAAGTACCAGTGGTAAATGAGTACCCCGAAGTCTTTCCTGAAGAATTACCAGGCATGCCGCCCGATAGAGAAATAGAGTTCTCTATAGAGCTTACTCCTGGAACAGCTCCGATAGCTAAGAGGCCCTACCGAATGGCTGCTAAAGAATTGGCAGAAGTAAAGAGACAGATTGAAGAGTTGCAGGACTTGGGATTTGTGCGCCCCAGTACTTCACCATGGGGAGCACCAGTGCTGTTAGTTAAGAAGAAGGACAAGAGCAAAAGAATGTGTGTTGATTATAGAGCCTTGAATGAAGTCACTATAAAGAACAAGTATCTGTTACCTAGAATTGATGATTTGTTCGATCAGCTCACTAGAGCTAAGGTCTTCTCCAAGATAGATCTTAGATCAGGTTATCACCAGCTAAAAATCAGGCCTCAAGACATACCCAAGACAACTTTTGTCACCAGATATGGTTTGTTTGAATACACTGTGATGTCCTTTGGGTTAACTAATGCTCCGGCATACTTCATGACATTGATGAACAAAGTGTTCATGGAATACTTGGATAAATTTGTAGTGGTATTTATTGATGATATCCTGATATACTCCAACAGTCAGGAGGAGCATGCATATCACCTACGTCTCATCTTGGAACAACTAAAAAAGAATCAATTGTACGCAAATTTTCAAAGTGTGAATTTTGGTTGGACAAAGTTGCCTTCTTAGGACATGTTATCACTGAAAAAGGTGTCGAGGTGGACCCTGACAAAATTGAGACAGTTGTGAATTGGAAATCACCAACCACTGTCATAGAGATCCGAAGTTTCCTTGGATTAGCCGGATATTACCGAAGATTCATAGAAGGTTTCTCCAAGATTGCTAAACCTATGACTGAATTGTTGAAAAAGGAGAAGAAATTTGAATGGACTAATGCCTGTGAATAAAGTTTTCAAGAACTGAAGAAAAGGCTCACAACTGCACCGGTGCTAACCTTACCAGATATCCACAAGGATTTTGAAATATATTGTGATGCTTCCAAGAAGGGTTTAGGGTGTGTATTAATGCAGAATCACAAGGTTGTATGCTATGCGTCGAGGCAATTGAGATCCCATGAGAAAAATTATCCTACCCATGACCTAGAGTTAGCAGCCGTAGTGCATGCTTTGAAACTCTAGAGGCACTATTTGATGGGCAATAGGTGTGAGGTGTATACTGACCACAAAAGCTTGAAGTATATCTTCACCCAAACAGAGCTAAACTTGAGGCAAAGAAGATGGTTAGAATTAATCAAGGATTATGACTTAGGCATACACTACCATCCTGGCAAGGCCAATGTAGTGGCAGACGCCTTAAGTCGGAAGGCATATTGTAACATGGCAGAAGTCGGCACCGCTCAAGAACAACTCTGCAAAGATTTTGAGAAACTCAGACTTGCAATAGTGGGACCTGGTACCCTAGCTACCTTGGATATAACATCTACCTTGGAGCAAGATATTAGGGACACTCAGTTTGAAGATCCAAGAACTAAGGCCATTAAAGAGAACATACTACAGGGAAAATGTTCTGAATTCACTATTGATGACCAAGGAACCCTATGGATGGGGAAACAGATATGTGTACTAGATGAGAGGCGTATCATAGAAACAATCATAATGGAAGCTCACCAGTCAGTATACTCTTTGCACCCAGGAAGTAACAAGATGTACCAGGATTTGAAGAAATATTTTTGGTGGCCCGAGATGAAGAAATACATTATGGACTATGTGTCCTACTGTGATATTTGTCAACAAGTCAAGGCAGAACACCTAAAACCCGCTGGGCAATTACAACCACTTCCAATTCCCCGGTGGAAATGGGAAGAGATTGGAATGGATTTCATCACCGGTCTACCTCGCACTCAACGAGGGTATGACTCTATTTGGGTAATCGTGGACCGTCTCACCAAGATCGCTCATTTCATTCCAGTCAAGACTACATGAGTCATATAGTCTGTCAGCATGGGGTACCCAAGAAGATTGTATCTGATAGAGGGACGCAATTCACCTCAAGATTTTGGGAGCAGTTACATGAAGCCCTTGGTACCCACTTGAATTTCAGTACTGCCTATCATCCTCAAACAGATGGTCAAATAGAAAGGGTAAATCAAATATTAGAAGATATGTTGAGAGTGTGCGCTCTAGAATTGAGAGGCAGTTGGGATCTATGCCTTCCATATGCAGAGTTTTCCTATAATAATAGCTATCAGGCAAGCATACAAATGTCCCCACATGAGGCATTATATGGGCGAAAGTGTAGGACACCCCTATGCTGGGATAGTAAAAGTGATACAAAGATGTTTGGGCCAGATATTATTGAATCAGCTGAGGATCAAGTCAAGATCATCCGCAATCGCCTTCGGACTGCCCAGAGTCGACAGAAGAGCTATGCAGATCGTCGTCGCAGAATGCTCGAGTTTGAAGTTGGTGATCATGTATACCTACGAGTATCACCCCTGCGCGGCGTTAAAAGATTTGGCATTTCTGGAAAATTGGCCCCACGATTTATTGGACCATATCCTATCATAGCTCGACGAGGCGAAGTTGCTTATCAGTAGAACTTCCTGCTAACTTGGCTGATGTGCACAATGTGTTCCACGTGTCTCAACTCAAGAAGTGCCTACGTGTACCCAAAGAGCAAGTACCACTGGAAGGTGTTACACATGAAAAGAACCTGACTTATGCAGAACACCCGCTCCGTATTCTTGAAGAAAGGCACTACAACAAAACAGGCAACTTCCGTCGGCCAAAGCCGACGGAAGTTAGCCCTTTCCGACGGAAGAAGCCAACTTCGTCGGCAAAACGCTATCTTCCGTCGGCCTTTGGCCGACGGAAGCGCGGCGACGGAAGTTAGCTAACTTCCGTCGGCGGCCGATGGAAGTTAGCTAACTTCCGTCGGCTTGACGTGGCCGACGGAAGTTAGCGCCGAACACTGCCACGTCACCAGGGGGGCTTTAACTTCCGTCGGCCAGGCTGGCCGCCGGAAGTTAGGGGCAGCTAACTTCCGTCGGCTTTGACCATAGCCGACGGAAGTTAGCCTTTCTGCCCACGTGGCCGAAACCAGCTAACTTCCATCGGCTATGGTCAAAGCCGACGAAGTTACCTGGTATTTTTTTTTATTTTTCCTGGTTCCCCTACTCACACTCACATCCAACCACAATTTCACATACATTCACAATACACATCCAAATCACATTTCACATCCAAAATCACATTCAAACTTCACATATAACATCCAAAACCACATCTCACATCCAAAATCACATCCACACTTCACACATCACATCCAAATCACATAATATAACTGAATTCACATCCAAAGTCACAGTAAACATCTGAATTCACATATAACATCCAAACTCACATACAAATTCACAAAACACAGCGAGAGCCACATACAAAGTCATATTTGTCCATATACTCACGGATCGCCCACATTTGGGTCGTGGGCGCCGCCGCTGCCTCCTGCTTCGTTCACATTTGCCCCGGAGGCTCCATCCTGGCCAGGCGTACGGAAACACTGAAGAAATAGACAAAATTAGAAACGAACTCAACTACACTTCTAACGCTAACTTAGGTATTTAGGAGGTACCTCAGGTGATGTAGGAGATAGTGGTGGTGGCGGGGGAGGTAGTGGTTGGAACATAGACATGTCAAATCCACTGTTTTGCTGGGCTAGTTGCTACACATGTTGTAATGTAATCAGTTAGTTCTAAACCTATTTCTGAATACTTTTGAACTGCAACACTCTAAAGTAAGCTTACTTGGATCATCGCATGTTGTTGTGCTAAGCAGGCGGTATAGTACTCTTGTTGTTTCCTGTTGTGCTCGTTTACCCGCCTCAATTCCTCCCTCATTCGAACCATCTCCGGGGTTTCTTCTGAGCGACGACGGCTGGAGCCAACTCCGACGGAGCTCTGCGACGACTGAGCTGACTTCTGAGCTCTCACCGCTCTCGAGTCAATAACTCCATTGAACATGGAGTACCTGCAACATTAACAGGGGTTAGTTACCATCACAATACCATACACAAAACATTAATAAAAACATTGTCTCACCGTCCATGGCTTTTGCCACCTCCGCTGGAGTACACGGCCATTTGGTCCACAGGTTCTCTCCGCCAATCATAGTTCTCTCCATGGAGTCGAACCATGTGTTCACCATACTGCGCCTGCAAAAAACATGTCCGATTAGCTAGACGCAGAAAAATGAAATTACGTGAACTCTTAATAACATCCTCACCAAATGGTCCGTGGCTGTCTGGCTACACAAGACATCTGGCTGTGCCGGATCGCTTCCTTTGTGGACCAGAGGTATACACCTCTATGTCACTTGGCACCGTTGCCAGATTTAGCTTCCTGTGCATTAGAAATGAGTTAGTCGCATTACAATGTATCTATAGCTAGAGAGTGACAGATCGGTCTTACAAGCGTTTAGCGTGGCGAATATGTCCGTCGGCACCATATCTGTGCTTCGGATCCGTCCCGCGGCATTGTCTTTTCTGCTCGGAAGTCTTCTTAAATGCGCTGAAGACCAAATCTTGCAGAATTCAAAATAGGCGTCCTCGCGGTTTGCCAACCACGGAATCCTCACCTGAACAGAGATGCTATTTGTATTATATGACAACAAATCTCAACAATCGAAGAGGTAAAAAGTTAGAATTGTTTATCGAACGGTATTCTTCTTCAGTCAAATAGACTGACGATGAGCCCGTCGCCTTGCTCATTCGTTGCCCTAGCTTCTCCTTGTAGTAAGCATTGTTCGCTTGAATGCGGGCATACGAAATGGCGTCCTTCACCACCTTATGCGCATTGTTGTTGAAGACTACAAGCGCATGGTTATGGTGATTGCCGACTTCTGGCAAGCAAAAGCGTAACTGCAAAAATAATGATTAGTACAGTGTTGTAACTCGAAAATTCTAAAAGAAAATTGAAAAAACCTTGCATACCCAGAAGTCATGAGACACCGCCCCCTGAGCAGTTCCGTGGCGCCCGTCAGGAGCGAACCGGTACTGGTCCCATGTCTGGCATAGAACCCGCTCACCGGTCGGCATTGTCAGCATCCCTGGGTAGTGCAGACGGCACAGGTTACCCAATATCTGGTTAACCTGTCTGACCCTCGAAGTGCCGTCGAACCGAGAGTCAATCCAAGATCTAGAAATACATAATAAATAAAGTTAATTAGTTTAGTGAAAGAAATTTTTTGAAAACAAAAGCAAAACAACAGAAGAGTATTACACTTACCCGTCACCAACAGGCGTAATCTCGATCTTGGCTCCACCGGAAGAGACTACTGGTGGAGCGACCAAGTGACTCGTCCTGAAAGTTACCGAGGACCCGCCGGCAGCCTCAGCACCTTCCTCCTGACCCGCACCCTCCGGGAGATCCCCCTGCCCCGCACCCTCTGGGTCATCCCCCTGCCCCACACCCTCTGGGTCATCCCTCTGTGCCGCACACTCTGGGACATCCCCCTCTTGCCCGCCACCCACCGGCCGATCATCCTCATGACCCGCACTCTCCAAGTGTTCTTCCTCCTACAAAACAGTATTGAAACAATTAGTAATAGTTTATAACTGGCATAAAAAACAATCTGAAAGTTACCTCCTCATCTAGTTGAAATGCAATAGGCCGACCAATTAATGTCGGATCTATGCATCTCAGGAGCTGCTCTTGACGACGTCTGTTTGAAGAAGAGGAACTACCCTGGAATAGGGTGTCCTCCTGACTCGTCGGTGTACTCGCCGGAGTACTCGCCGATGAACTCCCCAAGCGGAAGAGCTTCCTCGTGACACTCTTCTTATTTTTCGACATCCTGTTCAAAATAAGCACAAACAAGCATTTATTAGTAAAGAAGGTTTGTACATATGAAAAAAACATGTAATATGAAGTATATTGCATATCCATGTATCAAAACAATTACTTGTCAATTATCATCAAAATCAGGATCAATTTGTCCTTTTCTCCCCAAAGCACGCCATGTTACTTTTTTCTTCTTATGTTGGTGTTTCCTTTTCTCGGGAACTGCCACATCATTAGAATCGCCGAGAAAAGAATATGTCGACGATTCTGACTCTACATTAAACGAAGTCGGCAATTCATCATCTTGATAAACCTCATCGACCTCTTCAACCTCCAATTGATAAGCGTCATCACTAGGGGTTTGTAGACGTTCCCGAGGATTCACTTTGTAGACTACCCACCAAGCACTTAGTTTTTCACATGGGTAGGGCATATAATACACCTGCTCGACTTGATGAGCAAGGACAAAATTGTCGCAACTAGATAATCGTTCCGCGTGTTGACTTCAACCATCCCAATTGGTTTTCACGAGTACCATGTTTAGGGTCGAACCAATCACAATCGAAGAAGACTACTTTAATCTCTTTATTCCCGGCAAATTTGTACTCGATTATATTTTTGATGATTCCATAATACATAGTTTCGTGTCCTTGTCCATCAACGACCCTTGTAACAACACCAGTATTAGTTGTTGCCGCTAGAGGTCGATATGCTTCAAATATAGTTGAACGGAAGCGGAAACCATTAACATCGTAGCGACCGTAACTTTTGGCACTAATACTCCCGTAAGAGAGCTGTCGCAAGTCTATATGTACATTGTCAGCGAGCACGCACTGCAAATCATAAGAGATTATAAGATAATTAACCCAGTAGAGTAAAATAATACGTGTCAGAAAAGGTAAGGATTTACATGTTCTCTGAACCAAGTGAGAAAACTAGGCCCGCCATTTACCTCCTTCTCGACGCAATTTATCTAATTGCTTCTCCGTTGGTTGACGACCAGATGGCAAGTATTTTGAATCAAACATACTGTCAATGTAACGAATAGGTAAACAAACGGGTATAAAATTTGGAGGTAAAATATAAAACTAAAACGAATCACTTACGCGAAATATTGTTCCATCTCTTCCATATTTGAGTACATGTAGAGCAAGGCATTTGTTCGTTCTCCTGAGTTACATAATATGTCGTGGAAACACCAACAGTTATGCCCTTCCACCAAATATTTGGAGATCACTACAAGGATGGTCTTCATCCATATGGTACCGTGTAGCAGGTGTGTTGACATTGTGATGCTCAGCGAAGTATACACTAGTGAGTATGCTATCTCTTTCAATTTAAATTCTTCTGCGATGCAACCTTCAACTCTGGCCTTATTACCAACCATCGCTCTAAGCTTCTTTAGGGACCTTTCAATATGATACATCCACCTATATTGCACAGGGCCACCTACCTTAGCTTCATATGGCAGATGAACCAGTAAATGTTGCATTGGATTGAAGAACCCTGGAGGGAATATTTTTCCAGTTTACATAAAGCACTGGGATCTCTTTCTCTAGCATCTCCATCATATCTTTCTTAATTTCTTTCGCACAAAGTTGTCTATAAAAATGGCTCAGCTCAGCTAACGCCTTCCACACATCATCATTCAGGTACCCACGAAACATTACAGGAAGGAGTCTTTCCATTATTATGTGGTAATCGTGACTTTTCAATCCATTTAATTTCCCTGTCTTCAAGTTCACAGCTCTTCTAAATCCTGCGGCGTAACCATCTGGGAATTTCAAATTTTTCAACCACCTCATTACTTGTTTTTTTCTTTAGGTTTTAAACAAAATGGGGCACGTGGCTTGCCACCACTATTCGTCAACTCAAGGGTTGGTCGATTACAAATCTCAGCTAAATCTCTTCTCGCCTTTACATTATCTTTTGTCCTGTCAGTAAAATCCATACATGTACTTATAATGCTTTCACCAACATTACGTTCCTGATGCATAACGTCAATGTTGTGCATCAGAATTAGTGATTTGACGTACGGCAGTTCCCATAAACCACATATGTGGGTCCAATTATGTTCGGTTCCGAATCCTACAAATCCATCCTCATTTTCATTAAGGACCAACTCATTCAGCATATCAGCGATTTCTCTACCATTTAAACGCCTTGGTGGTCCCTTTACAACAATGTTGTCCTTCTTGAATTGTTCCTCTGTAACCTAAATGGGTGATTCATGGGCAAAAAGCATCTATGGCAATCAAAGTAACAAATCTTTCCCCCGAAGTTCAGACGGAAACAATCTGTGTCCTTCGCACATATCGGCATGTCAACCTTCCATGACAACTCCACCAGAAAAAATACCGTATGCCGGAAAATCGTGGACCGACCACAGATACGCAACTCGAAGATTGAATTTTTGTTTCTGGTCATAGTCATATGCTTCAACTCCTTTCCACAATTGTTTTAACTCTTCAATTAAGGACTTCAACATCACGTTTAGTCGTGTTCCAGGATGATCTGGACCGGGTATAATGAGACACAGGAACATAAATTCATATTTCATACAAAATGAAGGTGGAAGGTTGTATGGAATAGCAAACACGGGCCAACAAGAGTACGACGATGCCGTTACATTGAAAGGCGTGAATCCATCAGTTGCCAACCCGATGCGAACATTCCTTGCATCACTAGCAAAGTCTGCATCAAATCATCTAGAGCCTTCCATGCCGCACCATCAGATGGGTGCACCATTACTTGATTATTCTCACGTACACCTTCTTTATGCCATCGCATATGTCTAGCGGTTTTCTTTGATAGAAACAATCGTTTCACCCGAGGTGTAAGAGGCATGTAACGAAGTTGCTTATGAGCAACCTCTGTCGTCACCTTCTCTCCGTCTTCATTTATGACCTCTACGAATCTCGGTTTACCACATTTTAAGCATTTCACCTCATTACTATGTTCTTTCCAGAACAGCATACAATTATCTCGGCACACATCATCTTCTCATACTCCATACCGAGAGCAGAAAGCATTTTCTTTGACTGATACATGTCTTTCGGCACCTTATGGTTCTTAGGAAGGATATCGCTGATCAGATTCAAGAGCTCCTTATAACAATTGTTTGAAAATGCAAACTTTGACTTAATAGCCATAATACGAGTCACGAAGCGAGAACGCTTACGGTGGTGTGCTCATGCAATGGCTCTTCTGAAGCTCGAAGGATGTCGAAAAACTTTTGAACCTCCGGTGTTGGAGGATCCTCGGGGTTTGATTCAAACTCCGGTCGTATAGCATCAACCATCTCATCCATCCTATCGTCAGCAACGCTATCATCTTCTTCTTCCACTACTAATACCGTTTTTTCAAGGCCTGTCTCGCCGTGAAAAGACCAAACTTCATAACCTGGCATGAATCCATATTTGCAAATATGCAATGACAACGTCCTCTTGTCTTGCCAACGAGAATTTCTGCACTTCATGCATGGGCACCTCGCGCCAGTGTTTGTTGTCAAAGCGAATGCACGATCAACAAATTTCTCAGCGTTGATTACCCACTCCCTCGTGTGAGCTCCACTTTTCATCCAACCACTATACATCCACCGTCGGTCGTCCTCAGCCATTCTATATGCAAAACATTCATTCAATCAAGAAGATTCACGCACTGGCCGCTATAAAAGGGCTCGCAACATACACACACCCTGGCCACCCCCCGCCTCCGCCTCCGGACAACGGAGGGGAAGCAGAGGCGGCCGGGCGGCCGGTGACGCAAGGGAAGCAGAGCCCGCGGCGCAAGGGAACAGGGTTACCGAAAGGCCTGTGCCACACCTTAGACACGCCTGATGGCGATCGCGATTCACCATGGCATCGGCGGTGACCGCCTGGACGTCTAGTCGGCGCAGGCGACGCCATGGCAACCATGGTCTATAGGAAAAGATAGGTCCTAAACCCACCCAAGAGTGACCGACAAAACGTGGTATTTATGACGAGCCATGAGTCCGAACGAAATTTCAGCAGCATAACCCCGCTGTTCTCCAATTGCACGCCTGATAGGTGGTGCAATGGAGAACAACAAGGTTATGTTACTGAAATCCCATTCGGACTCATGACTCATCATAAAACCACGCTCTGTCGCCCACTCCGAGGCTGTCCAAAAAGGGACAATTCCGGACCTACACATCTCACACGCATGACACGTGTGAGACATGTTGGTCCGAAACGGGTGACGCATAGGTTTCGTTACACTATCTACGTGTTGTCAAATAAAAAATTGCATACGAAAAGAAAAATATATAAGAAAGTATATATAGATATAATACTAATCACCCAATGAAATCATAAAAAAACTATAAATTAATAGAATAATATAATTAGAATCATATATACATAATATCACAACATATATTGCATATTAAAACAAAACATCACATATGAAACATATTTAAAAGCGTGAAACATACATAAAATCTCAATATTAATACATGACAAAATTCATATATGTAGGAAAAAATACCAAGAAGCAAGTCATACTAAAAAACATCTAAGAAAACCTTTATAAGCAAGATGCATACTGCTATCATTCCACATTTCAATATATTGCAATCCAGTACAACGACAAAATTCAGAAATAAGTTACTTTCAACTATACTAACAATATCATATCATGCACAAATAAAAAAGCGAAAAAATTAAAGCCGAAAAAAATTACTTAATCGTCGGGCGGCGACGAGTGGTGGGTGATGGTGTCCGGAGGCCGGCGGTGATCATAGTGGCACCACGCGACGGATGGCGATGGCCGAATTGGGGGCGGCGGTGGATCCTGAAAATTCACACATCTGATCATGCAAATCAGAGTTCCTAAAAATTATTCTAAATGACAACACTGGTTTTGATGTGTCAAGGCACAAAACTCTTGACAGGAAGTCACTAGTGCAAAAACCTAAACAGATGATCAGGTAGGACTGTAATGTTAATTTAGTTCAACTATTTATAAGGAACAAGAGCATCAACACATTTAATTCCACAGCATCATATCAGAACCAGAAATCTGCCTTTTAGCTTAAACAGACAACTCACATACAAGACAACATGACAACATGACAGACAACTCACATACAAGCTAGACAACATGACAACAAGAATTTCCCCCCATGTCTATGACAGCACGAGCTTTAGATGGTGGTGATAAACTGATACCTCGTAGGATGGCAGGAATGGCGATGAATTGGGTGTCAAAAAAACCAGGCAGGCAGGGCCGGGCGGGCGGCCGAGCTAGGCGGCGGCCGGGCGGCCGGGCGGGCGGGCGGCCGGGCGGGCGGGCGGCCGAGGCGGCGGCCGGGCGGGCGGCGGGCGGGCGGCGGCCGGGCGGGCGGCCGGGCGGGCGAGGGCGCCGGGCGGCGAAGCGGCGGCGGCGGGCGAGCGGCGGCCAGGCGGGCGGCGGCGGGCGGCCAAGGCGGCGGCCGGGCGGGCGAGGGCAGCCGGGCGGCGGCCGGGCGGCGAAGCGGCGGCGGCGGGCGGGCGGCGGCCGAGGCGGCGAAGCGGCGGCGGCGGGGAACGTACGGCGAGAGTGCGCGCGCGCGTGTACAGGGAGTTAGGGCTCCCTGTACGCGCGCGCGGTTGGGTGAAAAGCCCCCTAACTTCCGTCGGCCAGCATTAAAGCCGACGGAAGTTAGCTAACTTCCGTCGGCTTTAATGCTGGCCGACGGAAGTTAGGGGGATCCGGGCGGCCGCGGAAAAACCCCCACTAACTTCCGTCGGCCACTGTCAGAAGCCGACGGAAGTTATTTTAACTTCCGTCGGCTTGTGGAGGCCGACGGAAGTTATTTAACTTCCGTCGGCTTGCCCAAAAGCCGCCGGAAGTTAACTGGCCGACGAAAATGTTCTGTTTTGTTGTAGTGAGGGAACGACAGACTCGACAGAAGGTGATCAAGTTCTACAAAGTACAATGGAGTAACCATCCGAAGAAGAAGCTACTTGGGAGCGAGAAGATCAACTCCAAGTAGAATACCCAGAGCTATTCATCCCGTCTTGAAATCTAGGGTC
>JAAALK010000285.1:83168823-83314237 GCA_019279435.1 Zizania palustris
AGGCGGGGGCGTGAGCTCGAGGGCCCCCCACACCCTGTTGAAGCGTTCCCACGAGCCCACCAGCTCCAGCCGGCGGGCCCGTTCGGCTGCGGTTGGAACCCCGAGAATCCTCTCCGCCAGACGGGTAACTTCCTCGGGCGTTCGGGCGACGAGCGATCCTGCATTTCTCCGTCAGGGCCGGAGTAACCCTCGGGCGTGAAAGGCAAAGACCGAAGCAATCAAGAGTTGGCACTTACCAAGCCGGCGGGAGAGCTCCGAAGGTATTGACTTGTCTCGGCTGCTCCGGAGCGAGGCGGGCCACTCCACCTTCAGCGGAGAGATCTCAAGGGCCACGAACTCCTCCGCCAAGTCCCGCATGCTCATTCGGCGGGCGACGATTTGGAGAAGTTGCACCCTCGCGGAAATCGTCCCAGCGTTGGCCTCGATGCGCGCCTCTCTCCGGAACCAGATGTGGCGTGGGATCCCGGCCAGGCCAGAGGCGAGCCCTACGCGGACGTAGAACCACCGGTTCACCCACTTCGAGTACCACCTTTCGTTGGTGGCCTTCGCCGGGAAGGAGTCCGCGTACCTTCTTCGGAGCTGGAAGTTGATGCTCCCAAAGGCCAGTACACGGCCTCCCTTCTTCTTCGGTTGGCACAGGGCTTCGTGCATCTCCGCGAAGACCTCCGCCCTCCCCTCGCAGCCTTCGGCGCGCATGGCCCACTCGAAGATGGCGAGGCGGGCCACGGCATTGGGGGATAGCTGCGGGAGCTCCAGGTGGAACGCGTCCAGTACCCCGGCGAGAAGCTCCGAGGCGGGAAACCCCAGGCCCGCGTCGAAGAAGGCTTCGAAAAACGATGACCTCTCCTTCCCGCGGCTGCGGGGTCGTCTCCCGGCCCGGCCTCCTCGCCGGCGTCTCTGGGTTGAGGCGACTCCTGGTCGCCTGCTCGATCGATGCGTCGGTACACGCAGATGGCCCGAGCTCCATGGTTTGGTCTCGGAACTGCTCAAAAGCAGGGCGCAGATCGCGCGCGCCGCGCACCTCCGACGTGTCAGTCGCCGTCGCCGCCGCTGCCGCCGCCATCTGTCATTGCAAGAAGCGTGGGTCCATCGCCATTGCAGGGGCAGCGTTCCTTGCCATGCTTGTAGGACAGAGAAAGGGGATGCAGAGCTCTGTGAGCGGGTCGAATGGTGGCTCAAGTGGCTGGAGCTACCGCGTGTGGGCGAGTGAAGAGGGAACCGTGGGGGGGGTTATATTCCGTCGCAAGACCGACGGTTCCCCTCCCCGATCCGGTTAGCGTGTGAACGCGGCGGATTACGCGATGCCGCATTTAAAGCCGGTTGGCGCATCGGGGCGCGGTGGCGGCCTCCCGGCGCGCATTAATTACTCCCGGTGGCGCCCGTCCGGCCCCTCGGAACCGGAGCCCCCGGCCTCTCGCCCCCTCGTCCCGGCGCCCCTCCGCGCCGCAGTAGATTCGACACCTCAAGGCGAGGGTTTCGAGCGGACCCCCACCTCCGGTCCGGCCGCACTTGCCCGTCCCGGAGTTCCTCCGCGTCCGTCGAAGGGAGTCGCACTCAGTATGGGCTACCTCCCTGATAATGCCAGCCCTTAACAATTTTTCTACTTCGGCCTTGGCTAAGCTTGCTCTTTCTGCTGACAGCTTGCGGAGCCCCTGACGCACCGGCTTGGCCTTCGGGTTGACGAGCAGACTATGCTCGATGATGCTTCGGTCGACCCCAGTGATGTCTTCGTCGGTCCAAGCAAATATATCTAGATTTTTCTTGACGACTTCTGCTAACGAGTCGGTTATTTCCAGAGATAGCCCCTTGCCGAATTTCACTGGGTATTCTTTGCCATCTTCCGAGATTATTCTTGTCTCGACATCACCCTCCGGGCTTGGCTTAAGTGAGGATCCCTTCGGAGGGTTCAAGGCCTCCGGTATTTCTTCGGCGCTTTCCGCCACATTATGCACTTGTCGGGGGTCCAATGGTTGCCCATGGCCATACTCTGTCCTCCTGGCTACAGCTTGGTCTCCTGAAATAGTAAGCACCCCACCTTGCGTGGGCATTTTGAGACAAAGGTAATTGTGATGTGCCATAGCCCCGAATTGGTTCAACATCTCTCGACCGAAGATAGCATTGTAAGCGTAAGGGGCATCCACCACATCGAAGATCACTTCTTCTACTCGGGCCAGAGGCCCCTCTCCGAAGGCAACCTCGAGGCCTATTTGGCCGAGGGCATCGAGAGGCGGTCCTGAGAACCCTTGAAGCGGCCGGGCTGCTGGAAGCAGATGCTTGCGAGGTATGCACATCTGGTCAAAGGCTTGGACTAAGAGTATGTCTGCGGAGCTCCCGCCATCTACCAGGATCCTTCGAACATCTGCTCCTGCTATATCGGCAGAGATGACTAATGGGTCAGCATGGGGAAACTTCACCCCTGCCGCGTCACTAGCTGTGAACGAGATGGGCACACGGGACCATTCTGGCATCCCTTCGGCGGAACTTGAGGTCCCAATGTGCCCGACCTCGCGGACGTACTCGCGACGCTGTCTCTTGGACATGTTTCCGAGGGTCCCCCCTCCGGAGATGGGCAGGACCACTCTCTTGTCGCGGTCTTGTGGGTCTTCTTGCTTTGGTGGTGGCATAATACTGGCCACCGGTAGCCGTATGGGGGCTTCGAGGGCACCGGCTCGGGCCACAGTTTGAACTGGCTCTAAGCGTGCCGTTGGTGGAGCTCGATCCGAAGTACCCCGCCCGGTACTTCGCTCAAGGTAGTCGCCCCGAAGGGCTAATACTGCCTTGCAATCCTTCGTGTCATGGCTTCTGTTGTCGCCATGCACGCAACAGAAAAAACTTTGGCGCCTACCAGGCATCCTTTCTTGAGGCTTTGGTGGCCCAGCCTTGAAATTTTTTACCTGCTGGAAATTGGCAGGTGTTTTCGAGGCCGAAGGTGCAATGTTTAGCACCTCCGAGCGGAAATGCTTCTTCCCTCGCTTGTACTCGTTGGAACGGTTGTCTTGCGGAGGCTGCAGTGTAGCGGAGGCTTCACTCCCTTTTGACCTCCCGGAGGGTGGGCAATGTCGTTTCGACTCGCCGAAGACATCCTTCCTCCGCCTTGGCATACTGTTCGAAGTACGCCATGAGCTGTGCCACAGACGTTACCGGCTTCCGATGGAGTTTGCTGAGGAGGTCGGGGTTCAGCACCCCTTCACGGGCAGCATCAACTACCGAGGAGGTAGAAAGGCCCTTGATTTGTGACTTGGTGTGGGCGAAGCGTGTGAAGTACTCCCGGAGGGTTTCTCCCACCCGCTGCTTTACCTGAAACAAACTTCCTATGGACATTGGGGCCACGAAGGTACTTTGGAAGTTGCTCACAAATTTCTTTTTGAGCTGTTCCCATGAACTGATCGATCCTGGCCTTAGGGACCAGAACCAGCGGAGCGCCACACCTTCGAGAGCGAGGGGGAAGCATTTTGCCATGGTGCTTCGCACCCCTCCGCTTGCTTCTATTGCCAGGGCGTAAGAGCGGGCGAATTCTCCGGGGTCCGACCCCCCGGAGTATTTGTGCAGCTTCGAGGCCTTGAACCTGGGGTCGAAAGGCACTCTCTGTAGATCAGGGTGTAACGGAGACTCATTATCGAAGGAGGTATTCTCGGCTTCCTCCGGGACTTGTATAACTTCTGGGGGATTGCGGGCTCCATCGTCTTGAGGCTCCCTTGGAGTTTCGGTGGAAGCTTGAGTGCGGAGGCGATCGGCGGCCTCTTGCCTCCATCTGGATACCTCCTCCTGAAGCCTGGCTAACTGCATAGCCTCGGTTTCGGGAGGGCCTTCGTCTTCGTCGGAGGGCACTTCTGGATCCCGGCTTGCTGCGTAGTCGGTCTGAAGCACCGTAGGAGGAGGCAGAGGACCTCGGGGCGCTCGACGCCCAGCGGTCTCTGCAGGAATCGCCGGATTAGCTGAGGGTCCGGCTCCATTGGTCCGAGGGAACCTTCGAAGAGGACCCGAAGCTTGACCACGCTTCGGAGGCATAGCTAGCCGTTAAGATGTCTTGGAGATGGAGGACTTCGAACGACTCGAGGGGTCGAGAGAAGGCTTTCGAGCTGCACTAAGAAGCCCTTAACTGAAGGGTGCGCGGAGTCTTGGGACTCCGAGGCTCCCTCCGTAAGTACTCTTCGGAGTGCAGTCAGCAGTAGAGAACAAGCTTTTAGAACTTGGGTCCCCACGGACGGCGCCAACTGTTGGCGTAAAAGATTACGCTAACAGGTTTCTGTAGAAAAGAAACTAACAAACGAAGTGTTTGCGAAGAGAACTGTTCTAAGCCTCCGAAAGGATAACAACTTAGAATAGTTCGAATGTGTGTATTGAATAACTTGTATTCGGTCCCTATTACAGGGTGAAACGGGGGGTATTTATAGGCCCAAACATTAAGGAAAAGACATATTTACCCCTCTATTACAACCGACATAGTGGAAACTATTTGGTACCCTTGATAGGGCTAAAATAGTAAAAGACTAATCTAATGAGAAAGAAGATAAGTCTTCCATCTTAGCTGGCATAAAAGATCTTGAAAGGCCTTAGTTCGAAGATGTACTCCGAACCAATTCCTATCTTCGTACTTCGAACTTGACTCCAGGTATCTTCGAAGATGAACGTCTGGGAATCTTCGAATCCGCTGTCTGCCTTTATGTTGCTTCGGCAATAACCCCGAAGATGAGATATTTTCCCCCAACAGTTCTCCAGTCTCACTCCCCCGAGCTCCAAAGAATACATCACGTTCGGGAACAGCGGTCAAGGGAAATTAAGTGGCATATGCTCAATTCGCATTTCAGATCATTTCTCTTTGAAGAATGTTGCTTTGGTTAAAAATTTGAACTTCAACTTGATTTCTGTTTCGCAACTTCTTGAGGATGGTTTGGAAGTGCGTTTTAAGAAGGGTAATTCTTCTGTGGTTGATTCTAGAGGGTCTTTGATTTGCCTGATTTTACCATTCGGCAAAGTTTTTTGAATTGACTTCTCTAGTTCTTTTGGCCCTTCTCGCTGTTAGATTGCTGGATCTTCTTCTGAGCTCTGGAAGTGGCATAGGAGGTTAGGTCACTTGAGTTTTGATCTGCTAGTCAGGTTAAGCTCTATGGACCTCATCCGAGGATTGCCCAAGCTTAAGATGGAGAAGGATCTAGTTTGTCATCCCTGTCGTCATGGGAAAATGGTTGCCGCTTCTCATCCACCTGTGACTCTGGTGATGACTTCGTATCCGGGCGAGTTTTACATTTGGACACTTTAGGTCCTGCTCGGGTACGCTCAGTCGGTGGGAAGTGGTATGCACTTGTGATTGTTGACGACTTTTCTCGATTCTCGTGGGTTTTCTTTTTGGAGTCTAAGGATGAAACGTTTCAGTTTGTTCATGACCTGATTTTGAAGCTGAAGAATGAGAACAATGGTCGGATGCGAGCAATTCGCTCCGACAACGGCTCTGAGTTCAAGAACTCTCAGTTCATCAGCTTCTGTAGTGATCAGGGTCTGAACCATCAGTTTTCTTCTCCTTACACTCCCCCACAGAACGGCGTTGTGGAACGAAAGAACCGCATGCTAGTCGAGATGGCCAGGACGATGCTCGATGAGCACAGGACTCCTAGGCGTTTTTGGGCTGAAGCCATGAACACGGCTTGCTATCTGGCCAACCGCATCTTTCTTAGAGCTTACCTTGGTAAGACATCATATGAACTGCGGTTTGGCAGACAGCCCAAGGTGAGCCAGTTGCGAGCGTTTGGCTGCAAGTGCTTTGTGCTCAAGAAGGGAGGGCATTTGGACAAGTTTGAGTCTCGTTGCTGGGATGGTGTTTTTCTTGGTTATGCATTGCATTCTCGAGGCTTCCGTGTTTGGAACCTCGAATCCTAGATGCTTATCGAGACCTGTGAGGTTTCATTTGATGAGTCCTTGCCTTCTTTGACTCCTTCTTTTGAGCCTTCTGATAGTGAGCTCGGAGAGTCCATCTTCGAGGAAGATGATGACACTCCAGCCACTAATGAGGGTGGGCCTTCTGCACCCCCCGCAGAGCCCACACCTTCTGAGACTTCGACTGAGGATGAGGGCGGACCTCTGATCACTTCTTCCACTACGATCGAGCCCCCTCAGTCGAGTCCAGATGTGCCAGCTACTGACTCCGGTGAGGTGACTTCGGATCACCAGGGAACCCGAGCAGTTCAGCGTGATCACCCTTCAGAGCTCATCATTGGTGATTTGACTGAGAGAACTTTGCGTTCTTCTGCCTCTCTTGCTGTGTTTGTTGCATATTTTGAGCCCAGAGACGTTTCTCATGCTCTTTCTGATTCTAATTGGATTAATGCTATGCAAGAAGAGCTTGAGAATTTTGTCCGAAATCGGGTTTGGACACTAGTTGAGCCGCCACCAGGATGCAACCCCATAGGCACCAAGTGGGTGTTCAAGAACAAACAAGGTGAAGATGGGATTGTGGTGCGCAACAAGGCTCGACTAGTTGCCCAGGGTTATTGCCAGAAGGAAGGTATTGACTTTGAAGAAACCTTCGCTCCTGTTGCTCGTCTTGAGTCCATTCGTATTCTTCTAGCTTTTGCCGTTTCGAAGGGTTTTAAAGCTTTTTCAAATGGATGTTAAGAGTGCTTTTCTGAACGGGTACATAGAAGAGGAGGTTTATGTTAGGCAACCCCCCGGTTTTGAGAACCCTAAGTTTCCTCGACATGTTTTTAAGTTGCACAAATCTTTATACGGGTTGAAGCAAGCCCCCAGGGCTTGGTATGACCGGTTGAAGCAATTTTTGTTGGGGAAGGGCTTTGTGATGGGTTCTGTGGATAAAACTCTTTTCTTGCTCAGAGATGCTTCAGATTTCTTAGTCGCTCAGATTTATGTGGATGATATTATCTTTGACGGTACTACTGATTCTCTTGTGTCCAAGTTTCTGAGCAGATGCACAACGAGTTTGAGATGAGCCTCATGGGTGAGCTCAAGTACTTCTTAGGGCTCCAGATCAAGCAGACCAAGGACGGCACCTTCATCCACCAAGGTAAGTACACTCGTGATATGTTAAAGAAATTTGACTTTGGTGGTGAATTGAAGCCGCAGATGACCCCGATGGGCACTTCTGGGGGTCTGGACAAGGATGAGAGCGGTGTCAAGGTCAATGAAAGGGAGTTTCGAGGGATGATCGGTTTGCTACTGTACTTGACGGCGACAAGATCGGACATACAGTTCGCCGTGGGACTTTGCGCGCGTTTCCAGTCTTCACCACACGCGTCTCATCGGCAGGCTGTCAAGCGCATCTTCAGGTATCTCACTTATGCGCCCGATCTCGGTCTTTACTATTCAGCATCATCATCTCTTGATTTATCTGGCTTTTCGGATGCCGACTTTGGTGGGTGCCGGTTGGATCGCAAGTCGACTTCCGGTACTTGCCAGTTTCTTGGTTCTTCTCTTGTCTCTTGGTCTTCTCGAAAGCAATCTGGAGTTGCTCTTTCGACCACAGAAGCTGAGTACGTAGCTGCTGCTAGCTGCTGCTCACAGTTGGTTTGGATGATCTCCACTCTACGAGATTTTGGGTTGTTCTTTCCTACCAGGGTTCCATTGTTTTGCGACAACACTAGTGCTATTAGTGTAGGGGAAAACCCGTGTCTCCATTCAAAAACCAAACATATTGATGTGCGTTTTCACTTCTTGCGGGATCAATATGAGAAAGGTGTCATTGACCTTGTTCATGTTGATACCCATCATCAGTTGGCTGATATTTTCACCAAACCCCTAGATCAGTCTACATTCGAGCGTTTACGAGGGGATTTGGGTGTTGTGTATCCTTTTTAGGATAATTCTGCGACAGTTTTCTTTTTTCTTACTCTTTTCTTGAGTTTTTTGTGTGTGTTCATATCTTGCATATTCACATATCACACTTTTGAGCTTGCTTCTGTTATATGATTGAACTGCTTTACTTATTCTAGCTGGTACATGCTTTTGATTACTTGTCGATGATCATGCTTTGCTTCAGTTCAAATGATATGTCTGATATCTGTCATATGCATGGCTTTTATGCTTTAAAATTGAAAAATGATCACCATTGCTTCTGGTAACTAGCATGCGTAGGCTGAATGTTCTTGCTATCTGTTACATGCCTTGTAGCTAGTTTTTGACTTAGATGCAAATATTCAACTTGGACATCTGTATGCTTTAAACATGGAAATGTACTATAAAAATGATGAAAATTCGAGAACAATGAAAATTTCATGCCTTTTTGTGCATAACTTGAAAAGCTCCATGTGGGTTTGCTTTGTCGCATTACATTTGTTCTGGACTGCATACCATAGCACTTTGGTATGAACTAGGACAGTGTAGTGTATGCCAAGACCAATGTCTTAAGCTTCTGATGGTCCAGATCTGGCCTAGGCTTGACTTGGTCGGTCAGCATAAGGTTTGACATGCAAATAACCCCTGGCAAAAATGAAGGAAAAAGAAAAAGCTTGAAAATTGAAATGATAACAAGTTTGCTGAAGCACTTTGTTTCTGAACAAAGCTTATCTTGGTAGATATCAGTTAGCTTTTGCATCTCATGTTTTACCTTGCTTGTTTTACTGGAAAATGTGGTGATGCTTTTTGTTTGCAAAAGAACTGAAAAATGCGTGCTAATGACTTCTTTAGATATCATCTGTTGCACTGATCATGCCATGTGTCTTAGACAATATCTCTTTACTATACTTGTTAGATGCTGTAATTGCAGTCAATCATATTTGAGAAGCATGCTTTCTACACTCCTTATGCACTCTAGTTGAATTCACTGCATATTTTGAGGGGGAGTTGCATTTCAGGGGGAGTATGTGTCTCTATTGAGTGCTTGATGAGTTCACTTGTCAACAAGGGAGAGAACATTTGGGATCAAGTTTAAGGGGGAATTCTTACTCTGTTGATATCCTTGTTGTTCTGAAATCGCACTCATTTTGAGCTTTTACGTTTTGGTTAACCATAATGACCACTTCTTACTCTTGTTCGGCTTTTGGTCATTAGGGTTAAACTTTTTACCTTATTTTTCTTCTTTTTGTTTTCTTGTGTTTTGTTTTCGTGTTTCCACATTTGTTCGCAGGTGATGAAGAGCTGAAAAAGTGAAGTGTTGACAATGCACTCATCAAGGGGGGGATTGAGGAGCCATGCTGAATAGCGTGGGCCTCATGGCTCTAGATGTGATGAGTCATTGTCAACAATAGTCAAAGAGGACAGAAGAAGAAGAGATCTGCTGTTTCATGGGCCGCGTGTGACTCAGGTACACGGGCAGCAAGCGACTGTCGGGCAGAGGAGGCTGCGAAGTCGGGCAGGTCCAATCCGGGTACATGGGCCAGAAGCAGTAGAAGACCCACTGGGCTGTTGACCAGGGTTGACTCAGGTACACGGGCGGTGAGTGATTGCCGGGCTGAGAGAGCTGCGGAATCAGGCCGGCCCAATCCGGGTACCTGGTGCAAAGTCGGTGGAGGCTTTGTCAGTTTCGGCGCAAAACTGACAACCGTTGATCTTGTATCCGACTATCCAGAAGAGAAGCCGTAGTCGCTACGAAAGCTTATCTTCCGGATAACTCATTTGTATCTCTAGGCCCACAATCAGTCAGTCGTGTCTGTAAAAATACCTAAGGGCAGTAGAGTCTTTTCCTTTATTCTTGCGTCTGTAAAAAACCCTAAGGGGCATGTGGAATGTTCCTAGTGTTGGGAGCCTATAAATAGGACCCCAATCCCTAGTGTTTGGACTACCCTTTTGGCTGAATTCAATACTACTCCTTTGGGTCACTTTTGTCTCTTGCTTTGCCTCTCTCCTCTCCTGTTCTTGCTTGCGCCGCCAGGCATTTTTGCCCCTGTTTTGTTGCCTTGCATTTATTGTTCAGTGAAGGTTCTAGTTCCAAATCGTGTGCATCAACTGCAGAGTTTTTATTGGCATCATTTCACTCACTCAGCAAGTTTTTCCATTGATTTTGAGGCTTCGGAAGCTTCTCTGTGCGTGTGTTCTTCGTGAGAAGTAGTACTAGTTCTTGCTGTTGCAAGTAGTACTGCTACTGTAGCTACAGTACTCTGTGTCAGCTTTTTACTTTCTACTGCGCAGCTTTTTGATCGAAGATGACAGGCTCTAGAAACTTTTTTGGCTGTTTTCTGGCGAAGTCATCCTTCTCTGTTCGAAGCCCCTCAGCTCCGTGAGGCAGGCTTCGATTTAACATCCTCGAAGGCTTCGTTCAAACTTCGAACTTGGTTTTGAGTCCTGTGTTGCTAGCTTCGAAGTACTTCTTGAACGGACAACATCGCATACTTCGAACGACAGTGCGAAGGTACTCCGGCTCTAGCTGTCCGAAGTCCACACTTCGATAGGGTTCGAAGTTGGCTTCGAAGCTTGTCGTTCTGCTAGGCTTCGCGTTGGTTTCTTTGTGGCGTGTCAGCCTTCGCTTCTCTTTTCGAAGCTTGCTCTTTTCGAAGGTAGAGTGTAGGCTTCGAATTTGGTGCCTCTGTCGTGTGACAGGCTTCGCTTCTTTGTTCGAAGGTAGTCTGTCTGAGTGTTGCATTCGAAGTTTCCTGTTCGAAGGTCTAGGTTCGAAGCTCTCTGTTCGAAGCTGTGTCCTGAAGCCTTGCCTTCGAAGTACACACTTCGAAGCAGGCTCCGACTTTGTCATACTTCGTCATCTACCACTTCGAACTAGGCTTCGCAACTGACCTCCGAAGCAGGCTTCGTCACCAACCTCCGAAGCAGGCTTCGACCAGCGAATCAGGCTTCGTCAAGTTTCAAACAGGAGACAAATCTGAACAGTAACTTCTCATTTCACTTTACATATACTTAGATCATTTTATTGGGAAGTTTAGGCCTGACATACTTTGCTTATCTACCTAGTTGCACTTCTTTGATAGTTCTCTGTTTGACATCAGTTGCTTCTAGGTTAGATACCTTTAGACTTAGGCTTTCTGTTTATTTTCTGCTGCTTAGTCTTTTGAGGTGCGTTGGGTATTGGGAACAGGTCATTGATTCGAAAGAATTTTTTAAGGCGCCCATTCACCCCCCCCTCTGGTCGCTACTTTCGGTCCTATAGTGGTGAGATGGCTAACACGCTCAAACTCACTGGGACCTAGACCAGAAAATAAAATATTCACCGCCTTACTATTATTTTGATGCTGGGTAATTACATTTTCAGCAGTATCTGCAGCAATAGTCGTTATGGTGAAATTAGGATGAACACAAATCTCCCATATGTCCGAGCTCTGCCTCGTAAGATATGCTCGCATGCGAGTCTTCCAATAAGTGTAGTCAAAAGCTTCTAGGGACAGGGATTTTACCAGAAGACGTCATGGTCACTACCTAGGTTTTAGAATCGGTTAAGATATTAGAAAAACCTAACCTCGCTCTGATACCACTTGTAGGACCGAAAGTAACGACCAGAGGGGGGTGAATGAGCGCTAAAAATTTCTTGCTAAACTGTGATCTAATCACAACACCCAAACCATACAAATAATATTGTCAAGGTAAATTGCAGGAACTAAAGTTATCTATCCTAAAAAAATGACTGGTGTCCTAATTAAAATGATATCACAGATGAATTAAATAAAACTACTGTAGTAAAATAAGAACACCTAGATAAATCACGAAATATTTATTTTTCAGTCTAAAAATAAAATACTAGTTAAATGGATAAAAACATGTAAGAAATTGGTATAGAAATAAAACTAAAATATTTCAAGTAAATTTAGAATAAAAATATTAATGCACCTATCAATAAATTTTCAGTTTATACGAACTGATTAAAGAATATTAAAATAAAATATACGAGTACTAAAAATATTTAGGCAGATTAATTTTCCACGAAATTTCTAAACCCCTTTTTTCGCTAATTAATTAATAGATGATTATCTCTAAAAATGATAATAGGATATCAAAAACTTACCTTCGTCTCGTCGATTTCGTTCCTGGCCTCCACGTGCAGAAGCTTTTCTCTGGAATGCTTTCTTTCTTTCGCCGCGCTGCAAGCTAGACATCACAACATAAAAATTGCGTCAAAATGCTTTGCCGCTCCTCTCGTTTTACGCGCCGCGTGAGAAGCCGTGCATGGCTGCAATGCTATTGCCGCAAGCCTGCCATGTTACGGTTGTGGACTGCTGCCGCCGCTTGTAGCCTGGCCGAAGGCCGGTGCAAAGGAAAAATGCGGTAGAGCCTTGTGGGCGGGAACGGCGTGCGACTGGCGCGGCTCACGCGAGGCGAAGACGTTGTGCGGACTCCAGGCTCCAGCGAAACGCAGCGCAAAAACTTGCAGATGAAAATTTTTGGTGGTAAACAAATGCGAACGTAAGCAAAAATGGATTGTAGATTAATCTAAGGAGAACAGTCAACTATCCCGAAGGGGATAGGGGCCTATTTATAGTCAAATCCTAATACATGAAAAGACTAATTTACCCTCGGGTAAAATTAAACTGACTCTAAAATAAATTCCGAAAATTACTAAAATATTCTTAGAAAAATTACCTGACTCAAATAAAAATATTCTAAACTTAAAAACTAAATATTAATATTCTAAAAACGAATTAAATATAGATTGTCAGTTTTACGCCGAAACTGACAAAGCGTCCACCGTCTTCGCACCGAGTACCCGGATTGAGCCGACCCGACCCCGCAGCTTCCTCAGCTCGGTAATCGCTCGCCGCCCGTGTACCTGAGTCAAACCCAGTCAACAGATCAGTGGATCATCTGCCTCTCTTAGCCATGTACCCGGATTGGGCCAGCCCGACTCCGCAGCTCCTCTGCCCGGCCGTCGCACACTGCCCGTGTACCTGAGTCACATGCGCCTCAGACTCGGCAGGTCTTCACATCTCCCTTTCCTTTGACTTCTGTTGATAATCACTCATCACATCTGGAATATCAAAACCATATTCTTCAACATGGTTTCTCAAGCCTCTTGGACCCCCTAGGGCCGACGCCTTCCATAGGTGATGTCGGTCCTAACACACACACACATATATATATATATAGATAGATACATATATTATTCATATATAGATATATAGATACATATATTATTCATATATATATATATAGATACATATATTAAGGTCCACCTTAGGGTATGTTTGGGAGCCCACAATCTTGGCCCATTCCCTGGGGATGGGCTGATCAGCCCATCTCCAGTGAATTGGCCAGGATTGTGGGTTCTAAAACCAGCCCTTAATGGTGTGATTATGCTCTCTAATCCCCAACGTTAGTCACATAGAATCAGACCAAGGTTAGGTTTAGGATTAGGTCTAATCTAATCCATCCACCTGAAATCCAATTTTTTTCTGTGCCCCCATCTCTGATGTTCGCCGCCTGTCGCGGCTCGTTACCCTGCTGTTTGTTGCTCGTCACGGCCCGTCCCCGCTGTCCTCCGCCCTGTTGCGGTTGACCCCGCCGCTACCGCCTATTGCGGCCTTCTCTCCGCGGTCGCAGGGGTGCGCACCGTCAAGCCCGTCGCCGTGACTGTCGTAGAGGTGCCCGTCATCGCTGAGGGGCGCTCCTCTCTGCACCAATCTTCTCTCTGCTGCTACATAGTGGCCTTCAATGCAGGGTCAATTTGTGCTGCCAGGGCCGATCTGTGTTGTGCCCAGTGTGTCTCTTCTACATAAGATCTCCACTATGCAGTTGTTGCCATCCTAATCCAACAAAACAAAGCAAGTAATCCTAGAGATTGCCAGTAATCCTGTCAAGCATGAATTTAAAAAGCATATTGGTGTTGATGTTTTTTTACTCGGTCTCATTGTCATCAGGAAACAATTGCTCTTCAGTATGTGCCATCCGTATTGCAAGTTGTAGATTTCTTCCTTAAAACACAGACTTGAGAGCAGCATCTGTTTCATTTCCTCAAACTCAATGCTTCACATCCGTCTTGAGTTTGAGGAGGGTGTTAAGGCCTAAGGCCCACATATCATCTAGGTCTAGTCTATAGTAGCCCATATCAGGCTATATATATACACAAATGTTATTCTACACCACGGGTGTAGAATAGCTATTCTACACACGTGGTGTAGAATAGCGCTCCCGGTGTATATATATATACATCCACCTTAATGGTGTGATTATGCTCTCTAATCCCCAAGGTTACTCACAGTTGTAACAGAAGAAACTTTCTGTCATGGCCTCAAATCAGGCCTAGGCCCGCCTGTGAACAGTATCGCACAGTACTGTCCACAGTGAACAGTACCGCCAGTACTGTGGCAGATTAATTGTTAAAATTAGATTAGTTAGTTAAGAGTCCAGTCTAGATTTGATTAAAGAGTCCAAGTCTATTAGAGTCCAATTTAGTTAAAAGAGTATTTCAGTTTAGATTAAGTGGTTAGATTAAATGAGTCCTAGTAGATTAAAGTTGTTAGAATCAGATTAAGGTTGTTAGATTAGATCAACCATGTGCCTATATAAACAGGGCTGATACACTAGAATTATTGTCGAGTATTCAGTTTGGCTTAGTGCCTTTCTTGTATTCCTGCCTCCTCGTCGCGTCGCCGCAATGGCGCCGCCGCGATGGAGAGGTCCAGGCCCTCGACCAACTACCTCTTTTAAATACAGTTCGAGATGATTAGTCTCTACCAACCGATGTGTTATTTCAGCCGGTGATAACTTGGTATCAGACGGCTCAGGTTCACCATCCGCTGCGATGAATTCCCAATCAGGCACCGGTTTGGGGAGCACCATCAATGACATGCTGAAGGCTATTATGCAACGTCTAGATGCCATCGAAGAGAAGTTGCAATCACTGCAACCACTCCAGGCGAAAGTCATAGATTTGGAAGCAGTGGTGACAGAGCGGGCGTACGCGATTGAAGAGAAGCTGCAGCTGACCCAACCCTTGGAGAAGAGGGTAGCCACGTTGGAGGTGCTCGTCCAGAATCCTAGCCGGCAATATCCCTAGACTATCGTTGATCACGTGGATCCACCTCCGTGCCAGCAGGGAGGGAGGCAGCCAGGGCCACTCTAGTGGCGGCATGGGCATCCTCGGCAGGGCCAAGGCAGGCGGCGACGGCTCGGTCGGCGACGTCAACAGTGCTGCGGAGGCCAACGTTACTTCCTTGACCGCGTATAGCACACCCTCACGAGCACGGATGGCGGCCTAGCTGACGGTTGGGGATCGACGTGGGATGCCTTGGCGGTACCAACAGCCCAGCTCGAGGACGAGCTGGTTTTTAAGGGGGGAAGAGATGTCATGGCCTCAAATCAGGCATGGGCCCGCCTGTGAATAGTACCGTGCGGTACTGTTCACGTGAACAATACCGTCGATATTGTAGCAGATTAATTGTTGAAATTAGATTAGTTAGTTAAGTGTCTAGTCTAGATTTGATTAAAGAGTCCAAGTCTATTAGAGTCCAATTTAGTTAAAAGAGTATTTCAGTTTAGATTAAGTGGTTAGATTAAATGAGTTCTAGTAGATTAAGGTTGTCAGAATCAGATTAAGGTTGTTAGATTAGATCAGCTCTGTGCCTATATAAACAGGGTTGATGCACTAGAATTATTGTCGAGTATTCAGTTTGGCTTGTGCCTTTCTTGTATTCCTGCCTCCTCGTCGCGTTGCCGCAATGACGCCGCCGCGATGGAGAGGTCCAGGCCCTCGACCAACTACCTCTTTTAAATACAGTTCGAGACGATTAGTCTCTACCAACCGATGTGTTATCCCGGCCGGTGACACTTACTAGCACTAGTAAAAATTCCTCCAATTGAATAGAATGCAATGCATGATGCATAACAATGCAACAACTACAAACTGACCCTTAGTCCACCGTGGTAGAAGTGATATTACTTAATTTTAATAGCATAGTTTTGTTCATTTTTCATTCTCCAGATTTACAGGGAGAGTATTTGTGATCTGTAAACATGTTTGGGCGTGCACCAAGGAGGAGCAACAATAGCAAGTACTATGAGGTACTTGGAGTTTCTAAAACTGTGAGCCAGGATGAGTTAAAAAAGGCATACAGGAAATCTGCCATAAAAAACCACCCTGACAAGGGAGGGGATCCAGAAAAGGTGAGGATAGGCCAGTGCAACATGCAGTTGCTCCAATTTGGATCCTATAGTTTTTTTTTACATTTTGATGTGTTTTACAGTTTAAAGAATTATCACAAGCTTATGAGGTTCTCAGTGATCCTGAGAAAAGGGACATATATGACCAATATGGGGAGTATGCTCTAAAGGAGGGAATGGGAGGAGGGAGTGATTTCCATAATCCATTTGACTATTTGAGCAATTTTTCGGAGGTGGTGCCTTTGGGTGGTAAGCAATATATGTTTCCAGGTCTTCTCCCAAGTTGTTTACTTTATTTCATTCAAATGTTTTTTTGAAACAGGATTACAATCTAAGTTGTATGGTTAACAGGGAGTAGCTCAAGAGTACGCAGACAGAAACGTGGTGAAGATGTGGTGCACACTTTGAAGGTGTCATTAGAAGATGCGTATTCTGGATCTACAAAGAAACTATCATTATCACGGAATATTCTATGTCCAAAGTGCAAGGGGTAAGCCTTTAAAGTTATTGTTGTACTTGTCATGTGCAAAAATATTTCCTAGACGACACGGCTGGTCTTGGCCCTTGACCCGTCAGTGCACCGGTGACGGCGAGGTAGGGTTCCAATCCGACCTGTTTTAATGGTAGTACTTGTGTTTGCCAACGGGAAGGATTATTACTTGTCGTAACCTTTTACTTTAGCATTCTCTAATCTCTATACATATGATTCCATCCAATTGAAATTTTGGTGTGAATAGTGAAACAAAACAGTTGACTGTAATTTCTCTACCTTGGCAATTAAATTCAAAAACTGGTGATTGTGTTTGTTTTGAATTTACCTCTGTTTCTTTCTATTATTTTCCCACGCACTTAAGATGCATGGTACCCGGTTGCATGTTTTGGTTGTTGGATAGTGCTTTAACATTGTGTCGTCCCATTCATGTCCTTCTTCTGTTGCAATCTATCCATCACAATTCATTAATGAGAAGACCTTCTAATGCTAATGAATACATTCTTGTGGTAGCCAACAATTTCAGAAAATATTATTATAGTTTTTTCTGTTATTAAAACTTGAGCTTCTGAATTTTAAAAATGCCAACATAATTCCTAGAACCTCAGCCAACTTCAAAACTAGTTTAATAAGGATCTCTTGCACATTTTTGGAATATACTGGAATCCATGCTAAAGTCAATAGTTATGATAGGGATTTATATATTATAGTAAATATAATGTGTAAATCCTGATTGAGATTGCTGTGAATAGGTATATGTAATACCAAGTTTTTGCAATACTAAACATCCACTCTGTTTTTGATTGCTTCTGTAAATACACAATCTAGTGTGCTCTTGAATCTATCCTCCTTTTTTCAGAAAAAATATTGCACTGCACTGAATCAAATTGAAGCCCACCTTGGGCCAGTCTACCCCCCTTATTACCATTTACCACCCAGTAAACCTTAAAAATATAATTCCACCCTAGTTCAAACCAACCTGACTCAGATCTGTCTTTATGCCCATTTCAGCCTAGGTTTATTCACCATTCTGAGGTGTAGCTAGCTCTATATCTGGAATTAATTTATCATACCCGTTTTGGTTGTAATGTCTCACCTCTTCCTTCTTATTATCTATTTTCAGAAAAGGGTCCAAATCTGGCTCTCCAGGAACATGCTATAGTTGTCATGGTGTAGGAGTGTGTAGGACCGAAAGTAGCGACCAGAGGGGGGATGAATGGGCGTCCTTAAAAATTCTTGCGAATCAATGGCCTGCTCCCAATACCCAACGCACCTCGACAGACTTAGCAAAGAAAAGTAAACAGAACAACAAGACCTAAAATGATCTAGCCTAAAAACGACCGGTGTCCTAATCGAAAAGACACCAACACAGTGCTTAGAGGCAGATTAAGATATCATCACAGAACGAATGCCAATTTCACTAAAGTTTCACCACATCACAGATGATCCATCAAACACAAGCAGAATATTCACAGTTTATAGGAAGTTCATCTAGTAAAGCAGACACACTATTTAACACATTTAATCTGGTCAAAAATAAATGCAGTAAATAAAATGTGCTCATAAATTTATCAGTGAATATCTAGAGCATTCTGAAATAAAAAACTGAACAAATGGATTAATCACAGATGAACTATTCTGGAATTGACATGCAATATTTTTCTAAACAAAAAGTTCAGATCAAGACAATGAACGCAAGCTACAGTACTCTAAAGTAATTTAGCAACATGCATGTGAAGTATTAATCTGGATAGCAAATTGAGCAAATGATTAGGCACATTTCCCTATGCAAGATTAGGAGATATACACAAAGAGACGTGCAGCAACATTAAACATTGCAGATTTAATCCGGCTAGCCACTAAACAAAATGCTTGGACACATTTTTCGAGAAAGAACAATTCATTTGCTGTGCTAATTTCGTTGCTACAGTACTCACCGATTTGTGTCCGTGGAAGCTGCCGCTCGGCTGTGGCTGCAGAGCAGCAGTGGCTGCCTCGAGCCCTCCGCCTGCTCCTGATGTTCGCAAGTTGTAGCTGCCCAAGAAAAAAACGCCGGCGGCCGGTGGTTTTGCAGGAAGGAAAAGAAAGAGCCTGGCCAGCGATTGGAGAAAATAACGACGGCGGCTGCGGATTTTCTAAAACCGAAAGAACCCCGGCGGCGGAAGAATGAAGAACTCTCAGGAAAAAGTGACCCAAACCTTTTTTCTGAATTAAAGTGTATTACTGAATGGGTAACCCTAACCCTAGGATATTGGGGCCTATTTATAGGCAGCCCAATAAATGGGTAAAATGCAAAAATACCCTTGGGGTTTTTTACAGACGCTAAATAAAAATGGAAAGGACCGAAATGCCCTTAGGATTTTTTACAGACTCGACTGACAGACTGTGGGCCTAAAGGCAAAATAGTAAAAACCTAAATAAAGGTAACTTGTCCTGATGCGGAGCTTTCGTAGCAGCTACGGCTTCGCCTCCGGACGGTCAGATCCGAAATCAACGGTCGTCAGTTTTGCGCCGAAACTGACAAAGCGTCCATCGTCTTCGCACCGGTACCCGGATTGGGCAGGCCCGATTCCGCGGCTCCCTCAGCCCGGCAATCACTCGCCGCCCGTGTACCTGAGTCAATCCCGGTCAACAGTCCAGTGGATCCTCTGCTGCTCCTAGCCCATGTACCTGGATTGGGCCAGCCCGACTTCGCGGCCCCTCTGCCCGACAGTCGCTCGCTGCCCGTGTACCTGAGTCACACGCGGCCCAGACGCAACAGGTCTTCTTTCTCTTTTCTGTCCTCTTTGACTATCGTTGACAATGACTCATCACATCTGGAGCCATGAGGCCCACGCTATTCAGCATGGCTCCTCAATCTCCCCCTTGATGAGTGCATTGTCAACACTTCTCTTCTTCAGCTTTCCAGTACCTGCAAGCAACTGTGGAAACACGAAAACAAAAACACAAGAAAACAAAACACAGAAAACAAAGAAGAACAAAATAAAATAAAAGTTTAACCCTAATGACCAAAAACCGAACAAAAGCAAGAAACGGTCATTATGGTTAACCAAAAGTAAAAAGCTCAAAAAGAGTGCAGTCTCAGAAACATCAACAAGGATATCAAAAGAGTAAGGACAAATGGGACAAAAACTCCCCCTGAAACAAATCCCAGAGAAAGTCAAAACTCCCCCTTAAACTCTTATACCAAAATTTCTCCCCCTTGTTGACAAGTGAACTCATCAAGCACTCTAAAACGACACTGACTCCCCTTGAAATGCAACTCCCCCTCAAAATATGCAATGAATGCAACTGGGGTGCAAGTGGAGTTAGAAAGCATGCTTCTCAGATATGATTAACTGCAGTTACAACATCTAGCAAGTATAGTAAAAGACATACTGTCTAAGACACATGGCATGATCAGTACAACAGATGATATCTAAAGAAAGTCATTAGCATGCATTTTTCAGTTTTTGCAAACAAAGGCATCACCACATTTTCCAGCTAACAAGCAAGGTAAAGCATGAGATGTAGAAGCTAACTGATATCTACCAAGATAAGCATCGTCCAAAACAAAGTGCTTCAGCAAACTTGTTGTCTTTTTAAATTTCAGGCTTTTTCATTTTCCTTTTTCATTTTTGCCAAGGGTTATTTGCATGTCAAACCTTATGCTAACCGACCAAGTCAAGCCTAGGCCAGAAATGGACCATCAGAAGCTTAAGACATTGGTCTTGGCATACACTACATTGTCCTAGTTCATACCAAAGTGCTATGGTAAGCAGTCCAGAACAATGCAATGCGACAAGGAAAACCCACTTGGATCTTTTCAACTCAAGCATAAAAAGGCATGGAATTTTCATTCATTTTTTATTTTTATTATTTTTATAGCACATTTTCCATGTTAAAGCATAAAGATGTCCAAGTTGCATATCTGCATCTATGTGATGAACTAGCTACAAGGCATGTAACAGATAGCAAAAGCACTCAGCCTACACATGCTAGTTACCAGAAGCAATGGTGATCATTTTTCAAGTTTAAAGTGTAAAAGCCATGCATATGACAGATATCAGACATATCAAGCGAACTAAACAAGGCATGATCATTGACAAGTAATCAAAAGCATGTACTAGCTAGAATAAGTAAAGCAGATCAATCATATAACAGAAGCAAGCTTAAAAGTGTGATATGTGAATATGTATGATATGAACACACACAAAAAGACTCAAGAAAAGAGTAAAGAAGAAAGAAAACTAACGCAAAATATCCTAGAAAGGATACACAACACCCAAATCCCCTCGTAAACGCTCAAAAGTAGACTAATCTAGGGGTTTGGTGAAAATATCAGCCAACTGATGATGGGTATCAACATGAACAAGGTCAATGACACCTTTCTCATATTGATCCCGCAAAAAGTGAAAACGCACATCAATGTGTTTGGTTTTTGAATGAAGACATGGGTTTTTCCCTACACTAATAGCACTGGTGCTGTCGCAAACAAAGGAACTCTGGTAGGAAAGAACAACCCAAAATCTCGCAGAGTGGAAATCATCCAAACCATCTGTGAGCAGCAGCTAGCAGCAGCTACGTACTCAGCATCAGTGGTCGAAAGAGCAACTCCAGATTGCTTTCGAGAAGACCAAGACACAAGAGATGATCCAAGAAACTGGCAAGTACCGGAAGTCGAGTTGCGATCCAACCGGCACCCACCAAAGTCAGCGTCCGAAAAGCCAGATAAATCAAGAGAAGATGATGCTGAATAGTAAAGACCAAGATCAGGCGCATAGGTAAGATACCTGAAGATGCGCTTGACAACCTGCCGATGAGATGCGCGTGGTGAAGACTGGAAGCGCGCACACAGTCCCACGGCGAACTGTATGTCTGGCCTCGTCACCGTTAAGTACAGCAGCGAACCGATCATCCCTCGAAACTCTCTCTCATTGACCTTGACGCCGGTCTCGTCCTTGTCCAGGCCCCCAGATGTACCCATTTGGGTCATCTGAGGCTTCAGCTCTCCACCAAAGTCGAATTTCTTCAACATGTCCCGAGTATACTTACCCTGGTGGATGAAGGTGTCGTCCTTGGTCTGCTTGATCTGGAGCCCTAGCAAGTACTTGAGCTCACCCATGAGGCTCATCTCAAACTCATTGTGCATCTGCTCAGAAAACTTGGACACAAGATCGTTAGTAGTACCGCCAAAGATAATATCGTCCACGTATATCTGAGCGACTAAAAAATCTGAAGCATCTCTGAGCAAGAAGAGAGTCTTATCCACAGAACCCATCACAAAGCCCTTCCCCAACAAAAACTGCTTTAACCGGTCATACCAAGCCCTGGGGGCTTGCTTCAACCCGTATAAAGCTTTCTGCAGCTTAAAAACATGTCGAGGAAACTTGGGGTTCTCAAAACCGGGGGGCTGCCTAACATAAACCTCCTCCTCTATGTACCCGTTCAGAAAAGCACTCTTGACGTCCATTTGAAAAAGCTTAAAACCCTTCGAAGCGGCAAAAGCTAAAAGAATGCGAATGGACTCAAGACGGGCAACAGGAGCAAAGGTTTCTTCAAAATCAATACCTTCCTTCTGGCAAAAACCCTGGGCAACTAGTCGAGCTTTGTTGCGCACCACAACCCCATCTTCACCTTGCTTGTTCTTGAACACCCACTTGGTGCCTATGGGGTTGCATCCTGGTGGCAGCTCTTCTAGAGTCCAAACCCGATTGCGGACAAAATTCTCAAGCTCTTCTTGCATGGCATTAATCCAGTTCGAGTCAGAAAGAGCATGAGAAATGTCTCTGGGCTCAAAATATGCAACAAAAGCAGATTCAGCAAACACAGCAAGAGAGTAAACAGACGATCGCAAAGTTCTTGTAGACACATCACCGATGATGAGCTCTGAGGGGTGATCACGCTGAACTGCTCGGGATCCCTAGTGATCTGAAGTCACCTCACCGGAGTCAGCAGCTGGCACCTCTGGACTCGACTGAGGGGGCTCGATCGAAGTGGAAGAAGTGATCAGAGGTCCGCCCTCGTCCTCAGTCGAAGTCTCAAAAGGTGTGGGCTCTGCAGGAGGTGCAGAAGGCCCACCCTCATCAGCAGCTGGAGTATCCTCATCTTCCTCGAAGATGGACTCTCCGAGCTCACCATCACCAGAAAACTCAAAAGAAGGAGTTAAAGAAGGCAAGGACTCATCAAAAGAAACCTCGCAAGTCTCGACAAGCTGCTGGGATTCGAGATTCCAAACACGGAAACCTCGAGAATGCAATGCATAACCAAGAAAGACTCCGTCCCAGCAACGAGACTAAAACTTGTCCAAATGCCCTCCCTTCTTGAGCACAAAGCACTTGCAGCCAAACGCTCGCAAGTGGCTCACCTTGGGCTGTCTGCCAAACCGCAACTCATATGAGGTCTTACCAAGGTAAGCTCTAAGAAAAATGCGGTTGGC
Source organism: Zizania palustris (assembly GCA_019279435.1). Classification (NCBI taxonomy): domain Eukaryota; kingdom Viridiplantae; phylum Streptophyta; class Magnoliopsida; order Poales; family Poaceae; genus Zizania; species Zizania palustris. The sequence goes on from JAAALK010000285.1 coordinate 83,191,716, forward strand.
CAGATAGCAAGCCGTGTTCATGGCTTCAGCCCAAAAGCGCCTAGGAGTCCTATGCTCATCGAGCATCGTCCTGGCCATCTCGACTAGCGTGCGGTTCTTTCGTTCCACAACGCCATTCTGTGGGGGAGTGTAAGGAGCAGAAAACTGATGGTCAAGACCCTGATCACTACAAAAGCTGACGAACTGAGAGTTCTTGAACTTAGAGCCGTTGTCGGAGCGAATTGCTCGCATACGACCATTGTTCTCATTCTTCAGCTTCAAAATCAGGTCATGAACAAAATGAAAAGTTTCATCCTTAGACTCCAAAAGAAAACCCACGAGAATCGAGAAAAATCGTCAACAATCACAAGTGCGTACCACTTCCCACCGACTGAGCGTACCCGAGCTGGACCGACAGTGTCCATATGTAATAGCTCGCCCGGATACGAAGTCATCACCTGAGTCACAGGTGCGTGATAAGCGGCAACCATTTTCCCGTGACGACAGGGATGGCAAACTAGATCCTTCTCCATCTTAAGCTTGGGCAATCCTCGGATGAGGTCCATAGAGCTCAACCTGACTAGCAGGTCAAAACTCAAATGGCCTAACCTCCTATGCCACTTCCAGAGCTCAGAGGAGGATCCAGCAATCAAACAGCGAGAAGGGCCAAAAGAACTAGAGAAGTCAATCCGAAAAAACTTTACCGAAAGGTAAGATCTGGCAAATCAAAGACCCTCTAGAATCAAACACAGAAGAATTGCCCTTCTTAAACCGCACCTCCAAACCATCCTCAAGAAGTTGCGAAACAGAAATCAAATTGAAGTTCAAGTTTCCAACCAAAGCAACGTTCTTCAAAGAAAAATGGTCTGAAATGCGAATTGAGCCAATGCCACTTACTTTCCCTTGACCACTGTTCCCGAAGGTGATGTACTCTTTGGAGCTCGGGGGAGTGAGACTGAAGAACCATCTGCGATGTCCCGTCATGTGGCGAGAACACCCTGAGTCCATGATCCAAACGTCCTCCAGTCCTCGATCCTGCACAATCAGTGGCTATAAGTGGGAGCAAATGGTCTGGCACCAGGTTTAGCAAAAGAGCTAAACCAGTGTCGAGCCATCTGCTCAAAAGACGGAAAGCATAAATCATCAGAGAAGTTTGGACCAAAACGCGGCTCAAAGCGTGGTCCTCGGTTCTGCCTAAAGCCTCGGCCACGAGGTCCAGGACCGTAGCCAAAACGGCCTGGAGCTCTGCCGGAACGACCACCACCAACTGGAGTACGAGCAAGAAAGTCGTCTCCTCTACCACCACCTACACGACGCGGCCTGGCCTCCAGCCTCTCCTCGCGTCGAGGAACACGCAGTCTACCACCCTGCTGGTAGAACTGCTCCTGACCACCACGAGCTCTCTCTGCTCTCTCAACCTGCTTCCTCCTGAAGCAAAACTCCGCAAGATGCCCGTCTCTCTGACAATACTCACAATGATAGGTGGGCTTCTTGGGATGTGGTTGAGGCTTGGGGTTCTTGGGCTTAGTGGTGTTCGGTGTAGTCTTCTTGGGTTGAGAGGGTCCAGGAAGAGAGTCTAGAGAAGTGTGGAGGAGTTTGGGCTTTGGAATCCAGATGGGTTTCTTGGGTGGAGCTTTGGGTGGTTCATGGATCACTCAATCCTTGGGCTGACAAGCCTGGGAAGACTCAGTGGAATGGGTCTTGGGATATCTCTGCTCAGGAGTCATTTTACTCCACTCCACTGCCCGGCTAATGGCACTCTCAAAGTCAGCCTTGGTGTAGGTGTAACCTACCCCAAACCCATCCTTCCTCTTGAACTGCTGGATCATCATGCCGAGTTGTGGCTCTCTGGCACTGATCCAACTCAGGATAGAACGGAGGTAAAATTCTCATTTTGCGAATCAGCTAGCTCCTCTCTCAAGGAAGCTAGTACCTCCACCTGAGACAAGCAGGTCTCACACTCGCTATCTACCTGGACAGACTTCTCGGCTTTCAGCTTAATTAACTCCATTCTAAGAGACAGACAGTTCTCACAGACAGTGGGTGCAACTGACAGTGTCTCAAGCTCTAGCCTAGTCTGCGCAAGCTCAGCTCTCATTCTCTCCAAATCACCCAGATGCTTATCGCCCTTGGCTTTCAGCTCAGCTAAACTAGCAAGATGAGATGAGCAATCAGCACAGGGTACGACGACAGTGGCTTGAGCATCTTTCAGCTCCAGCTGAGCACTTTCAAGCTCAGTGGCCAAAGCGTCCCTCTCATCAACCCTTTCTGTGTACCTGGACTTCAGAGTCGACAGGTCACACAGAAGCACCTCACACTTTGGGCACTCACTGCTATCACCCAAGCAAGGAGAAGAAGATAGACTCTCAATTCTGTCGTTGGCCACGGCAAGCTCACTCTCTAACTCATCTATCCTCTTCTTAGCCCCTCTAAGCAGTTTTTCCCGATATTTTAACTCCTGACGATTGCTTTCAAGTAAATCAACGATTTCGCGTTCATAAGATGATACCTTTTCATTGTCGTCGTCGTCAGAGTCATCGGAGGAGCCCTTCTCTTCCTTATCCCCAAGAGCCATTGAGCAGAAACTCTTGCGGGATCTTCGGCGCTGATGTGAGCGGCTCTTCGGTCTGTCCCCGAAGGCCATGAAGCAAAGGCCTGCTGGATCGTCCTTGTCCTTCCCCTTCCTGATGACAATCTCCTCATCGCTTGAGCTCGATGAAGAGGAAGAAGACGTAGACCGCTTGGAGTAGCTCTTCTCCATCTCAGCGAAGAAGGCCTTGTCGCGCTTCTTGTTCTCCTCGCCGGTAGTCCTTCAGGGCCTTTCTGAAGAATCTGGTCTTTGGCTTGCCCTTGTTGAAGGAGGAGCTGTCGTGCTTGCCGGAGTCGTGGAAGCCACCACCGGTGCCCTTCTTGTGTCCATTGCGCTTGGGGCAGTCGGCGATGAAGTGTCCTGGATCACCACACTCAAAGCATCCGGTCTTTGTGTCGTGTCTTTTGAACATCCTTTTGTCATAAACACGACGCACCCGGTTGTTAAAAAGACACAAATCATCATCTCCCAAAGACTCAAGCTGGTCCTCAGTGATAGACATCAAGGAGAACCCAGCACAGCTTACAGAAGAGGGATCAACAGAAGGTGTAGCAAGGGCCAGAGACTTTGATCCAGAGCCAGTGAGATTTGATCTCAACTGTGTATCAACCTCGGTGGCCTTCAGCTTGCTAAACAACTCAGAAATAGTCAAGGTATCATAAGATGTGCTCTCAATGATAGAGGATACCTTGATCTCCTAGATCTTTGGGTCCAAGGTATGGAGAACCTTGAGGGCCTGCTCGTGATCTGAGACTAACTGAACACCCTCACCCTTGTTGTCCCGAAGCTTGTTGATGATCGACTGAAAGCGACCAAACAAGGCTTCAACAGATTCACCCGGCTTCTGTGTGAAGTTCTCATATTCACGCCGGTAGGTCTGATAGAGTCGAGCCTTGACCTGGGCTGTCCCCTCATGGTGTGCCTGGAGGGTAGCCCAGATTTCTCTCGCAGTGGAGAGATGGCTAACACGCTCAAATTCAGTGGGACCTAAACCAGAGAACAGAATATTCACCGCTTTGTTGTTGTTCTGATGTTGGGCAATGATATCCGGAGAATCACGCTCATCAACAGGCAACACTGTGAAAGTAGTGTGAATGCAGATGTCCCAGATGTCTGAGCTTTGGCTCATCAGATAGGCTCGCATGCGAGTCTTCCAATAATTATAGCCATAAGCTTCCAAGGACGGGACCTTGCCAGGAGACGTCATGATCACTACTGGGGTTTAGAACCGGTTAAGGTATGGAAAAACCCTAACAAGGCTCTAATACCACTTGTAGGACCGAAAGTAGCGACCAGAGGGGGGGAATGGGCGCCTTAAAAATTCTTGCGAATCAATGGCCTGCTCCCAATACCCAACGCACCTCGACAGACTTAGCAAAGAAAAGTAAACAGAACAACAAGACCTAAAATGATCTAGCCTAAAAACGACCGGTGTCCTAATCGAAAAGACACCAACACGGTGCTTAGAGGCCGATTAAGATATCATCACAGAACGAATGCCAATTTCACTAAAGTTTCACCACATCACAGATGATCCATCAAACACAAGCAGAATATTCACAGTTTATAGGAAGTTCATCTAGTAAAGCAGACACACTATTTAACACATTTAATCTGGTCAAAAATAAATGCAGTAAATAAAATGTGCTCATAAATTTATCAGTGAATATCTAGAGCATTCTGAAATAAAAAAACTGAACAAATGGATTAATCACAGATGAACTATTCTGGAATTGACATGCAATATTTTTCTAAACAAAAAGTTCAGATCAAGACAATGAACGCAAGCTACAGTACTCTAAAGTAATTTAGCAACATGCATGTGAAGTATTAATCTGGATAGAAAATTGAGCAAATGATTAGGCACATTTCCCTATGCAAGATTAGGAGATATACACAAAGAGACGTGCAGCAACATTAAACATTGCAGATTTAATCCGGCCAGCCACTAAACAAAATGCTTGGACACGTTTTTCGAGAAAGAACAATTCATTTGCTATGCTAATTTCGTTGCTACAGTACTCACCGATTTGTGTCTGTGGAAGCTGCCGCTCGGCTGTGGCTGTAGAGCAGCAGTGGCTGCCTCGAGCCCTCCGCCTGCTCCTGATGTTCGCAAGTTGTAGCTGCCCAAGAAAAAAACGCCGGCGGCCGGTGGTTTTGCAGGAAGGAAAAGAAAGAGCCTGGCCAGCGATTGGAGAAAATAACGACGGCGGCTGCGGATTTTCTAAAACCGAAGGAACCCCGGCGGCGGAAGAATGAAGAACTCTCATGAAAAAGTGACCCAAACCTTTTTTCTGAATTAAAGTGTATTACTGAATGGGTAACCCTAACCCTAAGATATTGGGGCCTATTTATAGGCAGCCAATAAATGGGTAAAATGCAAAAATACCCCTGGGGTTTTTTACAGACGCTAAATAAAAATAGAAAGGACCGAAATGCCCTTAGGATTTTTTACAGACTCGACTGACAGACTGTGGGCCTAAAGGCAAAATAGTAAAAACCTAAATAAAGGTAACTTGTCCTGATGCGGAGCTTTCGTAGCAGCTACGGCTTCGCCTCCGGACGGTCAGATCCGAAATCAACGGTCGTCAGTTTTGCGCCGAAACTGACAAAGCGTCCACCGTCTTCGCACCGGGTACCCGGATTGGGCCGGCCCGATTCCGCGGCTCCCTCAGCCCGGCAATCACTCGCCGCCCGTGTACCTGAGTCAATCCCGGTCAACAGTCCAGTGGATCCTCTGTTGCTCCTAGCCCATGTACCCGGATTGGGCCAGCCCGACTTCGCGGCCCCTCTGCCCGACAGTCGCTTGCTGCCCGTGTACCTGAGTCACACGCGGCCCAGACGCAACAGGTCTTCTTTCTCTTTTCTGTCCTCTTTGATTATCGTTGACAATGACTCATCACATCTGGAGCCATGAGGCCCACGTTATTCAGCATGGCTCCTCAGAGTGAAAAACATAATGTGGCAGATTGGACTAGGCATGATCCAACATATGCAGACTGTCTGTCCTGAATGCAAAGGATCAGGTATGCAATATTTGATCCGATGGTTATGCTGTAACTTCCTGCAAAAATGTGACTTTTGGGGGGCTGCTTTATGATTGTAATGTTCTATACTTGATCAGGTGAAATCTTAAGTGACAGGGATAAATGCACAAACTGCAGAGCTATCAAAGTTGTTCAGGAGAAAAAGGTGCTTGAGGTTCATATTGAGAAGGGAATGCAACATGGTCACAAAATTGTATTAGAAGGTGAAGCTGATCAAGCGGTAAGTTTATTTTGTTTTTTCATACCAGCTGACTATTTGCAGCCCCACATACATCCAAGAGTTGCCGATGATCATGTTAATGAATATCTGTGCATGCACTACTTTCTCTATCTAATATATTGCAACGCGTGTTTCATGCTGTTGCAGCCTGACACAGTGACAGGAGATATAGTCTTTATCTTGCAAGTTAAAGAACATCCAAGATTTAAGAGAAAATATGATGACCTATTCATTGAGCACACAATCACTTTAACAGAAGCATTGTGTGGGTTCCAATTCATTCTCACCCATCTGGACAATAGGCAGCTTCTAATCAAGTCCAATCCTGGCGAAATTATTAAACCTGGTATCTCTTCCTCTTAAAATGCTAATTTTCTCCCACTTTGTATCGGCTGCAGCCATTTTTTGTAAATTTATTGACTTGAATATTTGTCAAAACAGGTCAACACAAGGCCATAAACGATGAGGGTATGCCACACCATGGCCGACCTTTCATGAAGGGCCGTCTCTTTGTGGAATTCAATGTTGAGTTCCCTGAATCTGGTGCACTCTCCCGTGACCAACGCTGGGCATTTGAGAAGATCCTTCCGCCTAAACCTGGGAAGCAATTATCAGATATGGATATGGATCAATGTGAAGAGACCATCATGCATGACGTGAACATAGAAGAAGAGATGAGGCGCACGCAGCATCAGAGGCAGCGAGAAGCATACGATGAAGATGAGGAGGCTGCTGCTCCAAGAGTACAGTGTGCTCAACAGTAAGAACACAAAATGTTTCACTTTCTAGCGCAAGTGATGATACCCCCATACAAGATACAGTAGTTTTAGGTGAGACTGCTGTTCGTTTTGGTGTACTATACATGTAAAATAAAATGGTGAATGCAAAAAACAAGTGTCATTTGAGATCTAAGCTTGTGGTAACAACATAAGTGGCTTTCTTGGCCTTCATTAGAGCAGCTGGCACATATTGACATTGTCCATTGGTGTCACAGGTGATTGTGTAACTAAAGTAGGACAGAGCAGAAGGTAGTGAATGAGCATTCGTTTCTGTTTGAGAATCTGGACCAGAGTATGAAATTACGTTGAAGCAGTCATCGGAATCCCTAATATGTGATAGACTTTATGAGAAAAGCTAATTTGTGTTTCTGAGCTGAGAAAGTGAGAAGTCCAAAGTCTGGCCAGAATTCCAGAAATTAGCTGGTATCTCTCCACCACACTCCAGGAATCATATAGCTAATTTCTAAAAGATACAGAGTTCTACTAGTAGTATGCTAGTCAGCGGTTCAGAAATTTTCAACTGTATGTCAGAAAAAACATTGACGAATGCACTCGATTTCGATGAATCAGCTGAAACTCCAGTTGAGCAACCTGTCCGATCTCCAGTACCCGGAGTAGAATAAGAGATTTCTGACCTTTTATGTCACTTAGTATTTAACCTAGTATTTATGATATTAAATATGTTTTCGTATAAGCTGATGTGATAAATTAATTAATAAGGAGAAATAAAAAATCACAGAAATTGAGTCTCATACAATAAATAAGCTTTTCACAAGAACCAAGAAAAACAAACGAGGAAATTGAAAAAGAAAGGATAGAGAAGATAAATGATTGGATGAAAATATTTTTTAAGAAACGATTCATTAGGAAGATAATATTTATGGATGATCTCTCACTTTCTTTCTTTTTCTTTTCATCTAAGATACCACATATAAATACTATATAAATACTATGGTTGGGATTGCCATAATTCATCTCCATTACCCGGAGCAGACTCCAGTAATTCTCAATCCTACTCGCTCCATTAATAACCCCTTTTTTGTCGGGTATATGTGCCTGAAAATTCTCCAAAGTTTCTCTGACAATCTGCCATAATTTACTCTACACGACGGCGGCGTAACCATGGGCTGTCTACTACCACCCGAAGTTCAGGTGTCCAGTCCAACTTGAGTGTTCAGAGTTGAGACTTCTACCAGCATGAATCACAAGTGCAACTGTGCAAGCCTCTTTGAGTGTGGACAAGGTTACTGCACGCCGTTCGCCTCTCATTGCTTGTTCCATTGAGCCACTGGTAGTAGGTAATGGTAAGTTGGTAAATTTGGTCAAGGTTGAAGCACTTGATCATTAATTAGTACTTGGCTATGTCAAACCAAGCACATTTTTTCCATTGGTTAATGTAGACGTACATGGTTAAATGCTTCATTGGTTAAGGCAAATAAACTACTCCTGGGAGTACGTCTTTGAGATCGACCAGGCGTCTTAAATTACGGTCGTTAATTACGTTACATACAGCCTGTTTGCGTTGCACTCTCAGCTGGACATTGGAGATGGGTATGCGGGGAGATATCATTGGGAGTAATAGTATAGGACTCTCCAGGAGTGCTATCTACGGCCGGTAACGTGCGGTTACTGTAGTAATCGACGAGAATTAATCATCAATACAGTAATTTTCCGTTAGGGCAGGGTACTTGCATTAATTACCCGCCGTTGGCATCTAGGGCAGCTCGTACCTGCGAATTTTTTTCGTCAGACCAAACGCTTCGGTTTCTAAAAATAAATCATTTTAGATATGATTTAAGATACGATGAGTAGTTAATTAGTATATATTTTATTTGTTTACATCTATTAAATATGATACGGGAGTAAAGACAATGCGAGAAACAGGAAGAAAGTAGTGCTATATCGGGAGTATAGACGTCCAAAGTACACAATAAAATATAAGAATCTTATTTTAGATAACTTTTCATACAAATCTAAAAAAACTTACAAAAAATAGAGGGAGTAACTATTAAGCTTGTATTGCCTTAAGGAGGTGCAAGGGCAGTTTTAACTTATAATATCTTAGATAGTGTCATATTTTACCATATCATTAAGATATTATTTTTAGAAACTATAATCTCTTAGTATATGTATATAATATTTTTATACTATTCTCTTATGTCTCTCCCTCTCATCTAATCATTTCCCTCTCATCTAATCATTTTTCCATCCATGTTTTGGACGTGTGAAAGACTTATTGTCTTACTTAAGACGATGTTTCCATGGTGTCTCTATTTTTATCCAGTAGCTATCTCAATTAATTTGATTAGCATCTTATATTTTTACTCACATGACTACTAATTAAATGCTTAAAACATCAGTTGTTGAGACTGCCCTAACTTAGTAACTTTTTGATACTACTGCTCTACCATGGCGACGACGTATTTACTCCCATTAATTCATCTGCAATCTGTTCTTGGGCTCGCATTTAAGCTAGCTTACTACGCATCAGCACCCACTACGTACTTTAGTGGTGGGTTTCTAATGCCCCGCCACTACAGTGAAAAACTACAGCGCCACTACGTACAGTACAGTGATTTGTAGTAGTGATATATATGTTGTAGCGCTAAAATTAGAAATGCGAGTATAGTTTCGTCACCTGTACATTCAGGACACTGGTACTGCTACTTGCTAACCCTACTCCGTCTTGCAACTTAAATCGCGTACCAACTGAAGAGCTAGCGCGCGGCAAACTGTGTGACAACTGATCTACGTTTTGCTGCATGCTATTTGTTATACGGAAGAAGTTTGATACAGTGGCCAACTTCGACGGCGAATTGTTATTTGCAAGTAGCTACGTACGAGTGCTGTAGCCTGTAGACTCTTTGAGACCGTCTAATGGACTACGGTGCGGTAGTATGCAACGTACCTGCCGAGTTCGTCGAGGATATATATTAATGAAAAAATTGATCATATATTTGTTTTAAATATATTTGTTTTAAATGAAAACCGAAGATCACATATCATTTGAGTAAATCTCATATATCATTAAGATGCAGAGAGTAAATTCTCGATTTCTAAAAAAAATAGCTAATGAAATCTCCTTACGTTAATAGGTTGGATAAGTTGATTGGGTAGTCAACTCCTTATCGGAGACTTGTACAAAATACAAAAAGGATTCTAATCAAAAAATTATATAACCATAATTATATTTTCATTTAATTATATAATTTAAGTATATATTTTTTCTTATGATACACACTTTTCTTTTTGAAAGCTCCGCGGGACAATTTACAGGAATATATCAAATATTAATAGGAGCTGAGAATTATGTGTCGAAACAACATAAAGACAAATCCACGAATCTTATCATAATCACTAGTTCATTTTTAACTATTCACTAACAAGTAATTACATTCAAATATATTAGTATTCAGAATTTAATTTAAGTTTTCTTTTGTCATTTGATTAAGTATGTGTTTTAAGTTAATTAAAATATGAGCTCGGTTTGTTGAGCCTATAAAATGGCGCTTTGTACTTGCTAATCAAGGGGCCGGGCTGTAAGTAGACACACGGTCTATAACTTAGAAGTAATGCTAGCTCCTTGTGCTACTAAGATCTAAGATGACCAATAGAGGTCGTTAATTCATTCGTAAGATTTGCTAGGATAGTAAAGAATATGGCTGAAATAGTTGATGGATGCTCCTAGCTAGCTGGTACACCACAGCCGTCCGATCATCGATTGAGTTATCTATAGTCCTTCCCACCCTGAACACACTCAGGATTTCAGATGATATTCAAACAAGACCACTGGCAGTAAAATGTATCATTGATCTTTAATTTTTAAACGGTTTAGACTGATTTCTATTACTAACCTAATGAAAGGCAGTGGAATATATATAGAGAGGAAAATTATTTTGTCCAATTTTTTTGATGTGTGGGTTAACGTGATAATTTTCTATGTGTGAAATCCTAACTGTGCAATCTTATTGATATGACGCCATTAGCATGCTTCTGAAGGTAGGGATGAGCTAGTATTATATAAAAAAATTGCTAACGACAGCTATACCTAGATTATAATTAATTAAAAGCAATAAACCATCTTATAAAATCGATTAGTAGAATTGATCTACTGAAAATATAATGGTACATATAGAATGCACCATAACAAATACTCTACATAGAGCATCTCCAAGAGAAGCTCTAAAGAGTTTCCTTCTTTAAATTTTTGGGATTAAAATTAAAGAATCACCTCCAATAAGTACTCCAAATGGTTGCCAAATTAAAATAAAGAATTCTAAAATTAATCATTTTATTTTCTATTTCTAGGGAACATACTCCCATACTTCAATTTAATGACTTTATTAGAGAAAAACATATTTAAAGATATTTACATTTCAAAATGAATCTAAAAATTCATATAAAGAGTCAATTTTTAGAGCTATTCTTTTAAAACCGATTGCAAGAATTGATCCACTGAACGTACATATAGCAACGATACTCTATGTAGCAAACTAGCAATTTGGAACCCACGAATTCTATCCTATTTCTACCGAAAAACAGACTAATTCCGAGCATGAAATTTCTACAAAATCTCACGAAACTGTGCACATCTCCCCCCTCTCTCGCCGAGCAAGACGCGTTGGCTGCCTGGCTCGCGGTTGGTTGCCATTCGGTTGGTGGGGTTTTGCGTGCGAAACCGCCGCGATTTGCTTGAGAAGAGCGTGGTTTTCCTCATCTTCCACCTATCGGCGCGCGCGCCGCAGGCGACGCTCTCACGTGGCTTCTCGCACGGCACGACGCGCGGTTTCCTTTTCTTTTCTTCTCATGTGCGTGCCCCCATTGGGTCATGCGCGCGCGAGAACGTGTTGCACGAACGCTAGCCACAGTAGATAACCCCCGAAAGAGCTAGCTAGCAACAATGACGGCCTCCCCTGCATTTAATCGCGTTGCGTTAATCACACGTCTCGGGGTGCTAATTCCATGCCTTGATTCTCTGGATCGAAGCAGAAAGACTTCGCGTAAGAATTTTTTTTAACTGCAGTGACAGGAACGAGCATGAACCAAAGTTTCACTTTTACCCTGTCCGTCACCTGGCGTAGCTGGATTTGTGTTTTTTTTACTGTGAAGCTCTGAAAGTAGCGCTCGTTGCTGAAGCTTCTGAACCGAATCAACCAATATTAATCGTGCTTCCGTGCACACGATCGAGCTCTGCGCAAGTACACGCCCGTGCGAGAAAGCGTCGTCGTGCTGGAAGATGCCGAGATTGAAAAAAACGGCTGAAGCGTAGAAGGAATTAATCTCCGGCGTGCAGGCGCTTCGTTTCTTCTCCGTTCTACTAGGAGAAAGAACGGCGCCTAGTCAGGAAGCTCATAAATCCCTTTCCTCGTACCCCCACATACCTTCCGGGGTATCTCTGAAAACGATCTACAGACAACGGATCGCAATTCAATCCGGATGCTACGTGCAAGAACACATAAATCACACACATACACATGCTTGCCTGACACAAAATGAGATCCCCTAACGTCGTCCAACCATTCCGTTGGAGCTGATGGTGTGAAGCCATCTTGCCGCGAATTTTCACCTTCGGTCGCTGCGAAGTTGTCTGGTTTCGCCCGAAGCTCATATCCCATCGATCCCAGCTGAAATCTCAGAGGACGGTGTGACGAGCGAACTGACATCACATCCTATAAAACTTTCGACTCTGAGCTTTCTCAGACGAGAGTAGTGTTAGGAATCTTGAGATTGATGATTTTTCGGGAAATTCTTGTATCACGTCCTAATACATGGTTTTCAATTAAAATCGAGTATTTGTGTTCTTCTCTAACAAAATAACAAAAATATCGCAACGACTTCCATTAAAATTGGACCTTTTCAAGCCTAATTTTGGTTCTTGGATCGATCGAATCGCCCCCGACCTGCAGCCGGCTCAACCCATTTTCTGAGTAAATTCAAAAAAAAAATGAAACTGAGACTAAGTTTGAAATTTTAAAATTTTGATTTGAACCATAGTGCCAAAAAAAAAATTGATTCGAAGGTAATAGTAATTACTATTCACCATCCAACCACTTGTTCTTTCTAATCTTATCATCTAATTCAATCTTCAATCTCAAATATTCATCTTCAAATGAAAAAAAATCAAATTTACCCTCTATCAAATCGAATATGAATATATATGTATATACGTAGGTACGTATATCCTTTATATAGCTCAAACGCCGTACAAAGTATCCTGAATCCCTTCTTAAGGAAGTCATTGGTCAATCTGAAAATTACTTTTTCCTTTTCAAATTCAAATTCAAAATTCAAACTCCCCTTTTCTTCATTCAAACTTGCAACTTTTCTTTCTTTGCCTTTTCCTTTCTTCTTTTGTTTTTCACTATGCCTACCTATCTTTGTTGAAAAGAAGTTGTTACCAGAGTATACCCTTGAGGTATACGACTAGTTTTTATGATTGACAACATTTATGTGTGAAGTGGAAAGTCGAAAGACTTTACAAGGAGAGATGTGAGGAGCCAAAACTATTTAAGTGATCCATAAAACTGGATTTAAGTTGAGATTGCAATAAAAATGGAAACAACTTCCCTAGAGTATGGATAAGCTAGTACCAAGAAACGACATAATAGATAATATATTGAGATGATGTTTTGTGATAAGTTGAATTGATGGAAAATATGGTGAGATTCATTGCAAAGCAATCTCAGGATGGTAAAAATGTGAGAAATAGTTTGGTTATTGAATATCATTGCTATACATAGAAGCGGTTAGAGGCTGGGACCTCTATCCATAGATATAAGCACTTAAAAGTTTTAAACTATATTATATTTCTTCTGAGAACCATTACCGTTCTTTATATCTTTCATGTATGTTTCTTCCCTAAACTTGCTGAGTACTTTCAAGTACTCAACCTTTTTTTACGTCCCTAAGAGTTTGCTAATCTTTCCGAAGATAAGGTGAACTATGAAGATTAAGGTGAAGACGTTGCCGTTGAAGACCCAAAAGATTAAGATTTCAAGCCTAGTCCCAAAACAAATGATTTAGCAGGGCCGACCCTATGGGGCGGCCACAATGTGCGACGGCCGAGAGCCCATGCCGAGAAGGGGCCCAAGCCTATATATATACAGTATACATTGATACACGATCGTTATCAGCCCAAGATTTTAAAGTTATGAGTATAAATGCTACTCTCAAACACATTGAAGGTGTCCTATCATATTTTAAGAAGTATAGATATGAAGGTTTCATTTCTAGTATGGATACAACAAAAAACATTGCATCTGAATTGGATATAGAGCTAATATTTCCTACAAAACGTCAACGAACGAGAAAGAGACATTTTGATGAGCAAGATGAAGACGAGAAAATACAACAATCTGTTGTGGACTCCTTTAAAAGAGAGTACTTCCTAGTTATGATTGATAATGCAATTGCTTCATTAACTATTAGATTTGAGCAGATGGCGGCATTTGATAATGTCTTTGGGTTCTTGTTCAACTTAGAAATTTTGAAATCTTTGGATGAAGTTGATCTTTAGGCACACTGCAAGATTTTTGTGGATAAATTTTCTCATGATAACTCATCCGATGTTGAGATCAATATTTTTTTTAGAATTAAAGGTATTGCAAGTGACTTTGCCAGATTCTTTGATGTCAGCGCCTGAGATTCTCAAGTTTGTTATGGATGCAAATTGCTATCCAAATGTTTTAGTTGCCTATCGAATTTCCTTAACTATACATGTGACTGTAGCTTCTGCCGAAAGAAGTTTCTCAAAATTGAAATTGTTGAAGAACTATTTGAGATCAACTGTCACAAGAAAAGTTAAATGGCTTGGCTATGTGCACCATCGAGAAGGATATCTTAGACACTATTGATCTCAATATCGTCCTTAATGATTTTGCATCAAGAAATGCCCGAAGAAATATCTTTTTATAAGAAGCAATGAATATGATGGAGTTCTATTCTTATTTAAGATAATCATATAGTTATACAAGTACAAATATAATGTTTTTAGTCTACATTATTTCTCGTTGTTGATAATTATCAGACATGTTAAATTAAAATATATTATTGAATTTGTTACTCCTTTATACAAATAAAATTAGCTCATATATTATAAGGTTTATGGTTTAGAGGGGCCGTTGGCATGAATTCGCCAGAGGGCCCTCAAAATCCTAGGACCGGCGCTGTGATTTAGACATTAATTTATGCTTACATGTGTATTATATTTTGCTTTTGTTGGATCTTTATAATGCTTGCCGTTTAAAGAGGTATATATTTAAAAGCAGCAACGTAAGACTTAAATGATGTAATAAGTAGGTGTGGAATAGAATTGCCATAAAATGGAACAAATTCTCTTTTGAATTTTGTTCGTTTTCGTCTCGACTCATCCATTTTAATGGTATTTCCGTTATCATTACACCGATCTCCGACAACATTGTGACGACGTGCCACAGCATATCGCATCGTTGCGCCAAATCATTTTGTACGCAAGCGAACACTGTGCCTAAATAAAGATCGTGTTAAACTAATCTGCAGGTTCTAGAGATAGTTTATTTGGGATGGGCTGATCGATCCAGCTTTGCCCTCTGCAATAGATCAATTGACTTGCATCAAGTAGTACTAGTTAACAGTGACCAAAAACGATTCAGCAAGAGGGACCAACGGGTTCACCGTGAAAAGGTTTATAATCTAGATCAGAAACGGGTTTTTTTTTGGGACCAGTCAGAGATCGTTTGTTCGTAGTAACAAACTTGCTTAAGCCCGTTAAGTTTCAACGCTAAAAGGAAATGCCAAAGCCTAGAACCTTCTCCGAGCATGTTAGTACATTAATACCACAGTCTGAATGTTTAATTTAGACGCGCGTGATCGAATAAGTCAAGCAGAGAGAGAGAGAGTCGTTGCATGTATTTGCTGTATCTTTATTGTTCTGCTTGGTACACGGTAATTTCGTTGAAATTTTGCATGAGTTTTACATAAAACATGTCAATTGTGGAATATTTTAAGTGTATTATGAACTTTACCTAGTTTTTTTGGCAGAGGTTTTCTTAAATAAGATTAAAAAAGCTTTTAATTGTTGCGTTAGTTTCAGCTTGCTCATGTATGTTAGAGCATCTCCAAGAGTTAATTTAAAAATTGATTTCCTATATAATTTTTTGGATCCATTTTTGAGGATACAAATAGTTTAAATATATTTCCCTCCAATAGAGTCCCTAAAGTAAATTATGTGAGTATGTTCCATACAAGTAGGGAATACAATGATTAATTTTGAGGATCCTTTATTTTTGAGAGTTATTTGAAGTATTTATTGGAGGAGATTTTTTAATTCTAATTCCAAAAATTTAGAGAAGAGAACCTTTAGAGTTTTTCTTGGAGATGCTCTTAGTCTTACTCCTCGAGTGGAAAAAGATGTCAAGCTTGCTCATGCAACTTGTTCTTAAATACAGTTGAGAAAACTTATATAATTATAAAATAATTTTCTATAACAAACTTACCAATAAAATTTTCATTTAGCCAATGCAAACTACGAGATTCAGAGTACATTTGGTCAAAGTTGAAATGTACGAGTGGTCGGAAAATGGTTGCTTTCTCATCGGAAGGTCGCAAATCTTAATGAAACTAATTTTTTTTCGTGCTCTAAATTAACCAATGAAAAAACTTGCGTAAAAGGTAAAAAGAGAAACAAAATGCTTCTTTAATACCTCGTGGGCCCACCCCGGAAGAGTAAGCTGCCACTATTTATAGCAAGAGCCACACTACTCTACTGTCCTCACTTCCATCGTCTCTTCTTCTCAGCTGGGCAGCTGGCTAAGACGGCCTTCGCGGCTTCGACGGGGAGCCATGGAAGCAGACGCGAGCCATACACTCACCACATCCTCTTCCTCCTCCTCACTCTCCTCGTCGTCGTTATCTAGTTCCTCCTCCAGCTCCTCCCTCGTCGACAATGGCGCCGCGCAAGAGATGACCAAGAACACCAAGCCGGAACACTCGAAGAAGCGCAAGAGAGCCGATTCGCCGCCGGTCACCGAAGAACCCAAAGGAGCAGCCACCGAGGATAGCAGCATCTGCAGCACCGACGACAACGGGGCGATCGGCAAGGTACAGGTGCGACAGGAGGCGGCAGCGTCCGGCGACAGCAGCACCGCCGCCTCGAGGAGCGGCTTCAAGCACCCTTCGTACCGCGGTGTGCGTCGCCGGAGCTGGGGGAAGTGGGTGTCGGAGATTCGGGAGCCGCGCAAGAAGTCGCGCATCTGGCTCGGCACTTTCCCCACCGCGGAGATGGCGGCGCGCGCCCACGACGTGGCCGCGCTGGCCATTAAGGGCCGCACCGCGCACCTCAACTTCCCGGACCGCGCCCACGAGCTGCCTCGCCCGGCGTCCACCTCCCCCGCGGACATCCAGGCCGCCGCCGCCAAGGCTGCCGCCGAAGTGCAGTGTGAGGAGTCGTCGTCATCACCCACCGCCGAGCAGCCGGAGGAAGAAGCTGCCTGCCCGGAAACGATGCACGCCGACGGTGGTCACCAGGACAATGCCCTATTCGACCTACCCGACCTTCTTCTCGACCTACGAGACGGGCTCTTGTGGTCGCCGGTGTGGCCAACGGCACTAGTCGCCGAGGAGTACGACGGCGGCGACGTCGTGCTTAATGAGCCACTCTTGTGGGCCGAGTAGCCATTTTACCTTCTGGGCTCATGTCCCCATGATTAGGCTACTACAACTGCTCTCAAAAAGAAAAAAACATTATCTCTATATTAGTATACTTAGTACAGCTATTAACGAAGTTAGTCTGGTTGTGTTTGATTCCGCCATGAAGCCGGTGTGCTTTGTGTACCACGGATTAAACGATCTCGAAATTAATTAATTCGATTGCGAAAATTTCTCAGCTGATTGCGTTATTGATGTGCATTTTATTTTGCCAATGTGGTTGTGACGGGCTGCCCCCCTGCCGGCCGTTTGAAGGTCGTTTTTATGGTGCGGTGAAACAGTAGGCAGCATATCGGCAAATCAAAACGAAGCGTCACTTGTTGCACCTCAATAATTTCACAATGAGTTTGGCCATGAGTGCACGGACTTTTGTGTTAGTGTCGCTGCGTGCCTACATCACTCTCTCCACCACCAAAGAGCGCTTTCACAAATTCTCACCGGATTGCTCCAGTTCAGAAAGTCTGGATCTTGCAGCTGCCACGTCGTTATTACGAGCAGCTAGCTCTCTTCCGTCGACAGGGAGAAAAACTTTAAAAATGACAACTGGTCATCGCCTCAGCTCCTCCTCCTGCTCCTCATAGCTTATTTTACTATGCGTGCTACTGTTTTTACAGAACTTAATAACAATATTCCCCTGTCTCTCCTGTAGCAATGCAGCAAGTTTCAGGGAAAACAAAAAAAACCACGATCCAATGACTCGTAGGTTAGGTACAGAGCGCACTCGCAAGGGTCCAACGTACTGGCGTTCTGCCAGCACGCCAGCCAAGTCCGTCAGTTTCAGTAACCTTCTCACAAATCACAATCCCATCTACCTTTCCCTAATCAATCACGCTATTAGTCGCAAATTGAGGATCTTAGGTACACGTAACCCAGGCGCGCGCGCGCGCGCGAGCCGCCGATCGATGCGACCGTGTCACATGCGCAACACATGGCCAGATGAGCAATGCGTCGTTGCAAGCTGCAGGCGTGGCCGATGAGGCGAAGCCGCGCTTGCTAGCTAGCTGTCTAATTGGTGACGCGTCATGCATCCATGCGGCTAGCTGCAGCTGCAGGCGCGAGCGAGGCCTTGCTTGTCACCGCCCGGCCCGACCGGTGGCGCGCGGCGGGGCCCGGCAGGCCGGCCGGCCGGCCGGCGACCTTACGGTAGGTGAGCGGTACAGAGATCGTTCGCTGCCGGTTCAATTGCTCGTGGTTATCGCGCGCGCTCGCGCGCAATCGATCGATCGCTGGGGGTTTTGCGTGGATTTGGACATCGCGATATATGTGAGGACACCTAATCGGTTAGCTAGCACTCAACAGAATGTTGGTGAGACCAGCCGATCGATCGATCGGTCGAGCTGATGAGCTCTAATTCAGTGCTTGATTTATGATGCGTACGTGCCTTGACCAAGCACTCATGTAACTATGTAAGTGCTAACTATATATGAGCTCCCATCTGATGCTCTGAAGCGAAAATTTTAATAGGAGAATTTGTTGGGGGTGTTTAATTAGCCTACACGTACGGTTCCTGTATAAAACAGACTCATTGTCTTTATCCGAAGAATTTTCGTGGTAAACTGCATATATATTGTTCTCAGACATGAATATCCACCAATCAGTGTTTGCTTTTGTCCCCTTAAAGCGAAATAATTAGTAGAGCTTAAAACGAAAGCTAGAGAACTTAAAGAGACGTGTAAACCGTATGTGAGCATCATTCATGCAAAAAGAGTGTTGGTTTATTTAAAAAGAGCGGAATAGCGTACTTTTCTAAGATCAGAGCAACCGACGAGAGGCTATTGCCGATTTTTTTTTAAAAATAATACATATTTTTTTTTGAAAATTTTCAACTCTATATACCTGATTAAAAAACTGCAAAATTAGATAATTGTCGGCAGACTATCGACCGAACCAGCCCACGTTGACCTTAGTTCAGCTGATGGTTGGCTGAACCAAACCACGTCAACCTGGTTCAGCTTATCATTGGCCGAACTAGGTGCCAACGCTCCCACCGCGCGCCGCACCCATGCCCTTGCGTTGCCACACCCATGCCCCTGCATGCGCGCCCGCCTCACCCCCACCGCCTCACCTCCCGGCCCACACCCCGCCTCGCCCCCACCGCCTCATCCACCGCACCCACTCCTAGCTCCATTTAATGAGTGCAGCGGCGAGGCACAGGAGCTGATGCGGCAGCGCGCGGGTGTAGCAATTCACGGGCGTGGGCACGGGCATGGGTGCAGCAGTGCGCAGGCACGATGCAGGCATGGGCACAGGCGCGACGGGCACATGCGAGCGCTGGTTCGGTTGAATCAGGCTTACATAGCTTGGTTTTCCATGGACCAAACCAAGCTGACGTGACCTTGGTTTGATCGACCATTCGCCGAACCACGACCATATCAGCCTGGTTCGGCTGAAAGGTGCCTAATTTTACAATTTTTTAAATTAGATATACAGAGTTGATTTTAAAAAAATATTATTTTAATTTTTTTGGCTATTGCCTATGAGATCAAAGAAGATACTCCCTTTGTTCAGTTTTGATCAGTGCCTAATAAAAAAAGAAATAATTTAATTTTGATATCTGTACTACTTCATCAATATATCAATACATGCATAACTATTTGAATTCTGCACAGCTCTTCGATGCATCATTATTTCTAAACTAGTTTTTGTATGAAAACAAAACAATCATATGTTTTTACGCTGCTATGAATGGACGTAGTATTGAACAAAGCAAGACCAAGTTATTTCTAACTTATTAAGTTTGCTTATATCTTTATTTTTGTTTGCCTTACCTTCTGTTCTCTACCCTCTTAAACCTGTGTTTTTTCCCTTTAATGTATGAACTTTTGTTTTCCTCTTTAATACATTAGGCGGAGCTCCTGCCATTAACAAACTGTATGCATGTGAGCATAAAAGATCGATTGAGACGAACAAAATTGGTCAAAAGTCCTATTCTATTTAGAATCAAACATCCAAAATTTGTATGGAACTACATATGCACAGCACAGTAGAGAATACGATAGACGAGCGTGCATTCTTGCATGTGACATTGATGCCCTGCAGGGTGTTAATTACTTTCTCTGAAACTAACGCATGTGGCCTCGATCGATCAGCTAATCAATCGCATTATTCTGCCCATCAATATAATATGACGCCTCGATCAGTCGAAGTGTAGCTTTCAGGCACGGAGCGCCATCTATTATTGTTTTTGCCAGCCGTCTCCATTACTATCACGCTGTTCTTGCCGGAAAAAGACCACTTATATGGAAGTAATTAAGCAATGGACGTATTAACCACTCTTTATTTCGCCAATGGAGCTCGTGCATGGACATACTAACCACTCTTTATAACTTGGATATATATGGGCACATCATACTCATGTACTCTGCGACTTTTTGACAACTATATTCTAGAATTCTTTGGTTTGATATATATATAATTCTGTCATGTCTCCCATTGTCGTCTCTCCATATGGGCATAGCTAGCTACTCGTCATAGCTTACGAAGAAGCGGTTTGGACAGGGCATTCAGTATAAGGTCAAGTGAGAAATGAAGCAAGGCCCATCTCAAATTCTCAAGATATGGTAATCAATTAATCATCATTATTGATCACAAAAGTGTCTGGTGATACCATAATAAAAGGCTTTAATTTTCTTCGTTTTCAGATGGACGTATAATAATATAGCGTTTTTTCAGTCTCAGATTGCGGTCGGTCCATAGGAATGAGTCGTCCTGATGAATTAATGCACGTTCTCATCTTCTTTCGTTTTTTTGTTTAATAGTCGTGCTCGCGTTTAGCATAAGGTAATTAAATTAACACCTCAACCGATCATCTGGGCTTTCGTGCAAAGTTGGCGTCCAACTGAACTGACCAAGTTTATACAATGAAATTCCTACTGCCGCGCGGTGATACTGTTTATTAGTGTGTAACAAAGACTCGGATTTGCTTTGAACATAAATTAAGGCAACTAGAGACGATAATTCACCCACGCACCGTAACCAGGAATGGTTTTGCCATGATCTTCTCATTGTGTTATTGACAGCTCTAAACACAAGATCACAGAGTGGAACATGGTTCAATATTCTAGTTATAAGACAGGAAAATTCAGATACTAACACCGTAACACGGGTTTACTCATCAACTGTTAGCTAGACTTTGCCCCTTTTCTGCTTTACACCGATTGATGTATGCTATCATGCTAACTACCTTTGTCAGAGAACTATTAAACTGTGTGCTGAAGCAGACTTTGACATTAGGCTACTAAACCTCTTCATCTCACTCTCCCAAATTTTATCCAGTCAAACAAAAAAATATACTCCTACAAAATGGGCAACCAGATTCGGCTGGCCAAATCGAACTCTCTGCTGACCAAATCTGGCAAGCCAATTCGGCTGACTATTTGTGTGCGCGGCTGTGGAGGTGCCCTACCAGTCGCCCATGCTCACTCTGCCTATCACCGGCGCTGCCTCGCCACCGACGTCACCCCTCACCTAGGCCGATGTTGCCTCACCGCCGGCGTTGCTCCTCACCTAGGCCAGTGCTGCCCTGTCGCCTCACCATTGGTCGATGCTTCTCTACGCTAGCCTCGCACCTATGCAGCCATGCTCAGGCTGGCGTTGCTCCGCATGCAGGCGGTCATGCCTAAGAAGAACAAAAGGTGGCCGCGCCTAGGAAGAAGAAAGGGTTAATAGCTTCCGTGCCACCGTTATTTCCTGAAACGCCAAAAATACCATTACTATTCGTCTATTAGCCTACATGCCATTACAATTCTCCGATCGATTCCCATATGTCATTAGGCCCACCTGCAGGGTGTCTGATTTTTTGTTTTTCCCGAACTGCCCTTCTTCTTCTTCCCTTGTCCATCTGTGAGCACCAACTCCACCAGCTTCTCGAGGCTTCGCACCTCCGCGTCCTCGGCCTCCTTGATCAGCTTCACCGCCTCGGTCACCCGATTGCCGTCGACATCCTCTGTCTCTTGTGCCCGCTGGCTCAGCTCGTCGTACTCTTCCACCGTCAATGTCACGCTGCCTTCCACGTCTTGGCTTTGTGCATTTCTTGCTGGTTTGCCTTCCGTCATTAGCGCCGCCGCCGAGGCAGCGGCGACCTCCCCCGACATGGTCGCGGCTAGTATCTCCTGCTTCACCGGCCTTGGCGACTTCCACATCTTCCTCTGCTCTTGCCCCGTACGCCGCTGCGAGTGCGGACTTCACCCGGCTCAGCTCCTCCTCAAGGGACGGGATGGACGCCGCAATGACTCCTTTCCGCCGCCGCGCGGCGAGCTCAGCCCTTTGCATCGCCAGATCAGCGTTCAGCGAGGCGGCGGCGACGTGCAGGCACTTGACCTCATCCTTGGCCTTGTCAATGTTCTCCTTCACGTCCTTGAGCTCCTTCTTGGTCTTGTCCAGCATCGCCCGTGAGCTCACCGTCGGCTTCTCTTTCTCCGTCGCCTCTTCGCCTAGTGTTTCTTCGACCGCGCGGGCGAACAGTTCGACTCTTAGGCTCACAAGCAGTTCGGAAGCCACCGCCACCTTGGATTCGAGATCTCTCTCTGCCATTAGCGCGTCCACCAGCTTCTTCACCTCATGTTCGGCTAACTCCAACTCCAACTCGGGAGTTGGTGCTCACAGATGGACAAGGGAAGAAGAAGGGCAGTTCGGGCAAAACAAAAAATCAGACACTCTGCAGGTGGGCCTAATGGCATATGGGAATCGATCGGAGAATTGTAATGGCATGTAGGCTAATAGACGAATAGTAATGGTATTTTTGGCATTTCAGGAAATAATGGTGGCACAAAAGCTATTAACCCAAGAAGAAAAGGCGGCCATGCCAAGGAAGAAGAAAACCAAAGAAAGAAAGCAAAAGAAGAGTAAAGGGAAAAAAGAAGAGAAATATAAATGAAAAGAAGAGAAAAAACATATTTTAAAAAATTTCTATAATTTGAGAATTTGAAAATTTTATAATTTAGGGATTTCTAACATTATAAATTGAGATTTCAATGAGAAATCAAATCTTTTGGGATTTAAAAGTGAGGAGTAATTTTTTTTAAGAGTTGAAAATAGAGAGTCTGTTAGAGTATGTTTTAGTTATAAAGAGAAATATTTTTAGAAAGTTAGCTAAATGAATAAATGGAGAGACTTTTGGATATGCTCTTACATGTGCTTCCATGCTACAGTTGGTCGGTTAGTATAAACCGATGACAAGTTTGATTCAAAATTCAAATATGAATTTGAATTTTTTTAAAATATCATGAAGTTTTAATAAATATTAGGTGGTTTATGGTGAAATTTATTTTCAAAACTATTAAAATTTCACAAAATTATGAATAAAATAAGATCGGTAAAAATAAAAAAATTGCCCCAACCTAAAAACCATAGTAGACATTTTATTAAAAAATGCTATTACTATATTAATCTTGCTCTACAATTTAATTCAACCAAAAAACAGTAAATTTCAAGTTAATTTTTTATCACTACAACAAAAAATATATTCCTATAATTTTTCTAGATCTTTCCTATGTTTTTATGATTTTTATACATTTTATATGATTTTTTCCTTCTTTGAATTTTCCAAAAACCTTTGAACGGTTACCACGACCGAATTTTTTAATAATATTTTTAAAACAAAATTTTAATTTTGGTACGCGGTTTGAAAAAATTACAAATCTGGGCACATGTCAACACACTATCAACCAAACTATGCCATGTCATCCTAGTTCGACCGAACTAGCTGTTGGGGCTAGTTCAACAAAACGTTGATGTGGGGCCTGGCAAATTTTAACCGATTGTTGACAAAATCGGGCCATGTGGTCTAGATTAGTCTGACCATGTGCTCAAATTTGCCACGTGGCCTAGATCGACACATGGTCTACCGAACTAGGTCAAATCAAATATATTATTCTCTGTAGTATGATATAATAAATTCATATACCTCACTTGACAAAGCACAAGCCTTTCAAACTGAATGTTGTGGGTTCGAGTCTCATGGTGGGCTGGGACTCGAACCCACGACTAAAGAGTTGTTGTAGATGACATTGTATTTGATTTAGTCTACATCGACAGACCATGTGATGACCTAGGTCACGTGGCAAATTTTGGTACATGGTCGACTGATCTAGGTCACATGGCCTAAATCGACTAACTAACTGACAAAATTTGTCAAACGACTGACCGAAGTAGTTGGGGGCCTTAATCACCCATCAGGTAACTATTTCTTGCAATTTTTTGAAAATAGTGTACCAAATTTATTTTTTGAAAAATATATTATTTTTTTAAAAAATTCTACCACGACTAACATGCTAGTTACTAACGTGTAACCAGTGGTTACTATACCGAGGCAAAATGATCGATAATCGTTTTGTTCAAAATTTTGAATTCAATTTTGGCTAGTTTGCCATGGTTACCGAGCAGTAACCGCACACCATTACCATAATCCGGCCATAGAAACCAAACTATTAACAAGGCAAATCAAACAATAATTATTTGGTTTAAAATTTTGAATTCAAAATTTTAAAATTAGTTTTTGGCCGATTTACCACCGTCACCGAGCGATTCTCCCTCTTGTTTAAAATTCTCCCCATTTAGCAGAAGCAAGAAATAAAATCTCCCCCTTTGGCAATGTAGCAATCAAGATGACAAAAATGATGCTAAAAGAGGTGTGAGAGTAGAGTGTATATGAAAGCTTCTAAGACATGATTAACAACAATTACAATACAAAGCAAATATTTGCCTTGAATATTTTATAAAAGTACTGTATGATAAGCTCAAGTGAATACTATCTAATTAAAATCATGAGCAAGCAGTTTTTATATTTTTTCAAACAAAAGCATCACCACTCATACTAGTAGACTAGACAAGATAAGCCATGAAGTGCAAAAGCTAGGAAATATCTACCTAGATAAGCTTATCCAAAAACAAGGAGCTTCAACAAACTTGTTATTCAAAATTTTCAAGCTTTTTGTTCCCTCTTTCTTTTTGATTTAGTGCTAGGGGTTATTTGCTTTTCAACCTTATACTGACCGACCAAGCTAAGATTAGGTCAAGCAAAGACCATCAGAAGCATAAAACATTGGTCTTGACATACACTGTAGTGTCTCAATTTATACCAAAGTGTTATGGTAAGCAGTTTAGAATAAAAGCAGTGCGACAAAGCAAACCCATCTAGATATTTTAAATTTTAGCACACAAGGCATGGATTTCAATTTCATGATTTTTTATATATCATCTTTCAAAACAAGATTTCCATGAAAAGTATTTAAAAGTTCAAGTTGCATATTTGCATCTAGTGAAAAGGACTTAGCTCCTAGGTATGTAAAATATAGGAAAAGTATTCATCCTACACATGCTAGTTACTAGACTAAGCGGTGACCATGTTTTAAATTTTAAGAATTAAAAGCGATGCTCATAACAAATATCAGATATATTCAATAGAGAAAAATCAACATGATCATAGACAATAATTCAAAGGTATATATATGCATGTGTATGTAAAAGCAATTAATCATATGATAGAAATTTATGAATGCAATAACACAAAACTCCCCCTCACAAAATGCCATACAGATGACACACCAAGCTCTTCTCTCAAAAATGCAAAATGAGAAGCATCAAGAGGCTTGGTAAAGATAATAGTAAGCTGGTTCTGGGTGTCTATGTATTGCAGTTCAATGTTCCTCTTCTCATTGTGGTCTCTCAAAAAGTGATAATGCACATCAATGTGTTTGGTTCTAGAATGCTGAACTGGGTTGTTGACTAAGATAATGGTACTAGTGTTATCACAAAGAAGTGGAATACCCTTAAAATCAAGCCTAAAGCCTGCAAAGTAGAAACCATCCATAAAATCTAATCGCAACAGCTAACAGCAAATACATATTTAGCCTCAATAGTAGACTGCACAATGCTAGACTGTTTGTGAGAAGATGAATGCATAAGAGAAGAACCCAAAAAATGACAAGTACCAGATGTACTTTTCCTATCAATTCTACAACCAACAAAATTAACATCAAAAAATCCTCTAAGACACAGAGAAGATGATGCAGAATACTAAATGCCGAATTCAAGGGTATGCCTGAGATACCTTAGTATGCGCTTCACGACTTGACGATGGGAAGACCTCAGAGACACTTGAAAATGAGCACACAGACATACATAGAAATGTATGTTTGGTATCGTGGCCATCAAGTAGAGGAGGGAGCCGATAATGCTCCGAAACTCCTTCTGATCACCTTCTTCACCATATTTATCTAGGTCAAGCACAACTGAGGTAGCCATTAGAGTGACTAATGGCTTCGCATTTCTCATGTCAAAGCACTTCAGTAGGCCCTTGGTGTACTTCATATGATCCATGAAAGTACCTTGTTTGCATTACTTGATTCATAAACTAAGAAAAAAAGGTCAGCTCGTCCATCATTGACATCTCGAACTCCCTACTCATAGAATCTATAAACTCGAAAACAAAAGCATGAGAAGAGCCACAAAAAATAATGTCATCAACATATATCTGAACAAGGAGGAAATATTTGCCATGCTTGAGAGTAAACATGGTTTTGTGAGCAGAGCCCATTTTGTACCCATGCTCAAGCAAAAAGGACCTAAGCCAGTCATACCAAGGCCTAGGTGCTTGATTGAGCCTATACAAATCTTTATGAAGTTTAAAGACTCTATGGGATACTTGGGATGTTCAAAGCCGGGGGTTATTTGACATAAATATCCTCTCTTATAAGACCATTAAGAAAAACACTTTTGAAATTCATTTGAAAAGTTTGAAATCACGAGAAGATGAAAAAACAAGCAAAATCCTCATGGCCTCATGTCAAGCTATAGGAGCAAAGGTCTCTCCAAAATCAATCCTCTCGACTTGAGAATAACCCTGAGCAACAAATCTAGCCTTGTTTCTCACAATAGACCCATCATCCTCCTGTTTGTTTTTAAAAATACATTTTGTGCCAATGATATGAACATCCACAGATGGTTCTACAAGGATCCAAACTTGGTTTCTCTCAAAATTTTCAAGTTCCTCATTGATGGCATTGATCCAACTTGAATTAGATAAAGCATGAATGACATATAAGGGCTCAAATGAAGTGACAAATGCAAAATCTATAAAATGAGCATGAGATCGAGTTACTCTTTCATTTAGCTCACCGATCATCTGCTCAGGAGGGTGATGTCGCTGAATGCGAAGAGAAGCGTATCGTCAAGAGAAAATATCCCCCCTCAACACTTGTCGGAGTGAGCTCAATGCTTGCCAAAGTCGATGCTTCGAATCCTCTTTGTAACACCCCAAATTTCCAAAGAAATAAAAATATCCTTTAATTCAGTTTCCTGGACTTTCTTATTTGAAAATACTTTTAAATACCCTTCTATACCATTTTGAACTACACCATAGAGTTAATGACCAAACCAGGGGCTGAAAATTTTTGTATAAACTCCCAAGGCCAAAATATATTTTTGAGAATTTTTATAAATTTTTACCAAGCTTGGAAGTAGCCCTAAGATTTTAATCTATTTCCTGGAATTATTTTTATTCAGAAATGATTTAAAACAGTATTGGGCCTTCCCCCTCCCTTCTCTCTCTCCCGGCCGGCCTAGCCCATCACCCACGCCCGCCTCTGGCTGACAACCCGACCCCACCTGTCAGCGCCGATCGCCTCCCCTCGCACGCGCGCCCAACACCACGGCCCCACCCGTCAGCCCTCTCCCTCTCGCACTCGCGCCCGCTGGCCAGTGGCCCCCGCCTGTCAGTTTCGTCATCAACCTCGCGCCAGCCCCCCTAATTCCGCCGGCCGAGGACCTCGCCTCGGATCCGCTCGCCGGCTCCCCCTCCCATTAAACCGACCCCGCCATTAAATTCCCCGAGGCCCGCCGGTCATTTAATCGCGTTAAGGCACGCGTATAAGCCTTCGGATCGCATTCACGCGCATGGCCGAGCCCTCTCCGGCGAGTAAACCCCTCCTCGGCTTTCCTTGCATGCGACGCCCGTTAAACCTCACCGGCACGCCTATTTAAGCCCCCTGGCCACCCGCACTTGATCCCCCACGCCCACTCGCCACGAGAACGAACAGAGCACCCGCGATTCTCCTTTTTGCGCACTCCCTCTGTTTCGCCTCCGGACACTGCTCGCTGTCGCCTCGGACCACCACTGTCCACGCCCTCGCCACCATCGTGACCGCAAGAACGACCCCCACCTCGGCCACCCCTCCGCCAACGTCGAACCCCGCCGGAACACCGTCACCGTCGAGGACCCCGAACCACTCCGTCGTCTACCCTCGCCGCCGACCGCGCTTCGTCGACCCCTCGCCTTGCTTAAGGTACCTTCGTGACCGCCTTCGCGTCCTCTTTCCATTTCTAGGCTTAGCTAGGGCCTCCGTCGCTCGCCGTGGCCCCTGGACCGCTCGCTGTCATCGGAGAAGATGACTGGCACGGGTCGAGTACCCGTGTCGTGTCGGATTCAATCCCGACCGCACGATCGCGATTGAGCGGCGCTAGTAGCTCCACGTGCGCGATCTAATCCGCACCGTCGGATCTGGCCAAAGCGGTATGTTTTAATCTCGTGCGTTCATTTCCATTTAAAACCCGCGTTCGATCTCGTGCGTCCACGTGGTACCCTTTCGCGTGTTTTAATCCTGGCCGTCCGTTATCACTTACGCGCCCCGCCTCGCCAGCGCACGTTGGATCTGGATCCAACGGTCCAGATTGGGCCGGACCACGCTCACAGTGCGCGGGTTCACCGTGGGCCTGGCTCACCGTGGACCCGAGGAGATTTAAATTTAGAAATAAATTCCAGAAACTGTTTAAATCTTGTAAAATTGATATCTGGTGCATTTGAACTCTAAAAATTGTCATTTCAATTCCAGAAAATTTGTAAAATTATTCTCTACATGTTCATGCGATAAAAACAGTAGGTTTACTTTGGATTTTCCATGTTTATTTAAATAAGTATTCAAATGCCCTTAGGATTAAAATATAATTTCAAATATTTAAACTTCAGTAAAGTTTATATTTATTCCTTTCTGTTTATATACTAAAACCACTAAGTTTTCTCTGAACCATTCATTTTAAATTAATTAGAAAACTCAAAATGAGATTATTCACACTTAGAACCATTTTATGAAAGACAATATTTCATTATAGTTCATTTTAAACTATTTATGAAATAAGTTTCAGAAACATAGCAACTTGCTTTCTTCAAACCAAATCAACCAAAACCTATAGACTTGTTGTGTGGTTTTAGATTGTTTAAATTGAATGTTGTATTTATTTCATTTTATCTACATTTATATTGGAAAGACTACGACGCCGTCGAGGAGCCGGAATATTTCCCGGAAGTCCCTCCCTCGCCTTTCGCTGAACAAGGCAAGTCACCAAACCAATCTTTTGAGCATATTGAACCCATGTTTTATTAAACTATCGCTAAAACACATAGGTTATATATGCATTAGTCAAATGAAACCCTTACAATATATTTATTTAGGATCCCTCGACCTTGATGTGCAACCCAAGCCATGCTATCTCGCCTAACCTCCTTGTCACCATATGATTAATGATATTAGCTAGTGTCCAATGTATTGACACGATCGCTATAGGATAAAAATGAGTCGTAGCAAAATGATTCTACTATATGATCCCCGTTACTTCTTATCCTTGGAATTCTGTCGGTGATGAGTCATGGTTGTGAGTGTATGCATGGTGGGTTCCGGGTGCAAGCTATGGCATTGGTCGGTAGCACCCGGGGCACTATAAGGACCGGTCTACGGGATCCGTTGCAATACACTTCCGTACTAACCACAAGTCTAATGGGTAAGTCCTAACTAAGGTATGGATTGTT
Source organism: Zizania palustris (assembly GCA_019279435.1). Classification (NCBI taxonomy): domain Eukaryota; kingdom Viridiplantae; phylum Streptophyta; class Magnoliopsida; order Poales; family Poaceae; genus Zizania; species Zizania palustris. The sequence continues at coordinate 83,221,813 of JAAALK010000285.1, forward strand.
CCAAACCGAGGCCACCATTTGGAGATGGGTCAAGCAGCACCTGCAGGTGGCTTGTACTAATGTGGCGCAAAAGGGGGTGCGACATTAGCCGAGATGCGGCCCGGCGCGCCGGTGAAACCTAGAGCGGGTGGTTATCGCTTGGAGCATTTCATTCCGAGGTTTTGGCACGAGTTCCCGTGGTATGGGTCATCTCGTTTGGGATGAGTGCGTGCCTTGTGGGTACAATAGTACATCTCTGATCAGAGTCATAAATCTTTTCGAAAAGCCGAGCCCACGGTCAAGGGCGGGTTGCGTGACATCCCACAGTTAGTTTACTTTGAATATGTATGTGCATGATGGTTTGACATGTAAGGACTGTTGTGCGAGGAGGTAAAACGTACTCCTCGAGTTAGATGATGATGTTGATGTTCATGTTTACTTTCCCGCATGATTAAAATTGACTACACTAAATGCAATAACTGAAAAATGTACTTTTCCGCAATGTTAGCCATTACCCTTCCTTGTTTATTATCCTGCATTATTACTTGCATTTGCGGTGGCTTGTTGAGTACTTTTCGTACTCATACCCGTTGGACCCCACAGAGGATGCCTACTATGAAGACGGTCTAGAGTAGCGACCCAGTCAAGAAGAAAGATCCTGAAGAAGACGTTCGTCATGCTTTTTTTTAATTATTTTTATCGTTTTTATTAAACTCTGATGTAATAAATATGGTCCGCGTACCATGAATACTGTCGTATGTACGATTGTCGCATGATGAACCTCTTGTATTATTGTTTTTCTTTGGAAATTCAATAATGTCTCGATTTCGGTAAATCGAGGAGCCACAAGATGGTATCAGAGCCAACTTGTCTGTAGGAAGCCAAACAGACCCACTTAGCCATTAGCTGCAGAAAATTATTTCTCGAAAACCTACTTTATAAACTTTGTTCCTCCCCTCACTTTTCTTCAACTTGCTGTTTTGTAGATGCCTGTCTACCAAGTCCACAGCTACTGCCGCCACTTCGAGGGCTTCGTCAGGGAGCTCCGCATGATGCTCACATTCCTCGGGTTCCTCTTCGAGCCCGAATTTCAAGGAGTGTACTTGGAGGAGTTTACCGGACCCTGCGACGTCTCCCTCACCATCCACGGCTCCGGAGAGCATCTGCCATCCTACACCACTGCACTTGGAGGCCCGACGTTCGACGTCGCGTGCCAACGAGTCGCCCTGCAGGCCCTTATGGAACTGAGGATGATCTACGATGATCGTCTTCAGAACTCGTCCTTCCGGCTTGTGCCGAAGCGCACTCCTGGCGCCTACCGTAGTATCTACCCCGGAGTTCACTCCGTGCGCGATCCGGTCATGGCCCGGTAGTCGCGTCTTCTTCAGGCTATGGACGATCTCCATACTGAGGCGGTGCTCGACGCCGACGAGCACCATGAGGCGGTCGAGTTTCTTCGTGAGGAGACGAAGAACTTGATCCAGCAGAATGGCGAGCTGCAACAGAAGATTATGCAGCTGCAGAAGGACATCACTGAGATGGTTCCTCTCCTTCCTAGGAAGAGGAAGCCCATCCGCGAGCCCGTCCCTCGCCCCAAGTGGATCCCGCCACACCCCTCCACCACCGGACCTTCCACCAGCGCCCCTGCACCACACACCGGCCTCATCTCTGACCCCATCATCGAGAACCTTCTCGAACCCACCATCCCTCAGGAGCCGCGTACCCGTGGTTCCGAGAGCACGGAGACCGCCTCCGGTAGTAATTAGGCGTTAGGAGTTGCTATCTTAAATAAAACAAAATTTTGTATGTGGTGCTATCCACAACGGGTGTGTTGTGGATGGAATAAAAGCTTGATTGTAACGAACAATTTTTACCACTTTATACATATGCCTGAGCCTTATGAGGTATTTTTGATTGTATTATTGTTACATCGTCTTTTTGCCTTATAATGTCGTATATTCAGAAAATGGCCGACCACCAGAACACCGGCTCCAACAACGGAGAAGGAGGAAGCCGCGACGCACGCGAGGGTGTTGTACCCAACTGGGGTGCAACAGGCCCACGTTAGTCTAGGTCGCCATCCGCCACCCACCCTACTTTGGCGGAGATGATGGCGAATCAGAACCAGCTGATCACCGCCCTCCTCACCCAGATGCAGCACCAACAGACTCAGTTGGACCGTCTGCAGAATGGGGAAGTCGCCCCTCGCGCGCCAGCACCCGCACCCGCTCCCCAACTCTCGGAGTTTCTGCGTATGCGCCCGCCCGTCTTCTCAAGCACCACCAACCCGATGGAGACCGGAGATTGGCTTCGCACCATCGGAAAGAAGCTTGACCTCCTCCCCTGCACCGACCAGGAGCGAGTGGCCTTCGCCACTCATCAGCTCCAGGGTCCCGCCGCTGAGTGGTGGGACAACTACCGTGAGTCCCAGCCGGAGGACCACGTAGTGACCTGGGCGGAGTTCATCATCGCCTTTCGTGCCGCCCACGTCCCCGCCGGTGTCATCGCGGTAAAGCAGCAGGAGTTCCGCGACCTGCAGCAGGGCAGTCGGACTGTCATGGAGTACCTCCATGAGTTCAACCGCCTCACCCGCTACGCACCGGAAGAAGTGTGCACCGACGCCCTCCGCCAGGCCAAGTTCCTCCGGGGACTTAAGGATGAGCTGTCCATCCAGCTCATTGCCACCGACTACACCGACTTCCAACGACTAGTCAACAAGGCGCTCATCCAAGAGACTGAGCAGAACAGGTTGGACCTCAAGAAGAGGAAGATGATCGCCTTCAAGCATCAGCAGGCGAACTCTCAGAGGCCCCGCTTCGTCCCTCTGCCACCAGCACCCGCCTAACATCCCCGGCCCGCATACAGGCCACCCCACATCGCCGGTGGATCCAACGCCGGACATCCTGGCCCCGCTCCACCCGCTCCGACCGCTCAGCCGACGCCAGCCGCCCAGGCCCCGATCTTGAAGGATCGCCAAGGGAGGTCGGTCGTCTGCTTCAACTGCCGCAAGGAAGGGCACTATTCGCACCAGTGTCCTCACCCCAAGCAGCCACAAGGCGCGGCACCTAACCAGGTGGTACGTGCCCGCGTCAACCACATCAACGCGGAGGAAGCTCAGGAGGCTCCTGAAGTCGTGCTCGGTACGTTCACTATAAATTCAGTACCAGCCGTAATATTATTTGACTCTGGAGCAACACACTCCTTCGTCTCGGAAGATTTTGTGAAAATCAACGAATTGGACGTGCTCCCTCTATCCATCCCCATGGTGATTGCCACTCCCGGCAATAGGACCTTAGCCCTCTTATACAGCCCTAAGGTTCAGATTGAGATCCAAGGAGTATTATTTCGGGCCGAGCCAGTCCTCATAAAATGCACCGAACTCGACCTCATCCTAGGGATGGATTGGTTGATGAAGCACAAGGGAGTGATTGACTGTGCCAACAAGTCCGTCACAGTGGTCAACCCTGAAGGCGCAACCGTCACCTTTCGGATGACCAGTCGCAAACCACTCGAAGCGTCCCTCCACTCGCTAGCTCTTGAAGAAGTACCCATAGTCAAGGAGTTTATGGACGTCTTCCCAGAGGACCTACCAGGAATGCCTCCCAAGCGGGACATCGAATTCAGAATCGAACTTGTCCCCGGGACCACTCCAATCTCCAAGCGTCCATACCGGATGGCCGCTAACGAACTAGCCGAAGTCAAGAGCAACATAGAAGACCTGGAGCAGAAAGGGTACATCCGACCGAGTACCTCGCCCTGGGGTGCACCGGTCATCTTCGCTATGAAGAAAGACAAGACCAAGAGGATGTGCGTGGACTATAGAGCCCTGAACGATGTAACCATCAAGAACAAGTACCCATTGCCTCAGATCGACGACCTGTTCGATCAGCTGAAGGGATCCTCGGTGTTTTCCAAGATTGACCTCAGGTCAGGTTATCACCAATTGAGGATTAGAGAAGAGGACATACCCAAGACTGCCTTCACCTCCCGCTATGGACTCTACGAGTATACGGTGATGTCGTTCGGACTCACGAATGCCCCGGCCTTTTTCATGAACTTGATGAACAATGTATTCATGGAGTTCTTGGATAAGTTCATCGTGGTATTCATCGACGATATCCTCGTTTACTCCAAGACCAAGGAAGAACACGAAACCCACCTCCGTCTGACCCTCGGAAAGCTAAGGGAGCAACAATTGTACGCCAAGTACAACAAGTGCGAATTTTGGTCGTCTGAGGTGAAATTCCTCGGTCATGTTATATCTGCCGGAGGAATAGCAGTGGACCCAACCACCGTGGAAGCAGTAACCAACTGGCTGCAGCCCACGACTGTGACCGAGATTCGGAGCTTTCTCGGATTGGCCGGATACTACCACCGGTTCATCGAGAATTTTTCAAAGATCGCCAAGCCTATGACCAGACTTCTGCAGAAAGAAGTGAAATTTGAATGGACCTCAGACTGCAAAGAAAGCTTCCAGACCCTCAAGAAGAAGCTCGTGTCGGCTCCTATTCTGACTCTGCCAGACATCCGGAAAGACTTCCACGTCTACTGTGATGCCTCTCGTCAAGGGTTGGGATGCGTCTTAATGCAAGAAGGGAAGGTGATCTCCTACACCTCCCGACAACTGAGACCGCATGAGCTGAATTACCCGACCCATGACCTGGAATTAGCAGCCGTGGTTCATGCCCTGAAGATATGGAGACATTACCTTGTGGGGAATCTGTGTGAGGTGTTCACCGACCACAAGAGCCTCAAGTACATATTCACCCAACCAGATCTGAACCTCAGGCAAAGGAGATGGTTGGAACTGATCAAGGATTACGACTCGGGCATCCATTATCATCCAGGCAAGGCCAATGTGGTGGCAGACGCCCTTAGTCGAAAAGGGTACTACAACGCCATCATGATTCAGGACCAAGCTCCTTTACTTTACAAGGAGATGGAAAGGCTAAACCTAGGGATCACCACCCGATCGTACCTCGCTGCCTTGGAGTCTCGACCTGTCTTGATAGACCAGATCCGAGAAAAGCAGAAGGAAGACCCGGACATCTTGGAGATCCAACAGAACATGCGGAAGGGTAAAGCCCCCGGATTCTCCAAGGACGAGCATGGTACCGTCTGGTTCGGAAACCGGATATGTGTACCCGACCAACCTGAGTTGAAGACCCTCATCCTTCAAGAAGCCCACGATACTCTATACTCCATTCATCCCGGGAGTACCAAGATGTATCAAGACCTGAAGGAAAAATATTGGTGGGTCAGCATGAAGAGAGAAATAGCTGAGTATGTGGCCAAGTGCGACACATGTCGGCGAGTCAAGGCAGAGGATCAGAGACCTGCCGGACTTCTTCAACCCCTCAAAGTCCCTGAATGGAAATGGGAAGAGATAGGAATGGACTTCATCACGGGACTGCCCAGGACCCAAGCTGGTCATGATTCTATCTGGGTGATCGTTGACCGACTCACCAAGGTAGCTCACTTCATCCTGGTCAAGACAACCTACACTGTCGCCAAACTAGCCGAGTTGTATATGACCCGGATCGTGTGCCTTCACGGAGTTCCTAAGAAGATTGTATCTGACCGCGGAAGTCAGTTTACCTCCAAGTTTTGGAAGAACCTTCAAGAGGAACTCGGCACCCGGCTGAACTTTAGCACCGCCTATCATCCACAGACCGACGGTCAAACCGAAAGGGTCAACCAGATACTGGAAGATATGCTTAGAGCTTGCACTCTAGACCTTGGCGGAATGTGGGACAAGAACTTACCCTATGCAGAGTTCTCCTACAACAACAGCCCAATACCCCGAGTTATTCGAGTAACGTTCCAATCTCGAGGACGAGATTCTTTGTAAGGGGGATAGGATTGTAACACCCCAAATTTCCAAAGAAATAAAAATATCCTTTAATTCAGTTTCCTGGACTTTCTTATTTGAAAATACTTTTAAATACCCTTCTATACCATTTTGAACTACACCATAGAGTTAATGACCAAACCAGGGGCTGAAATTTTTTGTATAAACTCCCAAGGCCAAAATATATTTTTTAGAATTTTTATAAATTTTTACCAAGCTTGGAAGTAGCCCTAAGATTTTAATCTATTTCCTGGAATTATTTTTATTCAGAAATGATTTAAAACAGTATTGGGCCTTCCCCCCTCCCTTCTCTCTCTCCCGGCCGGCCCAGCCCATCACCCACGCCCGCCTCTGGCTAACAACCCGACCCCACCTGTTAGCGCCGATCGCCTCCCCTCGCGCGCGCGCCCAACACCACGGCCCCACCCGTCAGCCCTCTCCCTCTCGCACTCGCGCCCGCTGGCCAGTGGCCCCCGCCTGTCAGTTTCGTCATCAACCTCGCGCCAGACCCCCCTAATTCCGCCGGTCGAGGACCTCGCCTCGGATCCGCTCGCCGGCTCCCCCTCCCGTTAAACCGACCCCGCCATTAAATTCCCCGAGGCCCGCCGGTCATTTAATCGCGTTAAGGCATGTGTTTAAGCCTCCGGATCACATTCACGCACATGGCCGAGCCCTCGCCGGCGAGTAAACCCCTCCTCGGCTTTCCTTGCATGCGACGCCCGTTAAACCTCGCCAGCATGCCTATTTAAGCCCCCTGGCCACCCACACTTTTCCCCCACGCCCACTCGCCACGAGAACGAACAGAGCACCCGCGATTCGCCTTTTTGCGCACTCCCTCTGTTTCGCCTCCGGCCACCGCTTGCCGTCGCCTTGGACCACCACCATCCACGCCCTCGCCACCATCGTGACCGCAAGAACGACCCCCACCTCGGCCACCCCTCCGCCGACGTCGAACCCCGCCGGAACACCGTCGCCGTCGAGGACCCCGAACCACTCCGTCGTCTACCCTCGCCGTCGACCGCGCTCCGTCGACCCCTCGCCTCGCTTAAGGTACCTTCGTGACCGCCTTCGCGTCCTCTTTCCATTTCTAGGCTTAGCTAGGGCCGCCGTCGCTCGCCGTGGCCCCTGGCCCGCTCGCCGTCGTCGGAGAAGATGACCGGCACGGGTGGAGTACCCGTGTCGTGTCGGATTCAATCCCGACCGCACGATCGCGATCGAGCGGCGCTAGTAGCTCCACGTGCGCGATCTAATCCGCATCGTCAGATCTGGTCAAAGCGGTATGTTTTAATCTCGCGCGTTCATTTCCATTTAAAACCCGCGTTCGATATCGTGCATCCACGTGGTACCCTTTCGCGCGTTTTAATCCTGGCCGTCCGTTATCACTTATGCGCCCCGCCTCGCCAGCGCGCGTTGGATCTGGATCCAACGGTCCAGAATGGGCCGGACCACGCGCACAGTGCGCGGGTTCACCGTGGGCCTAGCTCACCGTGGACCCGAGGGGATTTAAATTTAGAAATAAATTCCAGAAACTGTTTAAATCTTGTAAAATTCATATCTGGCGCATTTGAACTCTAAAAATTGTCATTTCAATTCCAAAAAATTTGTAAAATTATTCTCTACATGCTCATGCGATAAAAACAGTAGGTTTACTTTGGATTTTCCATGTTTATTTAAATAAGTATTCAAATGCCCTTAGGATTAAAATATAATTTCAAATATTTAAACTTCAGTAAATTTTATATTTATTCCTTTCTGTTTATATACTAAAACCACTAAGTTTTCTCTGAACCATTCATTTTAAATTAATTAGAAAACTCAAAATGAGATTATTCACACTTAGAACCCTTTTATGAAAGGCAATATTTCATTATAGTTCATTTTAAACTATTTATGAAATAAGTTTCAGAAACATAGCAACTTGCTTTCTTCAAACCAAATCAACCAAAACCTATAGACTTGTTGTGTGGTTTTAGATTGTTTAAATTGAATGTTATATTTATTTCATTTTATCTACATTTATATTGGAAAGACTACGACGCCGTCGAGGAGCCGGAATATTTCCCGGATGTCCCTCCCTCGCCTTTCGCTGAACAAGGCAAGTCACCAAACCAATCTTTTGAGCATATTGAACCCATGTTTTATTAAACTATCGCTAAAACACATAGGTTATATATGCATTAGTCAAATGAAACCCTTACAATATATTTATTTAGGATCCCCCGACCTTGATGTGCAACCCAAGCCATGCTATCTCGCCTAACCTCCTTGTCACCATATGATTAATGATATTAGCTAGTGTCCAATGTATTGACACGATCGCTATAGGATAAAAATGAGTCGTAGCAAAATGATTCTACTATATGATCCCCGTTACTTCTTATCCTTGGAATTCTGTCGGTGATGAGTCATGGTTGTGAGTGTATGCATGGTGGGTTCTGGGTGCAAGCTAGGGCATTTGTCGGTAGCACCCGGGGCACTATAAGGACCGGTCTGCGGGATCCATTGCAATACACATCCGTACTAACCACAAGTCTAATGGGTAAGTCCTAACTAAGGTATGGATTGTTCCAAACCGAGGCCACCATTTGGAGATGGGTCAAGCAGCACCTGCGGGTGGCTTGTACTAATGTGGCGCAAAAGGGGGTGCGACGTTAGCCGGGATGCGGCCCGGCGCGCCGGTGAAACCTAGAGCGGGTGGTTATCGCTTGGAGCATTTCATGCCGAGGTTTTGGCACGAGTTCCCATGGTATGGGTCATCTCGTTTGGGATGAGTGCGTGCCTTGTGGGTACAGTAGTACATCTCTGATCAGAGTCATAAATCTTTTCGAAAAGCCGAACCCACGGTCAAGGGCGGGTTGCGTGACATCCCACAGTTAGTTTACTTTGAATATGTATGTGCATGATGATTTGACATGTAAGGACTGTTGTGTGAGGAGGTAAAATGTACTCCTCGAGTTAGATGATGATGTTCATGTTCATGTTTACTTTCCCGCATGATTAAAATTGACTACACTAAATGCAATAACTAAAAAATGTACTTTTCTGCAATGTTAGCCATTACCCTTCCTTGTTTATTATCCTGCATTATTACTTGCATTTGTGGTGGCTTGTTGAGTACTTTTCATACTATACCCGTTGGACCCCACAGAGGATGCCTACTATGAAGACGGTCTGGAGTAGCGACCCAGTCAAGAAGAAAGATCCTGAAGAAGACGTTCGTCATGCTTTTTTAATTATTTTTATCGTTTTTATTAAACTCTGATGTAATAAATATGGTCTGCGTACCATGAATACTGTCGTATGTACGATTGTCGCATGATGAACCTCTTGTATTATTGTTTTTCTTTGGAAATTCAATAATGTCTCGATTTTGGTAAATCGGGGCGCCACACTCTTGTTGAAGTAGAGGAAGCAGAATCCACTTCAGGGGTTGTCGTAGTGGGAGGTAGGGGATCATCCTCATGCTCTTCAAAGTCGGATGGATCTTCTTCTTCAAAGATGATTTCATCCATATCCTTATCACTAGCAAACTCAAAAAGATGTGCCAACACATGGAGAAGTTTCATCAAAAGTCACATCACATGACTCGATGACAATGTTAGTATCATGGTTAAAAACACGATATGAATTTCCATGAAGAGAATAGCCCAAAAAGATACCATCAGAAGAACACAACTTAAATTTGACAAGATTATTATGTTTTAGAATGAAGCACCGATTGCCAAAAACTATGTCACCTTGGGCTTCCTCCCAAAACACAGCTCATAAGATGTCAAATTCAAAAATGATCGCAAGAAAATCTAGTTGGAGATGTAGCAAGAAGTGCTCATAGCCTCAACCTAAAATCTTCTAGGAGTCCTATGCTCATCGAGCATCATCCTAGCCATTTCCACCAGAGTGTGGTTTTTTCTCTCAACAACTCCATTTTGTTGAGGAACCCACGGAGCAGAAAAGTGGTGTTTAATGCCATGCTCAAGAAAAAGTCAACAAATAAACTATTCTTGAACTCGATACTATTATCACTTCTGATTGCTTTCAATGCACTAGGGAGTTCATTGAATAGTCTTAAAGCTAAGCTCTAAAAGCATGAAAACACTTCATCCTTGTTTGTAAGAAAGAGGACCCAAGAATAACGGGAGTTGTTATCCACCACAACAAGGACATACCATTTGCCTCCGACTGATCTAACTTTGGATGGACCAACAATGTCCATATAAAATAATTCTCCAGGTTTTTCAGTCATCACGAGATTAACTAGTGAATAAGAAGCAACCACCATCTTTCCATGTCGATAAGGAGCACAAACAAGATTCTTCTCAAACTTGAGCTTGGGCAATCCTTAGATCAAGCCTAGGGCACTCAGACAAGCGAGCAAGTAAAAGCTCATATGCCCTAGTCTCCTATGTCACGTCCAAAGCTCAGAAGAAAGTTTAGCAATTAAGCAATGAGAAAAACCAAAAGACTCAGAAAAATCAGTTCCAAAGACCTTCCCAATTCTTGAAATCTTACAAATCAAAGCGCCAAAATAATCATGAACTTGAGAAGTATCACGTCTGAAATGTACTTCCAAGCCCTCGTCAAGAAGCTGGGATACCGAAAGCAATTTGTATCCCAAATGCTCAACAAAAGCGACATCTCTGAGAGAGAAAATTTCATTGATTCTTACCATTCCTTTACCTTTCACTTTTCCTCTTTAATTGTTTTCAAAGGTGATGTACTCATGTTGTTGGGTCGAGGTGAGGTTAGAGAATCATGATGACTTTCCAGTCATGTGGCACAAACAACCGAAATCAATGATCCACTTGTTCTCCAAGCCTCCGTTTGCCACCTACACATAATGAAAATGTCTCGAGTGCTCAGTGCTGGGGTTTGTGAAAAACTTTCTAGGAATCTAGCACTAAGAAACTCGAGGAGTAGAAGAAACAGTAGTAGACTGCATGTAACTTGGGTCCGAATCATGATAAAAACTATGCAGTCTACTAACATGGCAAAAATCAGAACCAAGACGAGGTCTCCCAACTTGTCGAGGATCAAAACCTCTTACACGAGATCTAGTACCATATGAGTCATGTTAAGATCTACGCTAGGTAAAGCCTCTATCAAAAAAACATGGAGCCTCACTAGAGCGGAAAGGAGGATGAGAGACATGCTTATGTATATGAACAAGTGGATGATACATGTCCCGTGCACTCAACTCCAAAGAGCATCGCTCATCCTTCATGCGACGAAAACAAAAGCCAATCAAATGACCCACCCTCTGATAATAAGAGCAATGAAAAAACCTCTTGGGGGCTGGAGCATTGGTAACTTGGGCTTTCCTCACATGCTCTCTTGGTTTTGGTTTAGAAACTCTCTTAGGTGGCGGAGTTACTTTCTTGGGAGGATAGATGGGTTTTTTGGCCTTTGCTAGAGTTTATAACATGCCTTTCTCCTTCACAAGTGTAGTGGGTGGAGTAAAAATGGTTTTCCCCTTGCTTTCTAGTGTAGTTCTCTCAAAACCCAACCTTAGAGACAATCCATCCCTATCAACAAACATCTTGGTCTTAGCAAAGAACAAATGCAATGTACCCTTTTCCTTAGAGCACTTGTTAACCATAGAAAGAAGGTATTCATTCTCTATCATGAGTTTCTCGACTTGCCTTCTAGCAAAGCTGAGTTTGTCCTGAATGATGATGCAGGTGGAACAATCAGGCTACACATCCTTAGAACTCTCAACACTCTCCAATCTAAACTCTAATTCATTAACATACTTGTTCCTTAACTCAATACTTTCAATAAGCAAAGGATAGTTCAAACAAGCATATAAAGAAGAGGGTCTAGACTCCTCCACAATGAGCTTTGTCTCTGTAATCTCAAGCCTACCGATGACTTGAGCATGCACAGAACATAGCTCAGCAAGCTCACTCATGAAAACTAAACATGACTCACATTTAGCATTATCCAACTTAGAACTAATCATAGCAAGTTCAGTAGAAGCAGTTTCATATTTAGGTCTAAGTTCTTTTAGTCCACACACAACTTTATGAGCAATCTATCCTGACTAACTAAAGCATCGGTCAATTTATTAACTTTGATTGAAAGTTCGTCACAAGATAGCATTACCTCAGTGGAATCTGGTTCATTGTCACTGTCATTGATGTTGTGGGCCATGAAGCAAAGGCTGGTAAACTCCTTCCCTTTCTTCGCCTCCTTTTGCAGGTCATCCTCATTAGAACTTGGCTCCTCACTTGAAGAAGTATCAATATCACTTAGGGAAAATTACTCACATGCCATTATAATTTTTAGAAATTGCCTATATGCCACTGTCAGTGACTGTGGCGGCCCCCATCTGTCAGTGACACACCGATGACATATTGGCAAACCGTGAAAATTGTAATGGCACGGAAAAAATTAACCCTATCACTTATGGTTGTCATGAAAGCTCTAGAAGCCGCATTAGCTTCTCTCTTAGCTAATTTGTCTCTGTTCTTTTTGTGGAAGGGTTTTTTGTCTCTCTTGTGGTGTTTGGTGTGATCACTCTCTTCTCTCTTCTTAAGCTTTAGACGATCAACCTTAAAATGTGAAATGTTACCACATTCAAAACAACCATGAGAGTGAGCTCCTCATCGTCCAAGGTGTCCACCTGCTCTTTTGCGATGGAGACCAGAGAGGACAAAGCAAAACCACTCACAAAAGCAGAAGAACCAGAAGAATTAGCTCTAGAAAAAATACCACTGCTAGAACTGGAAACTAGTGTCATAGATGGTGGCAAAGAGTTTCCAAGTCCTTGTCGAGATGCCTTGATAATCTCGGTGGACTTAAGCTTACTGAAGAGCCCATCACAAGTCAATGTATTGTAACATGCCAACTCCTCAATGCTAGAGATCTTCACCTCCCATATGCTACGATCAAGAGCATAGAGAAGTTTGATTGCTCTATCATGGTTAGAGTAAGCTAAAGTCCTAGTAAAGTGCAAATTGCTAACAATGCTATCAAAACGCATAAACATGACATCTACATATTCACCAGGACCTTGCACAAACATTTGATATTCTCGATTATATGTGCTTTGACGCCTAGTATTAATTTGCATAGTGTCCTCATGGAAAACAACTAGTGTGGTCCAAATCTCTCTAGCAATACGTAGGTGCTGAACCCTATCAAACTCATTCTGACTCAAACTTGTGAATAGTATGTTCCTAGCCTTGCAGTTAGAATCAAACTGCTCTTTCTCAGTCTGAGTGGTACGAGTATTAGGGATCATATATTGGGAATCAACAATTTCCCAAATAGAACTTCCTTGGCTTTGATGATAAGACTCCATGCACACCTCCCAGTAAGGAAAATCACACCCATCAATAAAGGAATCTTGCTGTGTCTATACATGTCATCTATGTATCACAAAACCGGTTAAGGTCAACTGGTGATCTAACCGACTCTGATACCAATTGTAGCACCGAAACATGCGACTAGAGGGGGTGAATAGGCACCTTAAGAAATTCTTTATAATAGATGACCTTTTCTTAACACCCAACACATCTTTAAATAAAATAGCAGAAGAAAAAAGATTTACGAATCACAGATGAAATTAGTGCTATCACTCTCCTCTTTGATATGATGTGGAGCGATAGACTGAGATATCACAAGCATTCAAATGAGATCAACCAAGTTTGCCCTCAAAAATACCACAAATGTTCTATGGACAAAGATACACATAGATTACACAAGAATAATAGATTGAACACATGAAGAACAAACTAATTTCATGGACATTTCATCAAACACATGGCGTGTATAAAAATTACAGCCATTTAATTGAATAATTTAAGCGTAAGGGAAGATTAGATACATACCTACTTACTTGTGGAGTGTACTATAGCTACATGAGGATTGAGATAAGAAAGTAGGACCGACTTCAATCTCCTATGGGTGCGCTTGGTGCAGATGTCCTTCTGCTGGTGAGCAGGTGTCGAACGGCCAAAGAAAAACGGCGATGCGGTTTTCGTAGCCAAGCAAAAAGATCAGACCCTAGACATTGTCATGTGGTGGTGTGCAGAAGAAAATAGTTCGGCGGTGGAAGAAATGGCAGGCGACGTGAGTATACATGCAAAATCAGGCATAGAACCAGTGTTCGCGCTCAAGTGGAGGAAAACATGAAGCGATGCACATGCGCAGATAAAAACACGAGTGAATTGAAGAAATCTGGAGAAAACCGAAGGCATCATAAGCTAGGCTCTGCCAACAAAGGTGAAGAAAACGAGTGGCGTCGAAGCCACACTCGCTGGCACGAAACCTTAGATGAAACCGTGACCAGAAAATATTGAGGTGACGCTTTAGGAGGAAGGAGAAACATAAAAAGGTGATCCAAATTTTGGTGAATTGGTAAAGTGATTTCTAAAATGGGTGCCAAACCCTAGAGGGATGGTGCCTTTTTATAGCCTACATGGAAAAAAGAAAAAAGAACGTAACTGCCCCTAGGGTCTTTACAGCAGAATCCTTTTTACAGACTCTAGGTACTTTGTCATGATACAAATCTTTTGTAGCAACTATAACTTCTCATCAGGACCTTCAGATATTGATCCGACGTTTTTGAGCCGAAACCGACAAAAACTCTCCGGATCTTGACACGTGTCACTATCTCGCGATCTCGACCACTAGCAAGTCTCTATCGCTCTCGAGCCGCCTTGTCACTTGCACTAGTATCCTTTTCACTTGATGTTGGGGGAAAATATTCCATCTTCAGGGTTATTGCAGTGACAAGATAAAGACTGGTGATTAAGCTAAAGACTTCCAGCGTATACCTTCAGAGATACATTGAATCAAGTTCGAAGCATGATGACGAGCTCTAGTTCGGAGCACACCTTCGAACTTAGACTCTTCCAACAACCTCTTTGCCAGCTAAGATGGAAGACTTATCTTCTTTCTAACTAGATTAGTCTTTTACCATTTTAGCCCTATTAAGAGTACCGAATAGTTTCCACTATGTCGGTTGTAATAGAGGGGTAAAAAGGTCTTTTCCTTAATGTTTGGGCCTATAAATACCCCCCGTTTTACCCTGTAATAAGGACCGAATACAAGTTATTCAATACACACATTCGAACTATTCTAAGTTATTATCCTTTCGGAGGCTTAGAACAGTTCACTTCGCAAACACTTCGTTTGTTAGTTTCTAATCTTCAGAAACCTGTTAGCGTAATCTTTTATGCCAACATGTTGGCGCCGTCCGTGGGGAACCTAGTCCAAGAAACTTCGTTCTCTACCAACTTCTTACATCATGCCTCCTAAGCGGAGTGCAACTCGTAACCCTGTTCGGAGGTCCCCTCGGACCTCCAGAGAGGCACCTCCTGACACTGTTGAGGCCAGAGGACCTTCGACGTTTCCTCCACCTCAAACTCCGGAAGGAGTTCCCATTCCTCGAGCATACGGAGTTCCTCCGCCAACTTCGTCTATACTTCGACCGCCTGGAGTTCCTCTTCCACCTCAAGTTCCACTCCGAACTGATCCTTACAGTTCTCAAGACCCGGAAGATCCTTCCAGAGGAGATAAAGACAATCTTGGTGATATGGCCACTCAAATGGCCAGTCTCCAAGCTGAAGTAGCGAGATGGCGACAAGAAGCTACAAATAGGCTTCGCTCTCAAGCCATCCCAGTTATTCCTGAAGTGCCTGACGACGACGAACCTATCTATCCTGAAGCCCCGGAGAACGCCTCATTTGATACCGAATCTTCGTTGCATCCTTAACTGCAAAAAGTTCGCTTCGATCCGAAGTTTAAGACTTCGAAGCTTTGCAAGTATGCCGGAGATGAGGATCCTAGAGAATTTGTCCATTCTTATGCTCTAGCAATTGAAGCTAGTGGAGGAGTGCGGGACACCATGGCAAAATGCTTCCCATTAGCTCTTCAAGGAGTGGCATTACGGTGGTTCTGGTCCTTGAAGCCAGGATCAATTAATTCATGGGGGCAGCTGAAGAAGAAGTTTGTAAGCAATTTCCAAGGCACCTTCGTACCTCCAATGTCGACGGGAAGTCTTTTCCAGGTGAAGCAACTCCCTGGAGAGACAATGAGGCAATATTTCAAGCGCTTCGCTCATACGAAGTCGCAGATTCGAGGGTTGACTACATCTTCAGTAGTTGACGCAGCTTGAGAGGGAGTCATTCATCCAGGCCTCCTTGATAAACTTCACTAGAAAAGCATATCTTCTGTTTCTCAGTTGATGTCATACTTTGAAGAATATGCGAGGTCGGAAGAAGGATGGCTTCGAAGAACTGCAACTACTCCGTCCGTATTGCAGGAAGTAAAATTGGAAGTAAAAACTTCGGCACAGCCGCGGGAACCTATCTTCGAAATTCAGCATGATAGGAGAAGGGGGCAAAAGCATCCTCGTTCAGAAGTCCTGAACATTGCACCCCCGCAAAAGTTCACCCAAAAGGCTCCACAACCTTCGGGAAACAAGGTCAGCGGCTGGAGGCCGCCAGGGAAACCGGCTGGCAAAGGCCAGACCCTTTTCTGCTGTATTCATGGTGAGAACCGAAGCCACGCAACTGATACTTGCAAGGCTATACTTACTATGAGAGGAGAATATCTAGAAATAACTTCGGGTCGAGGTACTATTGACCGAGTTCCAGCTGAAGTGCGCCCGAAGCCTGTCCAGGCTGTGGCGCGGATAGAAAATTTCGAAGACGCAAGACGCCCTCCGGTGGTCAATATTATGCCGCCTCCGAAGCAAGAAGAAGGGCAAGACCGAGGAAAAAGAGTAGTCCTCCCCATCTCCGGAGGAGGTACTCTCGGAAGCATGTCAAAAGGCAGAGAAGAGAGTATGTCAGAGAAGTGGGCCACATTGGAACTTCGTCATCTGCAGCTGCTATGCCTGAATGGTCCCATGTGCCAATATCTTTTTCTGCAGAGGATGCAGCTAGCATTAAATTTCCACATGCAGACCCACTTGTCATTACTGCTGACATTGCAGGAACTGAGGTTCGAAGAGTGTTAATTGACGGAGGCAGTTCGACAGACATTATTTTTGTTCAAGCCTTCGATCAATTGTGCATCTCCAGAAAGCACCTTCTTCCAGCGGCACGTCCTTTGCAAGGCTTCGCAGGACCTCCGCTTGATGCACTCGGTCAAATTGGCCTGGAAGTTACCTTCGGAGAAGGATTGTTAGCCAGGACAGAGGAAGTAATCTTCGACGTCGTAGATGCTCCATATGCCTACAACGTCATCTTCGGAAGAGGCATGTTAAACCAGTTCGGAGCACGCAAGCAGGAGTGCTCACTATCTTCGGAGATCAAGCTACCGCCCGAAGAGCGGAATATGGTCACGACCCTCCTCTTGATCCAAGACAAGTGAATAGTGTACAAGATAATCAAGAAAATTTTTCAGCTCCTTCCGAATCTTCGAAGAAATCCTTCCCAAGACCAAGTCCTGAAGAAGAAATTGCAACGAAGATTATTGTTAAAGATGGTAAAGAATATGCATTTCAATTTGGTAAAGATTTACCACCAGAAGTTGCTACCTCCTTGGAAAAAGTAGTGGAAGAGAATTTAGATGTCTTTGCTTGGTCTGATGAAGACATCACCGGAGTTAATCGGGATATTATTGAACATAGTTTACTTGTAAACCCGAAGGCCCGGCCTGTTCGGCAAGGACTCCGAAAAATGTCTGCAGAAAGAGCTGTTCTTGCAAAAGACGAAGTTGAAAAATTGTTGAAGGCTAGGATTATCAAAGCAGTGGCTCACACAGAATGGTTAGCCAACCCAGTCTTCGTCAAGAAGAAATCCTCCGGAAAGTGGCGCATGTGCATCGATTTCACATCCTTGAATAAAGCATGCCCTCGTGACCCCTACCCCATGCCCCGAATTGATCAACTGGTTGACTCCACTACAGGTTCAGAGTTATTAAGCTTCCTTGACGCGTATTCCGGTTATCATCAAATATGGTTGAAACGCGAAGATGAGATCAAGACAAGCTTCGTAACTCCCTCGGGAGTTTTTTGTTATGTAAGAATGCCTTTTGGCTCAAAAAATGCCAGGGCTACTTTTTCGAGGCTAGTTGCTAAGGCTCTAGGTCATCAATTAGGTCACAATGTGGAGGCCTATATGGATGATATTGTAATAAAGAGTGCTTTAAAGCACCAACATAGCCTAGAATTAGCTGAAACATTTAATAGCCTTCGGGCATGTGGAATCCGTCTTAACCCCG
This sequence comes from Zizania palustris, assembly GCA_019279435.1. Lineage (NCBI taxonomy): Eukaryota > Viridiplantae > Streptophyta > Magnoliopsida > Poales > Poaceae > Zizania > Zizania palustris. The sequence continues at coordinate 83,239,820 of JAAALK010000285.1, forward strand.
AGAAATGTATCTTCAGAGCTAAGGCTGGAAAGTTGTTAGGGTATCTAGTTTCAAGCAGAGGGATTGAAGCTAGCCCTACTCAGATAACGGCACTACAGAAGATGGCTCCTCCAGAAAATTTAAAGCAAGTGCAAAAGCTGACTGGTCGTCTGGCAGCACTTAGCAGGTTTTTGGCAAGGTCTGCGGAGAGAAGTTTGCCCATCTTCAAAGCATTGAAAGGGTCCGAAGATTTTTCATGGACACCGGAGTGTCAGAAAAGCTTCGAAGATATTAAAGAGTATCTCAGTAATCTCGCTACACTCACGGTGCCTACTGCGGACGAAACCCTACTCCTTTACCTTGCAGCTACAGGCTCTGCTGTTAGCGCAGTCCTTGTCAGAGAAATGGATGTCAATGGGAAGTTGGTACAAAATCCAGTTTACTTTGTGTCCGAAGCATTGTCCAGAGCAAAAACAAGATATTCCGAGCTCGAAAAGTTCGTTTATGCTCTGATAATGGCTTCAAGGAAATTGAGACATTATTTTTTGGCTTATAATGTAATTGTACCAACTTCGTATCCCTTGGGAGATATGCTCCGAAGTAAAGATTCCACTGGAAGAATTGGAAAGTGGGCAGTTTAACTAGCACCCTTCAGCATATCTTTTCTGGCAAGGACAACAATCAAATCGCAAGTCTTAGCAGATTTTGTAGCAGAATGGACTCCCCCTGTAACATTGGTTCCGGAGAAGTCAAGTGAAGGAATTTGGATTGTTTTTTCTAATGGAGCCTTCCAAGCATCCGGAGCAGGTGTTGGAGCAGTTTTAATTTCACCTTCAGGGCAAAGAGCAATGTACTCCGCAAGACTCAACTTTAAGTCTACCAATAATATAGCGGAGTATGAAGGGATTTTACTGGGACTCCGAAAAGCACGTGCTCTAGGGGCTACAAGAGTTGTTATAAGGGCCAAATTTTTCTATGCCATTACAATTTTTACAGTTTTGAAATATGCCATCGGTGTGTCACTGACATATGGGACCTACCATAGTCACTGACAGTGGCATTTTTCAAATTACAGAAAATTGTAATGGCATGTTTCAAAATTTCCCTTGTTATAAAGACAGATTCTCAAATAGTAGCAGGGCACGTAGATAAAAGCTTTCAAGTTCGGCATCCACAGCTTGCAAAGTACTTAGAAGAAATCCATAAAATCGAAGCACAATTCAAGGGTATTTCAATTCGGAGTATACCAAGAACAGAAAATGTGCAAGCGGACATCTTAGCAAAAGCTGCAGCCGGAGCTATGGATATACCAGAAGAAACTTTTTATGAGGAGCTCAGTACACCTTCGGTGCCACAAATTCCCTCCGCAGAGATTCTTTGCGTTCCAAGTACAGATTGGAGAAATTCGATCATGAAATTTTTGCAAGGAGGGGCAAATTCATTTGAAGAGCCACAGTTTTCAAGATTGAAACTCAGGGCTAGGAATTATCAAATAATCAACGGTATATTATACAAGGCCGGAGTATGTTCCCCTCTACTCCGATGTATTTCTCAAACCGAAGGCCAAGATATTCTTCGAGATATTCATGAAGGGCTTTGCGGTAGCCATCTGGCCCCTCGAGATTTGGCAGGGAAAACACTTCGCCAGGGGCTTTATTGGCCTACGATAGTAGCAGATGTGGAGAACTTAGTCCGCACATGCCAAGGGTGTCAGTGGATGGGTCGACGGAGTCATCGCCCACCAACAGCTCTTCAAGTTATTGCTCCAGTATGGCCCTTGGCCAGATGGGGTATGGATTTGATTGGTCCCTTTCCAGTTGCTAAGGGAAATTTAAAGTTCGCAGTGGTAGCTATTGAATATTTTTCTAAGTGGGTAGAAGCAGAGCCCTTAACAGCTATCACTTCGAACAATGTACAGAAATTCTTTTGGAAAAGTATCATTTGCCGGTTCGGAGTGCCTAGACAACTCACAGTTGATAATCGAACTCAGTTCGATGCAGAACCTTTCAGAAAGTTCTACGAAGATCTAGGCATCCAGTTATGTTTTGCTGCAGTAAGGCATCCTCAGTCTAATGGAGCTATAGAAAGAGCCAATGGAAATATTTTGTCAGGGCTAAATCGAAGGATAGTAGGATTAGCAAAAGGACTGTGGACCGAAGAGCTTCCGAAGATTTTATTGTCCATTCGGACTATGCAAACAAGGTCCACAGGTTTTACTCCCTTCAGATTGCTATTCGGAGATGAAGCCATGACTCCAACGGAGCTCAAAGGAGGGTCACTTCGCAGCACCGAACTGAAGATTGAAGGAGAAAGACAAGCTTCGCTGGATTTAACAGAAGAGACAAGACTTCGAGCTGTAGCTAATTTATCAAAGTATCATCAGCAGACGAAGGCTTGGTTTGACCCGAAGGTTAAGATCAATGAGCTTAGACCGGGTCATCTCGTTTTGCGAAGCATCACAGCGCCAGGAAAATTAGGAAATAAATGGGAAGGTACATACTTAATTGTTCGTTCAGGACGTCCTGGCTCTTTTAAATTAGCTAATTTGGAAGGTGAAGAGTTAGCACATACTTGGCATGCGGAGCACCTAAAGTGATACTTCGCATAAAGGCTCCTTGTAATCTTGTGTAATCACTTTTCGAATTAATAAAGCATATGGTTCAGATAGTGCCTTCCCCTCATAAACTTCCAGCTTTCGAGTGGACGCACTGGAACCGCGGGGTTGACCGAGAGGGAAGTGTCATTAAGTTGAATCATATTTTCACCAGGTGGTGGGCTGACATAATCCGGAGTCCAAGCCACCGGCTTGAAGACATCCGTAAAAGAGCCCGAATACCACAGAATGCGGAGTCCAAGCCACCGGCTGGAAGACATCCGTAAAAAGAGTCCAAAGAGACCAAAATATGTGGAGCCCAAGCCATCGGCTTGTAGGTATCCGTAAAAAGAGTCGAAGGCGACCAAATAATGCGGAGCCCAAGTCATTGGCTTGTAGGTATCCGTAAAAAGAGTCCAAAGAGACCACTGCGAACTCCAAACCACTGGTTTGACAGAGTTCGCAAAAAAGAGCCGAAGGAGGCCAAAACAAAACAGAGTTTGGGCCATGAGCTCCGAATGTCTGTTAAGAAAGTCCAAAGTGACAAATTATCTAAAACACTAAAGTGTCCGGAAAGTTATCTCAAGTGATTTCTTTCAAAAACAAAAGGTACTAAGTTGCCATTCTTCAGACTACAAATAGTCGAAGGCATTTATAAAGATTTTAAAAGATCTTTAAATTGCTGAGGGGCTTCGAACCCCCAAAATTGTACTCCGAAGTTTTTCTTTGTGCCTAACCATCTTTGAATATAGTTCGAAGTTGCTTACACCCAAAGAGGGGCTAGTAAATAGGGAGACAATTTTGAATCGATATTTATTATTCGAACGAATATGATTACATCATGAAAAATTGGTATCTATACCAAGAAGGAATCGAAGACCTCTTCGATCTCTAGAGCTAGGGTTGGAACGACTAGTTCTAGTGCCGGGAGTCCTAACAACTTTGCGTTTAACTCTCCTGCCTCCCTTCGAAGCTCTAAAGTCCTTCTGTTCTTGTTGAAGCTCGGCCCAAGTTCGAAGTCGTTCGGGACTTCTTTCCCAGCTTCCAAGTTCTTCAAGCTTTTTACCTCGAACTTCATCTTCGTCTTCAGACCATATAATGTCTTCAGAAGACGAAGTTTCCAAGTTAACTTCTTTTTCTTCCTCTTTAATACAAGATAGTATATCTTTACTTATTTCGGACGCAATTTCTCCGGAACTATCTCGAGGAACTAGAAATCGAGGACGCTTGTGAAGTTTTAAGATATCGAAGGTAGCCCATAATAAGCGAAGTTCGTCGTTAACGTCTAACACTTCGACATCTTCCGTATGAGGCAAAGCCTAAAAACATGATAAACAAATTTTCATTCATAAATGTACATAAGCGTAATGCTTTACATACTCAAAAGATCCTAAGACATTTCTAAACCTGCGGGTTTGGACGAGGCTGACTGCTCGAAGCTTGGGACCGAGCCTGCTTCTAGTGTTGTCCTTCATCAATCCAGGCCTTGATCGCAGAACGACCTTCGGCTCTCCATGAAGTTTGGAAGGCTTGCCAAGCAGCGGCCACACCTTCGGAAGGAGTGAGAAGCTGATCGTCGTCGAAGGTAATGGGGCCCTCCCCTGCGCTCGGAGCTATCGATCGACCCAGATCCTCATAATAACGAAGTAGGCCAACAACAGCCACTTGTCCGGAGAGCTCTCCGTAATGAATGCCCACTGTCTTCATCTGCTTCACTACTCCTTGAATCCTCTTCAACCGGCGCAGTAGGGAGATGTTGTCATCAGAAGGAAGCGTCCCAGTAGTGTCGAAGTACTCCAGAACGCCTAGCAGTTGGTCCATGACCTCCGCAGCTACCTTCTCAGACTTCAGTTTATCTTCGATTAGCGCATCCTTCACCGAAGTTAGCTCTTCTACCACTCCAGAGAGTCTAGTCGCTTCCGTAGTTAAAGAATTTTTGTGATTCAGTAGCTGGCTAGCTTCTTCTCGGAGCCTAACAAGCTCGGTCCCCGCAGTAGCGTGCTCCGCCCGCATCCTTTCAATTTCTGCTCGAAGCACAATTCTTTCTGCTTCGAGCTCTTTATTCGCAGCCTCCAAGCCTTGTCTGGCCCTGCGCTCTGTTGAGACCATGTCGTCCATATGGCTCACTCGACCTTCGGAGATGGTAAGATTTCGCTGAAGAGTTGCGTTTTCTTCTCGAAGGCGAGCGATTTCACGTTCATTCGATACGTTCGCAGCTCGGGCCAAGACTGTTTGCTGCGAAAAGAAAAAACCAAGGTAAGAAATTGTTTGTATATAAATTTGATGTTGTTTTGCAGATACTTCGTACCTGGTAGGCTGCACGTTCCATAGCAGCATTAAGCTCTGAGCTCTCTGCTTCACTCAGGATGGCCACCAAGTCCGTCTCCACAACTTCGCGACTAGCTCGATCCAAAGGCTCGAGCAAAGTCCGAAGCCCAGTTCTTTGCTCCAAGAAAGGAGCTAGAAGGGGGAGCATGCTCAAGGCTTGCTGGTCATCTTCGTTTGGCGAAGGCCCGGAGTGTTGAGCTATGGTCTTCGGAGCCCCCGGAGACTGGTCCCCCTCGATAGATTGACTCTCGTCTGTTGATTCAGACGGAGTTGATCCGGAGCTCGGAGCAGGAAGGGGGTCCATCTTTCCTTTGCCTTTTCCAAGCCCCATTTCAGTGGCTCCTGGGATTGGCTCCGAAGTTGTCGAAGGTCCGGGAACTGTATCTTCAGGACAGGACCTCTTCCATAGAAGTGGACTCTGTAAAAACAAAGGTATTATACATTGTATAATTTCGCACTTAAAAAGAAAAGGATAAGAATTATTCGAAGTTTACCTTTGACATTTTGGCGGCGGGTAAGCATTGGGCTTCTTGGCGGATCGAAGGCGAGATCTTCGTCCGAATCAACCGTCAAATCTTCGACTGTCGGAACATTTTCCCGGACAGTCGTTGTTGCTTCATTCGGAATCGAAGCCACAATGACTTCGACTCCACTTCCATCCACAGGAACTCCGTCCTGAGGTAAATCCTCATGAACTGCCGGAGTCCTTGTTTGCTCAAGATTCTCTTGAGACTCCGGCACGTTCGCAAGTTCTTCAATTTGTGCAGTTCCTTGAGCTGCATCTTCGTCAATCAGCTTCACAAGTAACCTGCCTTCGTCCACCTGAGAATCGGAGTCTGAAGCTCTTGGGCTCGAAGGTGCAGGGTTTTTTGGCTTTCGAGCCACCTTCTTGACCGGAGTCTTGGTGGAGCTCGAAGTCCCAGCTTCAGCTTTCCTTTTTTTGGGCCCTTTCCCCGAAGGCACCCAATCCACCAGAGGGGGCGAAACGATTTCCGGCAGTCCCCACACTCTGTTAAATCGTTCCCAACTCCCAACCAACTTGATTCTCCATTCTTTTTCGGTCGGAGTTGGAGCGCCCAAAATCTTCTCCGAAGCTCGTACGATTTGCTCCGAAGTTATAGGGGCTGAAGAAGCTAAAAAATGACTTAAGTTTGTTAATTCTTCGAATAAATATACATAGAGTATGTTGTTTTCGAAGTTACCTGCAGGACTCGAAGTTGAGGAAATTTTTCGGAGACCGCCTTCCGAATCCTCTTCGAAGATGATAGGCCAGTTGGCCATCAGGGGAGAGATTTGGAGCCCGAGGAATTCTTCGGCTAAGTCTCGCATGCTCAACCGATGACTGATCTTTTGAAGCAAGCTAAGGCGAGCTTCGAGCTGACCCGGGTCTGGATGCACAAGGGCTTCCTTTCGGAACTTAATGTCTTGCAGAGGTCCAGCTAGACGGTTGCTCGCCCCAACTTTGGCATAAAACCATTTCATGATCCAGTCTGTATACCATCTAGCGTTGATAGCCTTGGCAGGAAATCGGAGAGCATACTCGTCCCGAAGCTTGAAGTTAATGCTTCCGAAGGCTAATACCATTTTTTCACCTCCGGGGCCTACGAAGGTCTTTGGCTGACACGAAGCTCTGTGCAATGCTGCGAAGATCTCTGCCCTCCCCTCACAACCCTCGGCTCGCAACGCCCATTCGAAGATGGCGAGACGAGCTACAACATTTGGAGAAAGTTGGGGGAGAGTGACGTGAAACAAATCCAATACCTCGGCCAAGAAATCAACTGTCGGAAGTCCTAAGCCAGCCTCGAAGAAGGCTTCGAAAACAACCACCTCTCCGGGTCTTGGTGACGGAATGATCTCTTTCCCAGGTTTGCGAATCATCACCCCCGAACTAATTCTGCCTTCTACTGCAGTCGCAAGGGATTCTCTTCTGCAGGTTGACGGTCCCAGTTGATAAGACTGGTCCGTGTACTTCGTTGAGGCTGGGAAGAGGTCTTGGGGACCGACATTCTAGGGATTTCCCCCCACTGCCGCCATTGCCGACACTGGAGGATTTGGAGTCGTTGCCGCCAAAGTCGCTGCCGCCGCTGCTGCCGCAGCCTGCTGCCGGGCCAGGGTTGAAGCTGCTCCAGGGCCCTTGAAACTAGTCTTCGCCATTGAATCTCACGGATTGCTTCAGAAGAAAAATGGAGGCTAGGGCTTGGGTTGGAGGCTAGGGCTCAGGTGATGGTTTGTTTACACGAAAGCAGTGAAAAAGTACTCTAGAATGGTTTGGGTCCTCTATTTATAGCCCAGACCCAAATTTTTTACCGTTTACCTATGCCGTTTCGCATTCCTGACCGTTACTTTGCTCCGAAATTAAAGCATTCCGTAACTTCCGTTAGAAGAAAGAAGCTAACGACTATTTCTTCTAAGTCTAAAAAGACTTTCAGACTTCTTGAGTTAGTTCTAAGTTACTTCGAATGTAATTTTATTAGAAATTGATTCGAAGCTTACATCTCCACACAGTTCGGAGATGGTTTAAATCTGCTAACCCCTACGCATGATTATTTTTCTTGCGTATACTGATCTCCTAACATTACAGATTTAGCGGAGAAGCGTATTCGAGGGGCTACTGTTGGGGGAAAATATTCCATCTTCAGGGTTATTGCAGTGACAAGATAAAGACTGGTGATTAAGCTAAAGACTTCCAGCGTATACCTTCGGAGATACATTGAATCAAGTTCGAAGCATGATGACGGGCTCTAGTTCGGAGCACACCTTCGAACTTAGACTCTTCCAAAAACTCTTTGCCAGCTAAGATGGAAGACTTATCTTCTTTCTAACTAGATTAGTCTTTTACCATTTTAGCCCTATTAAGAGTACCGAATAGTTTCCACTATGTCAGTTGTAATAGAGGAGTAAAAAGGTCTTTTCCTTAATGTTTGGGCCTATAAATACCCCCCGTTTTACCCTGTAATAAGGATCGAATACAAGTTATTCAATACACACATTCGAACTATTCTAAGTTATTATCCTTTCGGAGGCTTAGAACAATTCACTTCGCAAACACTTCGTTTGTTAGTTTCTAATCTTCAGAAACCTGTTAGCGTAATCTTTTACGCCAACACTTGACTTGGTCAATACGCTGACTCGATCAACCTTCAGTCCATATCTTGCTTTATCTTCACATGTATGATTGAGATCATCCTCAACTTCACCGGCCTCCTTGATCGTTCGGCACCAAACTTCCCGCTTGACCCTGATCACCCGCCGTTGACAGTTGAGTATCTTCCCAATAATCCTACACACAATGAAACAAGGAGACATGTTTTCCCACTCGTACCGAATCCTTTACGGCCTGTTTGTTTCAATGGAATTGGGCCGAATTGAATTTAATTCTTGGGCTGGCCTGTTTGGCAAACTTTAGAATTGGAAATTACAATTCCATCTATTTTTTGGGCCGGAATAAGAAGCCCAAAACTAATTCCTGCCCTAAAATGAGGAATCTAATTCCTCCTCCTCCCCTGAGCGCCGCACGCGCCTCCTCCTCCCCTGAGCGCCGCACGCGCCTCCTCCTCCTCGCCGTCGCCGCCCTTCTCGCGCCTCCACCCCGAGCGCCTCCTCGTCGGCCTTCATCCTCTCAGGGTAAGTCCCCTGCCCCAAGCCTGCGATGTGCCCTGCTGCCGTCTTGCCGCCGCCGCAGCCAGCGCTCGGCTGCTCCCGCCTGCCGTCGTCAGCGCCTGGCTTCTCACGCATGCCCCCATCGCCAGCGCCCGGGTGGCCGCGCCCGCGCCCGCGCACGCGCCAGCGCCTGGGTGGCAGCATCTGTCGTTCGATATGGTTGTCTCTCGCTAGCGCTAGATCTGCGACGTGGGGGTTCGGTTCCTCCTCCGCGATCGCCTCTCTGCTTCCCCGGGGCGGTGGAGTGTGTTGATGAGTTGATCTGTGGCGGCTGATGCTGCCGTGGAGTGGCGGTGGGTGGCCGGTGAGGGGGCGCAGTGGTGCTAGTCTGAGTTGAGACGGAGGTTTTCCTCGAGTGGGTGATGCACTGATGCGGATGGCGGGTGGGAGCTGCTTCCGGGCCCGGGCTCCGGTCGTGCTCGTACTGCTACTGATCGCCGCGGCGGCATTGCCCCGTCGAGCGCTCGCGGACACCGACGCCGCCGATGGTAAGAGTACTACGCGCGTGCTTGCACGCTCTGGACGGTTGTACTGTTTGGGCAGTGATGATTCGAGTCACTGTTCTTGATGAACACCCGAACTTGCCGGTGGAAGCGAGGTCAAGGGGGGTTGATTTTGATGCCGTGCTGTCCTATTGCACTAGGATTGAGATTGGTGGGTGGTGAGAAACGTGGGGAGTTTTTGGTTGCGCCGATTGATTCAATTTGGTTGTCCTATTGCACTATGGTCAATCTCCCTCTTACATACATCTTTAATCAAAATGATCCTTTCATACTGTCTCCATAAAAGTGATCTTAGTTGTACAAAGTTGGCTGAATGTGATATGACTAATTTTCATAGGAATGTGCAGACCCTTACATTTTAGTGCAATGCTGGGTTCTGTTAATTTGAAAGTTACTAGAGGATTGATCATCCATTGCCAATGTGATTTAACCAATATGCTTTTAGGCCATTTTTTCCAACCAAAAGTGTCAAAAGAGGTGGTTAATAATGCGCTTAAGTGCTACTCTTGGTTTGAAATAATGCTTCTTAAGCCATTATACATCCACAATTCCGTTCAAATTGTGACATCTTTGTAAATAAGCATGTGTTCAAGTTCTGTAGTGGTGCTCTTAAACAAAATGTACACACAAAGCTAGCTGTTGGAAGTTTCCATGTTTTTCATGTCGATATTGCGGTATTACATGGTTTGTATGTTCCAGGATAGGATATTTTAGCTAGGAATATGGTTTACATGGTTTGTCAGTTGCAACCAGTATATGCATTTGTTTTTTGTTCAAGTCAATTTATTGCTATTAGATGTCTAGTAATTACTAATGTTGAGCCCTGAGTTTCTCCAAATTTCTTTTTGTCAAACAGTTGTGCATTGAATCTTATGATGTATATGCATGTTTGGGAAATGAGAGAGAGGCGTAGGAAGAAGAGGCAGAGAGTAGCATCCTTATTTGTTGCAACTGTCATGGGCATGATTGCGGACTATTATCGTAAGAAAAGACCTAGACATCTTATGGATCCCTCTGAGGTGATAGAGAGAGATGTAGCTGGTCGGAAACAAATGCTAAGGAATTTGTATCAAGGATCAAATGTTTATTGCTATGACAGTTTGCGTCTAACTAAGAGATCCTTTTCGGACCTATGCACCATCTTACGTGAGAGGTGTGGTATGTGTGACACCTTGAATGTGTCGGTAGAAGAAAAGGTTGCTATCTTTTTGCTTGTAGTGGGTCATGGCATTAAGATGAGGATAATTCGTAGCTCATATGGATGGTCACTTGAACCAATTAGCCGCTATTTCAATGAGGTGTTGAGAGGTGTTCTATCATTATGCCATGAATTTATCAAGCTTCCTGATCCTTTAGCTGTACAACCTGAAGATTCTAAGTGGAGGTGGTTTCAAGATTGCCTTGGAGCACTAGATGGTACACACATTGATGTTTTTGTACCTTTGGTTGATCAAGGGAGGTATAGGAATAGGAAGCAACAAATCACCACCAATGTGTTGGGTGTTTGTGATCGACACATGAAGTTTGTTTATGTTCTAGCTGGATGGGAAGGGTCAGCTTCAGATTCACGTGTGCTACGTGATGCCATGTCTCGGGACGATGCATTTGCTATTCCAAGTGGAAAATATTACCTAGTAGATGCTGGATACACCAATGGACCAGGCTTTCTTGCTCCATATCGATCCACTCGCTACCACTTGAATGAGTGGGCTGCCCAAGGGAATAACCCATCCAATGCCAAGGAATTGTTCAATTTGTGCCATTCAACAGCTAGAAATGTGATAGAGAGAACGTTTGGGCTATTGAAGATGAGGTGGGCTATACTAAGGAAAAACTCATATTTTGACTTACAAAATCAGATTAGGATCATCAATGCTTGTTGCATATTGCACAACTTTGTAAGAGATAGGCAGAGAGATATGGATGATTTACTTTTAGGCCAAATTGATCAAGTAATATCCGTTGAATCTCATGATGTTCAAAGTGAAGTGGGTATGATTAGCAATGTGCAATCATCAAATCAATGGAGTAACTTCAGGGATCATAAAGCTAACCAAATGTTTGCTGATTACCAAGCGAGATGTGGTCAATGTATGATAATTTTTTAAAACTAACCAAATGTTTGCATATATTGTGTTGCTCCTTAATAACTTTAGTAACACTTGTATATTTTCTTTGCAGGATATGGAGAAGGGTAAGAAGTCAGGCTCGGGCAGGAGGTACATTTCTTGGAATGATGATATGGACAAAGCACTTCTTGACACATTCGTGGAGTACTACAACAAGGGTGACAGATGCCAAAATGGCTGGAAGTCTCATGTCTACACGGCTGCTATAAAGAATGTTCGAGAAAAGTGCAATGTGGAAATCACAAAAGATAACATCATGTCAAGGAACAAGACATTTGACAAGCACCACACTATCATCAATGGTATGCTAGAAACAAGTGGCTTTGGTTGGGATTGGAACAAGAACAAGATATCCGTTGATAGTGATTCTGTTTGGGAGGCTTATGTGGCGGTAAGTTTCAGTTTTTTCTGTTTTAAGAATCTGTTAAATTATCAATCCTTGTGTGTTTTTTCAGTTTTTTCTGTTTTAAGAATCTGTTAAATTACCAATGGTCACATGGAGTAACCTTGTGTGTTTTTAAAGAAGCTAACTTGCTAAAGTGCAAACATGGTATAATGATTAACTTGCTAACTTGCTCCATTATAATGAATTACAAAGAATAATATGCAAGCAAACTTGGGATGAAATGAAGCATAACATTTGTTCCAGTACTATCAATTGACCTACCACTAGTAACATCATGTGTAGTTTTAAGAATCTGTTTCAGTTTGAATGAGTACTTGCTGTGATGAGAGATTGAAATCTGAACTTAATATGAAATCTGAATGTTTAAAATGTCTTGAGTTGAGTTCAAATTGTTCTCCTGAACTTCATATGAAATCTGTTCAAATTGATCAAGTAATGAATGGTGTCATCTAGAGCTCACCTCAAGTTGTTTTTTTTGCAGAAAAATAAAGAAGCTAATGGGTACAGGCACAAGACAATCTTATATTGGGACTCGATCAGCTTGGTATTTGGAAAAGATCATGCAACTGGTGAAGCGGCAAAGACCCCAGCAGATGGCGCGAGAGATATGAGTAAGGAAGATGGAACCGGTCAAGAGCTTACTTCATCAACAATTTCAGGAAGCTTAAAGAGGCAACGGTCCAGTGATTCCTTCACCTCAATTATGGCGGAGAAATTAGACAAGTTTACTGAAGCTATTAGGGATGAAGCACCAAAAGGGCCGACATCAAAAGAAATATTTAGCACATTGGAGGAGATAGATGGGTTAGATGAAGACACATTTTTAGACTTATTTGATATCTTAACAGGTGATGCGCGCAAGTACGAGTCCTTATTGGCACTTCCAGTGATCCTGAGAAAGAGATGGCTGCTGAAGCAATTGAAAAAGTGAACCTTGCATTGTGTGGTGTAAAACGAACATCATTGTCTCTGCATTCTCCTCTTTTAACTGAAGTGTTATTCAAAACTGGATTGAACCTTGCATTGTGAACCTTATGTTTGAGATTGTTATTCAAAACTGGAGTGTGGAGATGGTTGATTTTTTTGTGCCCCTGGGAAAATGTAAATGATGGATTAGATGCTATGACATGTTCTTTTTAAATAACCTGTCTCATTGTTACATTGCTGATTGTTACCAACCTCTGTGATCATTGTTACATTTGAGTTATGTATGTTTTGTTACCTATGATCTCCACCAATGTAAATTCCATATATAACTATCCAAACATGATATTGAATTTGATTCATGGAAAAGAATTCCATTAGCATCCAAACAAAAAAATTGAATTGAATCAAATTCTAAGCAATTACTTTCTTTGGGAATCTAATATCTAGAATGTTATTCATGGAATGAGTTTCATTTCCAAGGAAACAAACGGGGCTTAGTGAAATCACGATACAAGCACTAGTCAATCTAATTCTGGTAGTGCTTTGCCTTGGTTGCATTATGGCTTGATGTATCTTGAGCCTTACATCATTTTATTCCAACAAACACCGCTTTCACTGAATTTTAATATTTTGCACGAGGCCAACGCTCAGGTACGGAGTTGCCTGTGCTTGGAATTGTCCGGCTACTTTAATCATTGCTCGCTCGTCCAATAAAAGAAACGAATACACACATTATGCACGGAGCTAATGCACACAGACTCACATTAGGGTCGAGATGAATGAATAATAATAATTAATGGAATCTCAAGTGTCCAGAACTTCGGTTTAATTATTGACCAACGTCAGATCAGAGAAGCGCGTGCGTAAGCTGCGTATCACGAGTTAATTTCACCTTTTTATTCCTTATTTGCATGTCATTCACATTTTCTTATGTGCATTGACTTTTGGAGATCATTACTATACATGTGTAGCCACGCAATATATATGGATGCATGGTGTGTCTCCCATTGCATTCATCTCCACAGCGACATATACGAACTCGAACCCTAGCTCGTGATTATTTTTTAGCAATCTTGGTCGTCGACGCGAGGCTCGTCGTCTCGCTTTGTCACACGAATGGAGCAAGTGCAAGTGCTGTCTGAGGAGTCCAATAGCTGCACCTGCAGCAGCAGCAGCAACGACGTGAGCTCCAGCTCGCTCAACGAATCTTCGCCGAGCTCCGGGAACTTAGGGAGCACCGGCGTCGGCGCCGGAGGCAAGAAGCGGGCACGTAGTAGCGACCTGAAGCACCCGACGTACCACGGCGTGCGCATGCGGAGCTGGGGCAAGTGGGTATCCGAGATCCGGGAGCCGCGCAAGAAGTCGCGCATCTGGCTCGGCACGTTCGACACCGCTGAGATGGCCGCGCGCGCGCACGACGTCGCTGCGCTCGCCATCAAGGGACGCGCCGCGCACCTCAACTTCCCGGAGCACGCCGGCGCGCTCCCGCGCGCCGCCTCGGCCGCACCAAAGGACGTGCAGGCCGCCGCCACGCTCGCCGCGGCCACGTTTTGGCCCGCCTTGCCACGCCTCGACGACGCCGCCACTGCTGAGGAAGAGTGCCAGCCGGCGGAGCCTGAGCAGACGGCGGCGGCGCAGGTCTGCTTCGTCGAGAACGAAACATTGCAGCAGACCACTGACATTGGACTAGACTACACGTATTTCGACGTGTCAGATGCTCTTCTGGAGTTCGGGTTCACGTTCCCGCCGCCGCTGCTGCCGTCTTACTGTGGTTTGCCGTGGGATGAAGATGACGCTGCCGACGATCTGTTCTTCGGTGAGCCGCTGGTGCTCTGGGAACACTAAGCAGAAGTGCAGACTGCAGAACGACAATGCAGTAAATGCACGGACGCACAAGAGTCCATTTTGTCAAGATCTAGGGATATGACTTGGCAGTTGGTATCCGGTTAAAATAAATCACTATTTGCTTAAGAATAAGCGTATGTATATAAATCTGTTTAAAAGTTTAGATAGAATATAAATATGTAAATGATAAACCTCTGTTTTTCGCTAGCTCCACTGCTAGACTTGAGAGTGTTACTAACTACATAGATCTGGACAGTATAAAATTCATTTCACTGTATCATATATTATAAGTTGGGATTGCCAATATACGTACATGTTCCCACATTTACTTTTATAGTCAACAATTTTTTTGTCCAGCTAATTAAATCCACTGGCTAATATTCATTGTCGAGATTATTAATTGCATTTGACATATGCATAGCAAATGTGCTGTAAATTCTGGACGTGTTTTCTAAGACTTTACGTAACATAATCTTTTGTCCCCATTTTAATTATGCCTTTACTCATAATTAGCGTTATCAAAGCAGCTCGCCCTGCGCAAACCAGCTTAGCTAGCGAGACACAGTATAGTATATTATAGTAACCCTCTACGCGCAATTTTTTTTATTCCAACATGCAATAGACGTCACCCGCAAAAAATGAAAAATTATAATAACAAAATATATTCACAGAATCATGCAACGCATGAGAAATATTCTTAGAATTAACGAGCTAACGACCGTTCATCTGTGTCATGTTGTCCATCTCCAGCAGTGTACCCTTTCTCTCGCCCAAGGAGTCAATGACCTCCTTCCACACGTATGGCCACACATGCATGTGATTCATCAGCAATCTCTAGCCTACAGCAATATTATACTAGTACGCAAAAAGTTATGTACCATGCATCCTTGTAGATTAGTCATAATATATGTAGTTAGTGGCCGCATGCAGAATGGTTTAGTACGTACGCATGGTTGGTGAACCCGTGTCGTCCTCATGCATGTGGATGCATAGCAATTAGCAGCCGCCTGCTGCCTCACTCCGGCCTGTTTAGGTAGTACATATGACCGCTGGAGCATTTCGAGATGAGGTTATTAGTTGAGTCGAGTCCAAGATTTGATTTGTACGTCGCGTGTATATATGGCCTTGGTTACGATCATGTTTGTATACATAGTAGTTCTAAGTTAGAGTTGGTAATTTATACATGGATCCATTTACCGTACCCGTTACCTCGCTAGAATGTAATAGTTAAAATAAATTTGAACCATTAATTAAATATGTTTAAAATAATTAATTAAAAAATAAAATAAGCTAACCGACTCAATTATAAAAAGTAGTCTGCATACATGTCAGTCGTATGGAAAATTTATTTATTATTTTCTTTTTCTAGTGCATGCAACAATTAATCTGCTAGCATGGAAAGAAAATAATTAATTGTTGCATGTATGTAGACCTATACATATTAAAAGAATGTTACACGACCTATTACTTCTAGAAGGTAATAGACCACTAATATTAAATTTGAGTTGTTGGATCGTATAGATTGAACGGTCCATTGAATTTGGTGGCACCATAAAATTCTCCTTATATGTATAGGGCCTGTTCGGAATAATTTCACTCTACTAAATTCTACTCCACTTTATGACAGATTTTTTTAAATAATATTTTTTTTAAAAAAAAATTCAAATATGTATGCTTGTTTCAAAAAATTGCAGAACTAACATGCGGTCGGCCGACCAAGAGCCAACTCAGGGTCGAGTCAGCTCTTGGTCAGCCGACTACTGCCACATCAGCAGGAGTCGGCCGACCAAGGGCCGACTCCCTGCCACGTGGCTCCAACGGCTATTTTCTGGCCTCCAACAACTATTTTCTAGGCGACTAGTGCCACATAGGCGCCAGTCGGCCGTTCAACCACCAACTGGACCCAGTTGGCTGTTGGTCTGCCGACTTGCTACGGTAGTCAGCTCTGCAACAGCCGATTGTAACTCTATAAAAAGAGGGCCGACCGCCCCACTTCTCCCACCCAACCTTGGCTGCCCATTTCACTTCGAGAGGTATGCGTTTTTTCTCTAGTTTTAATATTTGTAGTTTAGTTTAGTAGTATTTTATTAGTAATTTAGAAATAGTTTAGGAGTAGTTTAGGAATGATTTATGATTAATTTAGTAGTAGTTTAGGAGTAATTAGTAAGTAATAATACTTTAGTAGTAATTTCACAGTACTTTAAGATTTATTTATCGGTAGTTTAATAATACTTAGTAGAAATTTAATTTATTGAATTTATGTAGATACATTGCAATATGGTGAAAAAAGATATAGTTACTTACGGTCTCGATGCTCGTCACTGTCGGCTAGAAGCTGTCGAACCTCTTATGTGTTTTTGTAGAGACACATGTAAATTTTGGAGAAGCCCTGATGACCTCACCTATGAGATGAGGTACTGGAAGTGTGCGAACTACTTTTGGACTCCGGAGAACCCAAAGCCAAGGACGAAGCGTGGACCACGTGCAAACAAGCCAGTATTAATGAATTGTTTCTGTTCTTTTTCATATTTGACTCCAATCAATCACTTACAATATGTCTATTGAAATTTATGCTTATAGGCAACTCCTAATTATTGTTTAATCACCGCTAATTAATTCTTAAATTATTGTTTAATAACCGCTAATTAAATCTTAAATTATTGCTTAATAACTGCTAATTAACTATTACATTATTGTTTAATAACCGCTAATTAAATCTTAAATTAGTGTTTAATAACAACTAATTAAATCTTAAATTATTGTCCAATAACCGCTAATTAACTATTAAATTAATCCTAAATTACTCATAAACTACTTCTAAACTACTCCTAAACTACTACTAAACTACTCCTAAACTAAACTAAAAAATTTAAAACATTAGGAGAGGGAGGAGAGGAACTTACCTCAATGTGCAACCAATGGGTGGGAGTGGAAGAAGGGAGCCGTTCGACCCCCTTTATATAGGGGGCGAATCAGTGGCTGGTTGGCCAACTAGGGCCATATGGCAGCCAGTCGGCGATTGAACGGTTGACTAGCTGCCATGTGGCCCCAGTAGGCTAGAAAGAGCCGTTGCGTATGACGCCAGTGCCATGTGGCAGGGGCCGATAGGGAGTTGGCCCTTGGTCGACCGACTACATGTTAGTTTTGCAATTTTTTGAATCGGACATACAAATTTGATTTTTTTTAAAAAATATTTTTTTTAAAAAAAATCCTTTATGATCAGATCTATAGTGGAGTTGCTACTCCACTATAGAGAGTAGCTTTACCTATTTGGTTTGCTGATTAGATCCAAATTTAGAAATAATATGATTCAATAGTAATGTACTATTATACCCATAAATTGTTCTATCGACATACCTTAATGTAATTATACTGCAATAATAATGTTTTCTATTTTAAAACATAAATAATTTTTAATGTTGTCTGTTTTTCAACACTCTTCACAAGTGTTGTGCTTTTTACTAACAGTTTGGGGGAATTCTTCTTTGGTACCAACAAAAGTTCAACAAAATGTTGCCACATTTATCATATAGCAAACCATGTGACAGACTCCTCCATCGACATGGACCTACGGAAGAATGCTTTACAAGCCTCCAACTCCAGCCTTGGAAAATTCATGAGAAATATAAGAACAATCTTTATGTGGCAACTACCAAGTATGAAAATGCATTGCATCAGTTAGTTATCTAGATAAGAAAATGGCAAGTAAAGGAAACCTACGGTGACATTATAAGCTTGGTACCTCCATGCACAACGGGAATACCCTTGTTTGCCGAGTGCCTAGGCACTCAGCGAATACTCTTTTCCACTCGACGAAGGCTTCGCCGAGTGGCACACTCGGCGAACTCCACTCGGGCACTCAACGAAGTCTTCGCTGAGTGCTATATAGACTTCGCCGAGTGCCACGTGGGGCACTCGGCGAAGCCTCTTTGGGCAGGCTGGCGCATGGCAGGGGGCTTTGCCCAGTGCCACGTGAAATAGCACTTGGCAAAGCCACCCATAATGCACAGAAACGCGCCACACGGCACGATTTTGTGGTTTCTAGGTGACTTTGCCGAGTGCCACACTCGGCAAACAATTTTTTTTTATTTTTTTACTTTATTCAGTGCACATTTCATTACAAAAATCACATTTAATCATAAAATTCATCACAAATTCACATTTCATCACAAACTACATCACAAATTCACATTTCATCACAAATTTATCGACAAATCACATTTCATCACAAATTTTTTGACAAACTTCAAGTTCACATTTCAAATTCACACTTTAGTTCACAATGTAGTTCACAAGTGCATAACTTCAAGTTCACAACAGTTAGTCTCACAACTTAAAGTTCATATTTCAAATTCACAATTTAGTTCACTCACTCACATCATGCCTCACATGTTAGTCGATCTCGCAAGTAGTTAGTCTCACAAGTTAGCATTACCACTCTGCCCAGTGTGTGGAGATGACTACGTGTTTGATCCTGATACCGATGAATGAACTGTAAAAAAGAAAATAGTTAGCACAATTGTATATAACAATAATGACAAAAACAATATTACAATCTCACATTTCCGTTCTGTGGAGTGTGCAGAGATTGTGAGGGTTGTAGAAGTCCAGGTATGAAGGGTGCTTGTGGTGACTAAGGGACACCCATATGACCTGAAAAAGATCCACCCATCTGCTCCTCCTTTACCTCATCCGACACGTAATCAACATCATCATGGGATGCCAGTCTCTGGCTGGTAGTTTCGCTCGAGATGGATTTACCGCCTCTTCTAACTACGGACGCTTCTATTTTCCTTAAACCACCACTATTTTCGAATCACCTAGTACAAAAAAGAGTAAATGAATTTAGATAAACCGTGCAATGTGTTATAAACACATTTAATATACAATTAAACATAATTCCCATATAGCTGCTAGAAATAGTCATCGTCGTCTAAATTTGCTGGATAATATGTATCGTCGTCACTATCACGTGATATGATATAATCGTCCTAGCTGATCAGGAGGTGTAATGTTGTCGTCACTATAATTGCCTAAGTATAATCTCTCTAGCAGTTATAAGTCCCTTCCATTCTGAACCTCGTCACCTTCGTTGACATCAGCACCACTTTCATTATCTACTTCCATCGTCTCCATCAATTCAATCACAAACATGCTTGGTAGCCCATCTTCTTGAAAGAACTCTCCATCATATGTGTTCGGGTCTATGTTATAGTCTTCGTTGTTGGGAACAGGTGAGGAGCCATGCTGAATAGCGTGGGCCTCATGGCTCCAGAAGTGATGAGTCATTGTCAACGATAGTCAAAGAGGACAGAAGAAGAGAAGAGATCTGCTGTTTCATGGGCCGCGTGTGACTCAGGTACACGGGCAGCGAGCGACTGTCGGGCAGAGGAGGCTGCGAAGTCGGGCTGGCCCAATCCGGGTGCATGGGCCAGAAGCAGTAGAATACCCACTGGGCTGTTGACCAGGATTGACTCAGGTACACGGGCGGTGAGCGATTGCCGGGCTGAGAGAGCTGCGGAGTCGGGCCGGCCCAATCCGGGTACCTGGTGCAAAGCTGGTGGAGGCTTTGTCAGTTTCGGCGCAAAACTGACAACCGTTGATTCTGTATCCGACTGTCCAGAAGAGAAGCCGTAGTCGCTACGAAAACTTAGCTTCCGGATAAGTCATCTGTAACTCTAGGCCCACAGTCAGTCAGTCGTGTCTGTAAAAATTCCTAAGGGCAGTAGAGTCTTTTCCTTTATTCTTGAGTCTGTAAAAAAACCCTAAGGGGCTGGTAGAATATTCCTAGTGTTGGGAGCCTATAAATAAGACCCCAATCCCTAGGGTTTGGACCACCCTTTTGGCTGAAATCACATCCACTCTATTGGGTCATTTTTGTCTCTCACATTCTCTCTCCTGTGTGCGCCGCCAGGCTCTTGCTCGTTTCATTTTTGCCTTGCATTTATTCAAATCTTTTGCATGCATTAAAGCCTTGGTCCCTGTTGATTTCATTCGGTGCATATTGTTTGGTTTGAGGAGTTAATGCTTCGGCTACAGGCATAGCCTGGATTTATTTCGTGAGCAGAAGCTTCTCTTTTGCTTCTGTTCTTCACAAACCGAGTACTAGTTCTTGCTGTTGCAAGTAGTACTATTTTCCTGTAGCTACAGTGTTCTGTGCAGCTTTTCACCTTCTACTGCACAGCTTTTTGATCGAAGCTGACAGGCTCTGTCACCTTTTTGGCTGTGTTTCGGGCGAAGCCCTTCTCTGTTCGAAGCCACTCAGCTCCGTGAGGCAGGCTTCGATCTAATATCTTCGAAGGCTTCGCTCGATCTTCGATCTTCGGTGTGCGTTCTGTGTTGCTAAGCTTCGAAGTATTTTTTTTAGAACGGACAACATCGCATACTTCGAACGACAGTGCGAAGGGGCTTCGGCTCTAGCTGTTCGAAGTCCATACCTCGATAGATTTCGAAGTTGGGTTCGAAGCTTGTAGTTCCGCTAGGCCTCGCACTGACTTTTGTGTGGCGTGTCACCCTTCGCTTCTCTTTTCGAAGCTTGCTCTTTTCGGAGGTAGAGTCTAGGCTTCGGACTTGGTTTTCTGTCGTGTGACAGGCTTCACTTATTTGTTCGAAGGTTGCCCGTGTGTGCATGTTGTGTTCGAAGCTTTCTGTTCGAAGGTTTTGCTTCGAAGCATTCGGTCCGAAGCTGTGTTCGAAGTTTTGTCTTCGAAGTGCACACTTCGAAGCAGGCTCCGACATTTGTCATACTTCGCTTCTTACCACTTCGAACTAGACTAGAACCAAACACCTTCGGCATCTTCGACATGCTTCGCAACTGACCTCCGAAGCAGGGCTCCGTCACCAACCTCCGAAGCAGACCTCGACGTGCGAAGGAGGCTTCGCCAAGTTTCGAACAGGAGACAAATTTGGACAGTAACTTCTCTTTTCATCTTACACATACTTAGATCGTTTCATTGAGAAGTTTAGGCCTGTTACACTTTGTTCATCTGCCTAGTTGCACTACTTTAATAGATCTCAGTTATCATCAGTTGCTTCTAGGTTAGAAACCTTTAGACTTAGGCCTTTTGATTATTTTCTGCTGCGTAGTCTTTTCTGAGGTGCGTTGGGTATTGGGAACAGGCCATTGATTCGAAAGAATTTTTAAAGGCGCCCATTCACCCCCTCTCTGGTCGCTACTTTCGGTCCTACAAGTGGTATCAGAGCTTGGTTAGGTTTTTTCCATACCTTAACCGGTTCTAAACCCCAGTAGTGATCATGACGTCTCCTGGCAAGGTCCCGTCCTTGGAAGCTTATGGCTATAATTATTGGAAGACTCGCATGCGAGCCTATCTGATGAGCCAAAGCTCGGACATCTAGGACATCTGTATTCACGCTACTTTCACAGTGTTGCCTGTTGATGAGCGTGATTCTCCGGATATCATTGCCCAACATCAGAACAACAACAAAGCAGTGAATATTTTGTTTTCTGGTTTAGGTCCCACTGAATTTGAGCGTGTGAGTCATCTCTCCACTGCGAGAGAAATCTGGGCTACCCTCCAGGCACACCATGAGGGGACAGCCCAGGTCAAGGCTCGACTCTATCAGACCTACCGGCGTGAATATGAGAATTTCACACAGAAGCCGGGTGAATCTGTTGAAGCCTTGTTTGGTCGCTTTCAGTCGATCATCAACAAGCTTCGGGATAACAAGGGTGAGGGTGTTCAGTTAGTCTCAGATCACGAGCAGGCCCTCAAGGTTCTCCATACCTTGGACCCAAAGATCTGGGAAATCAAGGTATCCTCTATCATTGAGAGCACATCTTATGATACCTTGACCATTTCTGAGTTGTTTAGCAAGCTGAAGGCCACCAAGGTTGATACCCAGTTGAGATCAAATCTCACTGGCTCTGGATCAAAGTCTCTGGCCCTTGCTGCACCTTCTGTTGATCCCTCTTCTGTGAGCTGTGCTGGGTTCTCTTTGATGTCTATCACTGAGGACCAGCTTGAGTCTTTGGGAGATGATGATTTGTGTCTGTTTAACAACCGGGTGCATCGTGTTTATGACAAAAGAATGTTTAAGAGACACGGCACAAAAACTGGGTGCTTTGAGTGTGGTGATCTAGGACATTTCATCGCCGACTGCCCCAAGCGCAATAGCCACAAGAAAGGCACCGGTGGTGGCTTCCACGACTCTGGCAAGCACGACAGCTCCTCCTTCAACAAGGGCAAGCCAAAGACCAGACTCTTCAGAAAGGCCCTGAAGGACTACCGGCGAGAGAACAAGAAGCGCGACAAGGCCTTCTTCGCTGAGATGGAGAAGAACTACTCCAAGCGGTCCACATCTTCTTCCTCTTCATCGAGCTCAAGCGATGAGGAGATCGCCATCAGGAAGGGGAAGGACAAGGACGATCCGGCGGGCCTCTGCTTCATGGCCTTCGGAGACAAGCCGAAGAGCCGCTCACACCAGCGCCGAAGATCCCGCAAGAGCTTCTGCTCAATGGCTCTTGGGGATAGGGAAGAAAAGAGCTCCTCCGACGACTCCGACGACGACGACAACAAGGTATCATCTTATGAGCGAGAAATTGTTGATTTACTTGAGAGCAATCGTCAGGAGTTAAAGTATCGGGAAAAACTGCTTAGGGGGGCTAAGAAGAGGATAGATGAGTTAGAGAGTGAGCTTGCCGTAGCCAACGGCAGAATTGAGAGTCTATCTTCTTCCCCTTGCTTGGGTGATAGCAGTGAGTGCCCGAAGTGTGAGGTGCTTCTGTGTGACCTGTCGACTAAAGTCCAGATACACAGAAAGGGTTGAGGAGAGGGACGCTTTGGCCACTGAGCTTGAAAGCGCTCAGCTGGAGCTGAAAGATGCTCAAGCCACTGTCGTCGCACCCTGTGATGATTGCCCATCTCATCTAGCTGTCTTAGCTGAGCTGAAATCCAAGGGAATGAACAGTTGGGTGATTTGGAGAGGTTGAGAGCTGAGCTTGCGCAGACTAGGCTAGAGCTTGAGACATTGTCAGTTCCACCCACTGTCTGTGAGAACTGTCTGTCTCTTAGAATGGAGTTGATCAAGCTGAAAGCCGGGAAGTCTGTCCAAGTAGAGAGTGAGTGTGAGACCTGTTTGTCTCAGGTGGAGGTTCTAGCTTCCTTGAAAGAGGAGCTAGCAGATTCTCAGAATGAGAACTTTTACCTCCGTTCTATCCTGAGTTGGATCAGTGCCAGAGAGCCACAGCTTGGCATGATGATCCAGCAGTTCAAGAGGCAGGATGGGTTTGGGGTAGGTTACACCTACACCAAGGCTGACTTTGAGAGTGCCATCAGCCGGGCAGTGGAGTGGAGTAAAATGACTCCAGAGCAGAGGTATCCCAAGACTCACTCCACTGAGACCTCCCAGGCTTGTCAGCCCAAGGATGGAGTGATTCATGAACCACCCAAAGCTCCACCCAAGAAGCCTATCTGGGTTCCTAAGCCCAAACACCTCCACTCTTCTCTAGACTCTCTTCCTGGACCCACTCAACCCAAGAAGACCACACCAAACACTACCAAGCCCAAACATCCCAAGTCTCAACCACACCTCAAGAAGCCCACCTATCATTGTGAGTACTGTCAGAGAGACGGGCATCTTGCGAAATTCTGCTTCAGGAGGAAGCGGGTTGAGAGAGCAGAGAGGGCTCGTAGTGATCAGGAGCAGTTCTACCAGCAGGGTGGTAGACTGCGTGTTCCCCGGCGCGGGGAGAGGCTGGAGGCCAGGCCGCGTCGTGTAGGTGGTGGTAGAGGAGACGACTTTCTTGCCCGTGCTCCAATTGGTGGTGTCCGTTCTGGCAGAGCTCCAGACCGTGTTGGCTACGGTCCTGGACCTCGTGGCCGCAGGGTTAGGCAGAACCGAGGACCACGTTTTGAGCCGCGTTTTGGTCCAAACTCTTTTGATGGTTTTTGCTTTCCATCTTTTGAGCAGATGGCTCAACACTGGTTTAGCTCTTTTGCTAAACCTGGTGCCGGACCATTTGCTCCCACTTACAGCCACTGATTGTGCAGGACCGGGGACTGGAGGATGTTTGGATCATGGACTCAGGATGCTCTCGCCACATGACGGGACATCGCAGATGGTTCTCCAGTCTCACTCCCCCGAGCTCCAAAGAGTACATCACGTTCGGGAACATCGGTCAAGGGAAAGTAAGTGGCATAGGCTCAATTCGCATTTCAGATCATTTCTCTTTGAAGAATGTTGCCTTGGTTAAGAATTTGAACTTCAATTTGATTTCTGTTTCGCAACTTCTTGAGGATGGTTTGGAAGTGCGTTTTAAGAAGGGTAACTCTTCTGTGATTGATTCTAGAGGGTCTTTGGTTTGCCAGATTTTACCTTTTGGTAAAGTTTTTCGAATTGACTTCTCTAGTTCTTTTGGCCCTTCTCGCTGTTTGATTGCTGGATCCTCCTCTGAGCTCTGGAAGTGGCATAGGAGGTTAGGTCATTTGAGTTTTGATCTGCTAGTCAGGTTGAGCTCTATGGACCTCATCCGAGGATTGCCCAAGCTTAAGATGGAGAAGGATTTAGTTTGTCATCCCTGTCGTCATGGGAAAATGGTTGCCGCTTCTCACTCACCTGTGACTCAGGTGATGACTTTGTATCCAGGCGAGCTTTTACACTTGGACACTGTTGGTCCAGCTCGGGTACGTTCAGTCGGTGGGAAGTGGTACGCACTTGTCATTGTTGACGACTTTTCTCGATTCTCGTGGGTTTTCTTTTTGGAGTCTAAGGATGAAACTTTTCAATTTGTTCATGACCTGATTTTGAAGCTGAAGAATGAGAACAATGGTCGGATGCGAGCAATTCGCTCCGACAACGGCTCGGAGTTCAAGAACTCTCAGTTCGTCAGCTTTTGTAGTGATCAGGGTCTGGACCATCAGTTTTCTTCTCCTTACACTCCCCCACAGAATGGCGTTGTGGAACGAAAAAACCGCACACTAGTCGAGATGGCCAGGACGATGCTCGATGAGCACAGAACTCCTAGGCGTTTTTGGGCTGAAGCCATGAACACGGCTTGCTATCTGGCCAACCACATCTTTCTTAGAGCTTACCTTGGTAAGACATCATATGAACTGCGGTTTGGTAGACAGCCCAAGGTGAGCCACTTGCGAGCGTTTGGCTGCAAGTGCTTCGTGCTCAAGAAGGGAGGGCATTTGGACAAGTTTGAGTCTCGTTGCTGGGATGGTGTTTTTCTTGGTTATGCTTTGCATTCACGAGGTTTTCGTGTTTGGAACCTTGAATCCCAGTTGCTTGTCGAGACTTGTGAGGTTTCATTTGATGAGTCCTTGCCTTCTTTGACCCCTTCTTTTGAGCTTTCTGGTGATGATGAGCTCGGAGAGTCCATCTTTGAGGAAGATGAGGATACTCCAGCTGCTGATGAGGGTGGGCCTTCTGCATCCCCCGCAGAGCCCACACCTTCTGAGACTTCGACTGAGGATGAGGGCGGACCTCTGATCACTTCTTCCACTACGATCGAGCCCCCTTAGTCAAGTCTAGAGGTGCCAGCTGCTGACTCCGGTGAGGTGACTTCGGTTCACCAGGGAACCCGAGCAGTTTAGCGTGATCACCCCTCAGAGCTCATCATTGGTGATTTGACTGAGAGAACTTTGCGTTCTTCTGCCTCTCTTGCTGTGTTTGCTGAATCTGCGTTTGTTGCATCTTTTGAGCCCAGAGACGTTTCGCATGCTCTTTCTGATTCTAATTGGATTAATGCTATGCAAGAAGAGCTTGAGAATTTTGTCCGTATTCGGGTTTGGACACTAGTTGAGCCGCCACCAGGATGCAACCCCATAGGCACCAAGTGGGTGTTCAAGAACAAACAAGGTGAAGATGGGGTTGTGGTGCGCAACAAGGCTCGACTAGTTGCCCAGGGTTATTGCCAGAAGGAAGGTATTGACTTTGAAGAAACCTTCGCTCCTGTTGCCCGTCTTGAGTCCATTCGTATTCTTCTAGCTTTTGCCGTTTCGAAGGGTTTTAAGCTTTTTCAAATGGATGTTAAGAGTGCTTTTCTGAACGGGTACATAGAAGAGGAGGTTTATGTTAGGCAACCCTCCGGTTTTGAGAACCCTAAGTTTCCTCGACATGTTTTTAAGTTGCACAAAGCTTTATACGGGTTGAAGCAAGCCCCCAGGGCTTGGTATGACCGGTTGAAGCAATTTTTGTTGGGGAAGGGCTTTGTGATGGGTTCTGTGGATAAGACTCTTTTCTTGCTCAGAGATGCTTCAGATTTTTTAGTTGCTCAGATTTACGTGGACGATATTATTTTTGGTGGTACTACTGATTCTCTTGTGTCCAAGTTCTCTGAGCAGATGCACAGTGAGTTTGAGATGAGCTTCATGGGTGAGCTCAAGTACTTCTTAGGGCTCCAGATCAAGCAGACCAAGGACGGCACCTTCATCCACCAAGGTAAGTACACTCGTGATATGTTAAAGAAATTTGACTTTGGTGGTGAATTGAAGCCGCAGATGACCCCGATGGGCACTTCTGGGGGTCTGGACAAGGATGAGAGCGGTGTCAAGGTCAATGAAAGGGAGTTTCGAGGGATGATCGGTTCGCTGCTGTACTTGACGGCGACAAGGCCAGACATACAGTTTGCCGTGGGACTGTGCGCGCGCTTCCAGTCTTCACCACGTGCATCTCATCGGCAGGCTGTCAAGCGCATCTTCAGGTATCTCACTTATGCGCCTGATCTTGGCCTTTATTATTCAGCATCATCATCTCTTGATTTATCTGGCTTTTCGGACGCTGACTTTGGTGGGTGCCGGTTGGATCGCAAGTCGACTTCCGGTACTTGCCAGTTTCTTGGTTCTTCTCTTGTCTCTTGGTCTTCTCGAAAGCAATCTGGAGTTGCTCTTTCGACCACAGAGGCTGAGTATGTAGCTGCTGCTAGCTGCTGCTCACAGTTGGTTTGGATGATTTCCACTCTACGAGATCTTGGGTTGTTCTTTCCTACTAGAGTTCCTTTGTTTTGCGACAGCACCAGTGCTATTAGTGTAGGGAAAAACCCATGTCTCCATTCAAAAACCAAACACATTGATGTGCGCTTTCACTTCTTGCGGGATCAATATGAGAAAGGTGTCATTGACCTTGTTCATGTTGATACCCATCATCAGTTGGCTGACATTTTCACCAAACCCCTAGATCAGTCAACATTTGAGCGTTTACGAGGGGATTTGGGTGTTGTATATCCTTTCTAGGATATTTTGTGTCAGTTTTCTTTCTTCTTTACTCTTTTCTTGAGTCTTCTTGTGTGTGTTCATATCATACATATTCACATATCACACATTTGAGCCTGCTTCTGTTATATGATTGAACTGCTTTACTTAGTCTAGCTGGTACATGCTTTTGATTACTTGTCAATGATCATGCTTTGGTTCAGTTCACTTGATATATCTGATATCTGTCATATGCATGGCTTTTATGCTTTAAACCTGAAAAATGATCACCATTGCTTCTGGTAACTAGCATGCGTAGGCTGAGTGTTTTTGCTATCTGTTACATGCCTTGTAGCTAGTTCATCACATAGATGCAGATATGCAACTTGGACATCTTTATGCTTTAACATGGAAAATGAGATATAAAAATGATAAAAATCAAAAATGAATGAAAATTCCATGCCTTTTTATGCTTGAGTTGAAAAGATCCAAGTGGGTTTGCTTTGTCGCATTGCATTGTTCTGGACTGCTTACCATAGCACTTTGGTATGAACTAGGACAGTGTAGTGTATGCCAAGATCAATGTCTTAAGCTCCTGATGGTCCAGTTCTGGCCTAGGCTTGACTTGGTCGGTTAGCATAAGGTTTGACATGCAAATAACCCTTGGCAAACATGAAAGAGGAAAATTGAAAAAGCCTGAACATTTAAAAGATAACAAGTTCGCTGAAGCACTTTTGTTTTGGACAATGCTTATCATGGTAGATATCAGATAGCTTCTGCATCTCATGCTTTACATTGCTTGGTAACTGGAAAATGTGGTGATGTTTTTGTTTGCAAAAATTGAAAAATGCGTGCTAATGACTTTCTTTAGATATCATCTGTTGCACTGATCACGTCATGTGTCTTAAGACAGTATCTCCTTTGCTATACTTGTTAGATGCTGTAATTGCAGGCAATCATATTTGAGAAGCATGCTTCCTACACTCCTTATGCACTCCAGTTGCATTCACTGCATATTTTGAGGGGGAGTTGCATTTCTGGGGGAGTCTGTGTCCCTATTGAGTGCTTGATGAGTTCACTTGTCAACAAGGGGGAGAAAATTTGGGATCAGAGTTTAAGGGGGAGTTCTTACTCTGATTGCTATCCTTGTTGTTCTGAAATCGCACTCTTTTTGAGCCTTTATGTTTTGGTTAACCATAATGACCGTTTCTTGCTTTTGTTTGGCTTTTGGTCATTAGGGTTAAACTTTTACCTTATTTTTCTTCTTCTTTGTTTTCTTGTGTTTTGTTTTCGTGTTTCCACATTTGTTTCGCAGGTGCTGAAGAGCTGAAGAAAAAGAGTGTTGACAATGCACTCATCAAGGGGGAGATTGAGGAGCCATGCTGAATAGCGTGGGCCTCATGGCTCCAGAAGTGATGAGTCATTGTCAACGATAGTCAAAGAGGACAGAAGAAGAGAAGATATCTGCTGTTTCATGGGCCGCGTGTGACTCAGGTACACGGGCAGCGAGCGACTGTCGGGCAGAGGAGGCTGCGAAGTCGGGCTGGCCCAATCCAGGTGCATGGGCCAGAAGCAGTAGAATACCCACTGGGCTGTTGACCAGGATTGACTCAGGTACACGGGCGGTGAGCGATTGCCGGGCTGAGAGAGCTGCGGAGTCGGGCCGGCCCAATCTGGGTACCTGGTGCAAAGCTGGTGGAGGCTTTGTCAGTTTCGGCGCAAAACTGACAACCGTTGATTCTGTATCCGACTGTCCAGAAGAGAAGTCGTAGTCGCTACGAAAACTTAGCTTACGGATAAGTCATCTGTAACTCTAGGCCCACAGTCAGTCAGTCATGTCTGTAAAAATTCCTAAGGGCAGTAGAGTCTTTTCCTTTATTCTTGAGTCTGTAAAAAAACCCTAAGGGGCTGGTAGAATATTCCTAGTGTTGGGAGCCTATAAATAGGAACCCAATCCCTAGGGTTTGGACCACCCTTTTGGCTGAAATCACATCCACTCTATTGGGTCATTTTTGTCTCTCACATTCTCTCTCCTGTGTGCGCCGCCAGGCTCTTGCTCGTTTCATTTTTGCCTTGCATTTATTCAAATCTTTTGCATGCATTAAAGCCTTGGTCCCTGTTAATTTCATTCGGTGCACATTGTTTGGTTTGAGGAGTTAATGCTTCGGCTACAAGCATAGCCTGGATTTATTTCGTGAGCAGAAGCTTCTCTTTTGCTTCTGTTCTTCAGAAACCGAGTACTAGTTCTTGCTGTTGCAAGTAGTACTATTTTCCTGTAGCTACAGTGTTCTGTGCAGCTTTTCACCTTCTACTGCACAGCTTTTTGATCGAAGCTGACAGGCTCTGTCACCTTTTTGGCTGTGTTTCGGGCGAAGCCCTTCTCTGTTCGAAGCCACTCAGCTCCGTGAGGCAGGCTTCGATCTAATATCTTCGAAGGCTTCGCTCGATCTTCGATCTTCGGTGTGCGTTCTGTGTTGCTAAGCTTCGAAGTATTTTTCAGAACGGACAACATCGCATACTTCGAACGACAGTGCGAAGGGGCTTCGGCTCTAGCTGTTCGAAGTCCATACCTCGATAGATTTCGAAGTTGGGTTCGAAGCTTGTAGTTCCGCTAGGCCTCGCACTGACTTTTGTGTGGCGTGTCACCCTTCGCTTCTCTTTTCGAAGCTTGCTCTTTTCGGAGGTAGAGTCTAGGCTTCGGACTTGGTTTTCTGTCGTGTGACAGGCTTCGCTTCTTTGTTCGAAGGTTGCTCGTGTGTGCATGTTGTGTTCGAAGCTTTCTGTTCGAAGGTTTTGCTTCGAAGCATTCGGTCCGAAGCTGTGTTCGAAGTTTTGTCTTCGAAGTGCACACTTCGAAGCAGGCTCCCACATTTGTCATACTTCGCTTCTTACCACTTCGAACTAGACTAGAACCAAACACCTTCGGCATCTTCGACATGCTTCGCAACTGACCTCCGAAGCAGGGCTCCGTCACCAACCTCCGAAGCAGACCTCGACGTGCGAAGGAGGCTTCGCCAAGTTTCGAACAGGAGACAAATTTGGACAGTAACTTCTCTTTTCATCTTACACATACTTAGATCGTTTCATTGAGAAGTTTAGGCCTGTTACACCTTGTTCATCTGCCTAGTTGCACTACTTTAATAGATCTCAGTTATCATCAGTTGCTTCTAGGTTAGAAACCTTTAGACTTAGGCCTTTTGATTATTTTCTGCTGCGTAGTCTTTTCTGAGGTGCGTTGGGTATTGGGAACAGGCCATTGATTCGAAAGAATTTTTAAAGGCGCCCATTCACCCCCCCTCTGGTCGCTACTTTCGGTCCTACAACAGGCAGTTTACCGTGTGGCGACACCTTATACACAACATCCCAACCTTTAATACGTGCGACGGTTTTGCACGGGTAAGGGAGATAGTAAACTTGTGTTGCTTATTGAGCCACGATGTAAACATCTTCACTCGGCAAGGTGATATCTTAACAAATTTCGATTAAGCCAAGATCGGGGGTTTGTCTCACTACTTTGGGATTGAACCAGTGGCATTTAAATATAACATGATTAAGAGGTTTGCTCCCGTCGAAACTCAATTCGTATATTTCTTCGAGTTGTCCATAGTAGTCAACCCCGTCTATGCCCGGAGTAAAAACTCCGGAATGTGTGGTTCTTCGGTTAGGTCGGCTCTGTTCATGGCTTGTTATGTGGAAACGATAGCCATTTATGTCATAAGCTTTGAATGTCTTGACCTTGTAGCCAACACCAATCGCAACTTGCCTCAACTCGGAACTCATTGTCATGTCGGTTCTTCCCTATAGGTTTAAACACGACCAACATGTATATTAGTCGCATATAAGATATAATTAAAATGTAAAACTAACTAAAAGTTAAGTTAACAAATACCTTAGTTTTGAACCAATAAATGAAATCGATATTTCATTTCCCACACCATACTTAAGAAGGGCAGTTGATTCCTAAATGTTAGGCTCCCTCGAACCACACCAAAACCATCGATGAAATTCCCTAAGGAAAGGTAGACATCGATGTTAAGGTCGAAATAAGAAAGTCGAAATTGAGGGTGTTGCTTATAGAGCACTTACTCAATGTACTGTTCCACTTCGGAAAGGTTTGTCAGGACATACAACATAATCAAACACCACTCTTCATGTTGCAAGGTCTTGTTAGCAGCACCACTCGCACTTCCTAGTTGGCCTCAGAAGATGCTGAAATTTGATTCATCTTCCAGAAGATTGTAATGGGAAGGTGGATTATGCACGCTAGGAAGATTGTCTGCATAATATCTAGTTGTGAAGTTTGACACCTCCTCCAAAACATATGCCTCGACTATGGATGCTTCAATTTTGCACTTGTTCTTACATTTATTCCAAAGAATCTTTTGGAATCTCTCAATTGAATAGCACCAACGGCTCTGGACCGGACCTCCCATCCGGGGCTCATACGGAAGGTGCAAGATCATATGTTGCATCGGATTGAAAAAACTGGGCGGAAAGATCTTATCTAGCTTGCATAGCAACACGAGCGCTAGTGTCTCCATGTCTGCTACCACGGTGTGAGACAATTGTTTAACACAAAGTTGCTAAAAGAAATTGCTCAATTCACCTAGAACTCGCTAGACATCCTCGAGGACATAGCCACGAATCATGACTGGGAGCAGCTGCTCAATCTATATGTGATAGTCATGACTTTTGAGTCTGTTTATTCATAGAGTAGATAGATTAACTCCCCTCTTCAGATTAGCTGCATAGCCATCAGGAAACATCAAGGTTTGAAACCACTCAAGTACTTCCCTCCTCTGTCCCTTTGTTAGAACAAAATCGAACTTTGGCTTCGTTCAGGATTTCCCACTTCTAGGAGGTATCATGTCGAGCTTGGGTCTATTGCATATAGCCGCTTGATCCACTTGGGCCTTGATGTTGTCTTTCGTCTTCTCAGGAATGTCCATGATTGTGACGAAAATGGTCTTAGAAACATTTTTCTCGGTGTGCATCACATCAATGTTGTGCGGAAGGAGAAGATGATCGAAATAAGGAAGATTCCATAAACATGGCTTGGGAGTCCATGCATGATGCTCACCGTATCCGATAAAACCAGATCCTTGTGTATTGATTTGCAAAGACTCTAATTGAGCACGAACATCGACCCTAGACATTTTAAGTGGTGTTGAGTCTTAGTCTTTAATAAACACACCTTTTGTAAAATTCATCTTATCCTTCTTGAATGGATGGTTTCAAGGAAGGAATTGTCAGTGCTTGTCAAGCGAGGAATATTTTCCACCCTTAGCCAGCCAAATGAACTTTAGAGTCAATCGACAAATCGGGCATGTGAACTTCCCATGCACGCACTAGCCACAAAATATCGCATATGCTGGTAGGTCATGCAGAGAGTACATGTACCATACATGCATTGTGAAGTTTGTTTTTGTAGATCAGTCATATGTCAACACATTGTCTTCCCATGCACTAAAGCTTTCTCGGGAGGGAGCTGATCAAACTTTTTCCACGCTTCTCCATCTGATGGATGACCTAGCTTGTCAAGGTTATAACAAATACCATTTTTATGCCATGTCATCTGTTTGGCAGATTCCTCAGTCATGTACAACCGTTGGATCCTCAGTATGAATGAAAGGTACCGAAGGATATTCACGGGAATTGAGAGTTGTTTCATCCCACCATCAGTGGAGTCTACCTAAAGATACCTAGAGGATTTACATTTCACACAACAGGTTGCGTCTGTGTACTCTTTCTTGAATAAGATACATCCGTTAGAACAAGCATGTATTTGCTCATAAGGCATCTTAAGTGCACGGAGGACTTTCTTCGACTCGTACATGCTCTTTGGAAGATTGTGACCTTCTGGAAGGAGGCTACCAACAATCGTCAGCATAACATCGAAGCATTCTCGACTCAAGCTAAACTGAGACTTGATGGCCATTAGTCGTGCGATGGCATCCAGTTGAGAAACCCTAGTGTCACCGTGAAGAGGTTGCTGTGACGCGGACATGTCATAAAACGCTTTTGCCATTGGCTCCGACACTTCCTCTTTACGTGCTTTATCAAAATGTGCATCTTCAAAGTCATCTAGCATATATCAAACCCCTCCCTCATCATCGTCCACGCGCTGTCGCAACACCTCATCTCTAAGACGTTGGGACTCACCATGGTACGTCCAACGGGTATAGTTTGGCATAAACCCATATTTGCAGAGGTGTTTACCCATGTCCTCCTTTGTTTGTCTGCGCTTATTCTCACACCGACTACATCGATACTAGGTCTTTTCACGTACATTCTGCCTACCAAACGCTGTCTCTAAGAAGACTTCAATGTTCTTGATTAAATCCATGGTCACCTCGGCCTGACTATGGCGACCCGTGTACATCCTCTCACGATTATCCATCTTGTACTAAACTAGGAAACAACACCCGTGTTTAGGGGTTAGTGAGAAACGAGATGCATCTAAATTTCTAATAGGTAAAGATAGGTCCTGATCCCACCAGAGAATGTGTAGATTGAGTTCATTTTCATGCTCCGTTTAGATCCGAACTAAGATTTTGGCAGCACCTCCCCGCTGCTCTCCAAACACACATCTCGGCAACATGCCAAGAGGATGTGCGTTCAGAGAACAACGGGGAGGTGCTGCTGAAACCCTAGGTCGAATCGTGTAACACCCCAAGAAATAAAAACAAATAAAATAAAAGAAAATTATTATTTAAATCATTTCTGGATTTTATTATTAAGAAAATCCTAAAAGAGCCCTAATAAAGCCAAACAGGGAGAAATATTCAAAATCTGGACTTGAAAATTTTATGAGATGAACTAGAGACCAAAATATAATTTTAGGAATTTTTCCAAATTTTTATCAACAGTGACTCAACCCTTAATCAAATAAATGAATTACTAGAATTATTTTAAATCAGAAAAGCTTTTAAATCCTTATTGGGCCTGAACCCTGAATTCGCCCTCAGCCCAGCCCAGCCCAACGTTGAGCCACTGACAAGCGGGGCCCGTCTGTCGGCGCTCACGCCCCCTCTCTCCTCCCTGTGCCGTTCTCGCCTGGCCCACCTGTCGGCCACCCGAGCCCGCCCCTCGCTCTCTGGTCACCAGGGCTCGCCTGTCGGCGCCGCTGGCCTCACGCTCACCCACTGACAGGTGGAGCCCACCTGTCAGCTTCCTTCTTCCCGGCGATCCCTTTCTGTTTCCCTCGCCGCCAGCCGCCCGATCTCGCCCGATCGCCCTGGATCGCCTTCCCCGAGCGTCACCGCCCCCTTTCCATCTATGGCCTCGCGTTATCACGCATAGGAAAGCTATCCGAAGCTTTTGGTAACCCCTCACCGGAGAGGGCGGTTTCCTTCCGTTTAATCGCCGCCGGTGACCCTATAAAAACCCCTGAGGACGCCGCCCTCTGCCCACACCGCCAAAGCGTTAGCTTAAGCCCTCCAGAGCGCCGCTGCCTTCGCTTCGGGATTTTTCCCCTGCTCCAACTCCGGCCGCCGCTCACCGTCGACTCCGGCCTCCTCCGCCCTAGCCACCGCCACCATCATGATCGTCGGAGCCCTCTTCACCTCGGCATCCACTCCGTTGGCCGTGGACGCCGCCGGATCATCGTCGCCGTCGAGCTCCCGAGGATCCCTCACCGTCTACCCTCGTCGCCGATCGTCGTCTGTCGCCCTCCGTCGCCACCGGAGGTATCATCATGATCCCCATTCCCTCCTCGTTCCATTTTTGGCCTTAGCTAGGCTCCTAGACCCTCGCCGCCGCCGTCGCGGCCACACCCGAGGCCGCCGTCGCCGGAGACGAAGGGGGGTACGAGCCCCTTACGCACGTGCTGTGCCAGACGCACTCATGGCCGTCCGATCGTGATCGGAGGGCTATGATTAAATCCCGAAGGGATTTAATCTGGGCCCTCGGATCTGGTCAAAGGGGTATCGAGGCCTCTCGGCCGTCGATCGTCACTTAAACCCCTGGATCGATCTCGTGCGTCCACGCGTACCCCTTCGCTCCGTTTTAATCACAGCCGTCCATTTCCACTTAACCCTCCCGCCTCATGCCTGGCCGCCAGATCCAGATCCGACGGCTCTGGATCAATCGGTCCACGCGCACAGTGCGCCTGTCCACCGTGGGCCTGGCTCACCATGGATCAGAGCCTATTTTCCAGTTTAAATAAAAATTCCAGAAATTGATTTAAACTTTGAAAATTCATAACTTGCTCATTTTAACTCCAAATTTCACCATTTCAATTTTGTTAAATTCAGTATATTATTCTCTACACTTTAATGCTATAAAAATAGTATGTTGCTTTAGCACAAAATCAACTTATGGATTAAATGAATAAAAAACCCTTACGGATAAATTAATAATTCAGGAAATAAATTAGTAAAAACACTTGAAATGTAACTTTTAATGATATTAAATGTAACCTCAGTACAATAAAGCTCAACTCACATATTTAAACCACAAAACTTGTTTACTTATGTTTTGTGATGATTTATTGAAATATGTTGTTTATTTTTCCGTATCGAGAAGACTACGAGTTCGTCGAGGAGCCGGAGTTCTACCCCGAGGTTCCTCCATCCCCATTTGCTGATCAAGGCAAGTCATCGACCACCCCTATGGAAACAGTTGATCATCATGAAGCCCAGTTTTCATAACTATCGCTATAACTCATAGGATAATATTGCATTAGTCAAATATCAAGCCCTACACTTATATTTATTAGATCCCCGTCCTTGTGTGCAAACCCAAGCCATGCTTATTGAGCCTTAACTCCTTGTCACTCTACCATATAAATATTAGCTAGTGCCCAATGTACCGGCACAACTGCTATAGGATAAAAAGAATGAGTCGTAGATAGCTGGATTCTGTTATATATGAATTTCCCCGTTATTCTTGTCTCTGGACTCTGTTGGAGTTGGCTATGTTATAAGTATGGTGGGTTCCGGGTGCAAGCTCGGGCATTGGTTTGTCGCACCCGGGGCACTATAAGGACCGATCTGCGGGATCTGTTGCAAAGCACTTCCGTACCAACCACAAGTCTAATGGGTAAGTCCTAACTGGAAGTATGGAATACTTCGACTCGATGCACCATAGTGGAGGGGGCAAGGGGCAAGCCTGCGGGCGACTTGTACCGACGAGGCTCAAGGGGGGTATGGTGGGGCTCCGACGCGTCGGGACACCATATGAAACCTATAAGAGGGTGCTGTTGAGTCGGGGAGGACTATATGGAAGGTTTTGGCACGAGTTCCCGTGGTATGGGTCATCTCGTTACACTTTGGTGTAGGTGATGAGTGCGTGCCTTGTGGGTACAGTGGTACATCTTTGATCAGAGTAAAAACAATCTTTTCGAAAAGCCGAGCCCCCGGTCAAGGGCGGGTTGTGTGACTACTCGCAGTTAGTTTACAATTGATTGAATGGTTGAGTTATTCATGGCATGTAAGGACTATTGAGCGAGGTGGGGCTGACTGTACCCCTCGAGTTAGAAGATGATGATGCATACACATGTTTACATTTCAGTACCAATAAATTGTTCACATTAAATTGCTTTATAAATACTCGCTTCCGCAAAACTAGCCACTATCTCCCTTGTTATTACCTTGCATTATATTTGCATTTGGTGGCTTGCTGAGTACTCATGTACTCACCCCGTTGACTTACACCATTAGAGCCCGTCTACTACGAGGAGGATGCAGGTCTGGAGTAGCGACCCAGTCAAGGCGAGACTGGAAGGAGGCATTCATCTAGGACCCTTATTTTATTAGTTTCTCTTCACCTTTATTCACTTTTGTATTAATGCGGTCTACGAACCGTGAATAATTGCCCGTATTGTACGAGGTCGCATGATGAACGTCTTGTTTTATTGATTTTCTATGGAATTTCAATAAAGTCCTGATTTATTAAATCGGGGCGCGACAAGATGGTATCAGAGCCGACATGACTGTAGGAAGCCAAACAGACCTGACCCTAGGACTTATATTAACCATATTTTCTTACAAAACTGTTTATCTTCTCATCTTCCAGAGTTTCACAAAAATCTCTCTCTTTTGTAGATGTCGGTCCATACCATGAGTGGGACTCTTCGTGACGAGGCCGGTTTCATCCGCGAGTTGCGCATGCTAGTTGGTTTCCTCGGATTTGAGCACGAGCCAATGTACCATGGAGTCTTCCCCGACGAGGAAGAAAGATACTGCGAGGTTACCATCGTCGTCCAGCCTACGAGGGGGAGGACCTACCTTCTTGGTGGCCAGCCAGCGCACCGCCCTCCAGGCCCTCACCGAGCTCCGGATGATCTACGACAGTGAGCTCTACGACACGGACTATCGCTTCGTGCCTCTTCGTACCCCAGGGAGTCCTCACAGCGACTACGTCAGCACCCTCTCCCAGCGTCACTCTACGGTTGGGCATGCAGTGCGCCTGTTAAAGGCAATGGATGAGCTCCACTATGAGGCACTGCAGGATGCCAATGGACAGTGCGATACGATCGCCTTTTACCGACACTCTTCTGAGGATCCGAACCACGAGAATGGAGATCTTCGTCGTCACATCCAACAGGGACACCGATTGGCTGCCGAGGCAGAGGAGTTACGACACCAGAATAAGCTCCTACGGCAGCGCGTCGCCACCAATCCTCAGCTCCGCCATCAGATTGAGGAGCTGAAGAAGGACATTGAGGAGATCGCACCCCTTCCGCCTCGCAAGCAGAAATCCCTTCGAATCCCCACCGTGAGGCCCAAGAGGATTTCCCGCAGCGCACCTCCCACCGGACCTTCCAGTTCCACCTCCCCGGACATCTCCATTGAGCCTGCGATCGAGCCGTCCCCAGAGCTACCATAGACGTAGTACTTACGATTGATTGTTTCCTTTATTTTGTTTTTGGATTGTAATCTCACCCGTGTCTAAAATAAGGCATGAGTGAAGACCTAAATAAAAGACAATAAATGTAATCACAAGAACGACCTTTTGAAATAAAGCTTAGTAGTCTTCCCCCTTTAAAAGGTACTTGTATTCTGGAAACTTCAGGATGTCGAACAACCAAGGCTCCGACGCTCCTCAGAACAGAGGAGATAACGGAAACCTGCCTCATTGGGGAGCAACTGGGCAAAGGAAAGCCCCGGTTGCCAATCACCCCACTCTGGCCGAGATGATGGCCACGCAAAACCAGCTGGTCTCAGCTCTTCTGAACCAGGTGCAACAGCAACAGCAGCAGATGCAAGAGCAGCAGGCTCATTTCTTCTGCCTCCACCAACAGCCCGAGCTGCCACGACCCGCCACTCCAGCTCCCGCTCCCGCCTCCCAACTCTCGGAGTTCCTCCGAGTCCGCCCACCGACCTTCTCGAGCACCACCAACCCCATGGAGGCTGGGGATTGGTTGAGGACCATCGAGAAGAAGCTCGATCTCCTAACCTGCACTGAGCAGGAGAGGGTGGCCTTCGCCACCCACCAGCTCCAGGGTCCCGCCGCAGAGTGGTGGGACAATCTGCGCGAGACCTTGCCCGAGGGACACATCCATACCTGGGCGGAGTTCTCGGCTGCTTTCCGTGCCGCTCATATCCCCGACGGCATTATAGCTCCGAAGCAACAAGAGTTTAGGGACCTGCAGCAGGGGAGCAGGTCCGTAACTGAATATTTGCATGAGTTCAACCGACTGGCCAAGTACGCACCTGAGGAGGTCTGTACAGATGCGGCCAGGCAGGCCAAGTTCCTCCGGGGACTGAAGGATGAGCTGTCCCTACAGCTTATCTCCGGAGATTTCGCCAACTTCCAAAAGTTGGTGAACAAAGCTATTATTCAGGAGACCCAGCAGAACAAGGTCGACCTGAAGAGAAAAAGGATGATCGCCTTCAAGCAGAACCAGGGCATGGCCCAGAGACCCCGTTTCACCCCTCCTCCACCAGCACCACAGTACCACCCCCGCCCGGTATATCGTCCGGCACCACCTGCCGCCAACACCGGAGCCGGACAACCTCGCCCTGCTCCCGCCGCACTAGCCGCCCCATCTACCCTGGCTAAGAAGGCGGAGGTTTTGCGAGACAGGCACGACAAGCCCGTGGTATGTTTCAACTGTCGCCAAGAGAGGCACTATTCTCACCAGTGCCCTCATCCCAAGCGTACCCAAGGCATCGCATCGAACCCCGCCGTCCGCGCCAAAGTCAACCACGTCACCGCCGAAGAAGCCCAGGCCACCTCGGAAATTGTCATGGGTAAGTTTATGGTATATTCATCACTTGCAGTGGTATTATTTGACACCGGAGCTACACACTCCTTTATATCGACTGCTTTTGTGGAAAGAAATGCCCTGGACATAAGTGAACTACCCAGACCAGTATTAATAGATACCCTGGGCAAACAAACCCTCGCCTATTCCTTTAGCCCAAGGGTATGGGTAGATATCCAAGGCACAATATTTTGGGCCGACCCCATCCTAATAGAATGTCAAGGTTTGGATCTCATTCTAGGGATGGATTGGTTAAATAAACACCAAGGAGTAATAGAATGTGCCCAGAGAAAAGTGACTGTGACCAGTGAAGAAGGGACTGCCGTCACATTCCAGATGCCAAGCATGAAGACCGGAAGACCAAGACTACATCAGATTACCTTGGAGGAAATACCGGTAGTCAGTGAATACCCGGACGTATTCCCAGAGGATTTACCAGGGATGCCACCCAAGAGGGACATCGAGTTCAGGATTGATTTGGTACCCGGGACTACTCCTATTTACAAGCGACCATACCGGATGGCCGCTAATGAGCTAGCTGAGATGAAGCAACAGTTGGAGGATCTCGAGAGGAAAGGCTACATCAGACCAAGTACATCACCATGGGGTGCCCCCGTCATCTTTGTCGAGAAGAAAGAAGACAAGGCTAAGCGTATGTGTGTGGACTACCGCGCTTTGAATGAAGTAACCATCAAGAACAAGTACCCGCTGCCTCGGATTGATGATCTCTTTGACCAACTAAAGGGAGCTACGGTATTCTCAAAGATCGATCTGTGGTCTGGTTATCATCAGTTAAGGATTCGAGAAGAGGATATACTCAAGACAACCTTCACCACCCGTTATGGTTTATATGAGTGTACGGTTATGTCGTTCGGATTGACCAACGCCCCTGCATTCTTCATGAACATGATGAACAAGGTGTTTATGGAGTATTTGGACAAATTCATCGTGGTCTTTATAGACGACATCCTCATTTATTCCAAGGACCAGGAAGAGCACGAGACTCACCTCCGGTTAACCTTAGGCAAGATAAGGGAACACCAGTTATACGCCAAGTATAGCAAATGCAAGTTTTAGACGGCGGAAGTGAAGTTCCTTGGACACATTATATCTGCACAAGGCATTGCAGTAGATCCTGCCACCATGGAAGCAGTTACAGATTGGTTGCCACCCACGAACGTATCTGAGATACGAAGTTTTCTGGGCTTGGCTGGATATAACCGGAGATTCATTGAGAATTTTTCCAAGATAGCCAAGCCAATGACCAAGTTGTTGCAGAAAGGATAAAAGTTTGAATGGACTCCCGAATGCGAGGAAAGTTTCCGCACCCTCAAGACCCGTCTGGTGTCAGCACCCATACTGACCCTACCCGATATCCGGAAAGACTTCCATGTCTATTGCGACGCATCTCGCCAAGGATTAGGATGTGTTCTTATGCAAGATGGAAAGGTCATCTCTTATGCCTCTCGTCAGTTGAGACCCCATGAGTTGAACTACCCGACCCACGATTTGGAATTAGCCGCTGTAGTGCACGCCCTTAAGATATGGAGGCATTATTTGGTCGGAAACCGCTGCGAAATCTTTACGGATCACAAGAGCTTGAAGTATATCTTCACGCAGCCGGACCTCAATCTGAGGCAAAGACGATGGTTGGAATTAATAAAGGACTATGACTTAGGTATCCACTACCACCCCGGAAAAGCAAATGTGGTAGCCAATGCATTAAGTCGCAAGGGATATTGCACAACCATTATGATTTAGGATCACACGCCCTTGTTATGTAAAGAGATGGAAAAGTTGAATCTCGAGTTGACCACTGGAGCATACCTAGCCACTTTGGAGACTCAACCTGTCTTGTTCGAACAAATCCGAGAAGCTCAATTAGAAGACTCGGATATCGCCGCCATTAAGAAGAACATGAGGCAGGGAAAAGCCCCAGGATTTTCAGAGGACGAGAATGGCACCATATGGTTTGGAACCCAGATATGTGTGCCGGATAAACCCGAGATAAAAACCCTTATCCTGAGAGAAGCCCATGAGACTTTGTACTCCATTCATCCCGGCAGTACCAAGATGTACCAGGACCTGAAGGAACGTTATTGGTGGGTTAGAATGAAGAAGGAGATTGCACAATTCGTCGCCGAGTGTGACACCTGTAGAAGAGTAAAGGCTGAACATCAGAGACCTGCAGGATTGTTACAACCATTGAAAGTACCTGAATGGAAGTGGGAAGAGATCGGTATGGACTTCATCACTGGACTCCCAAAGACCCAGCTTGGATATGATTCTATTTGGGTGATTATTGACCGACTCACGAAAGTAGCGCATTTCTTAGCCGTCAAGACGACCTTTAGTGGCCCTAAGCTTGCATAACTATACATGGCCCGCATTGTGTGTCTTCATGGAGTACCCAAGAAGATAGTGTCCGATAGAGGAAGTCAGTTCACCTCTCGTTTTTGGAAGAACCTTCAAGAAGAGATGGGAACAAGATTGAACTTTAGCACTGCCTACCACCCTCAGACAGATGGACAAACTGAAAGGTTGAACCAGATATTGGAGGATATGCTTCGGGCATGTGTCTTGGATTTTGGAGCAACTTGGGACAAGAGCTTACCGTACGCTGAGTTTTCGTACAACAACAGCTATCAAGCCAGTCTTCAGATGTCTCCTTTTGAAGCCCTATATGGACGTAAGTGCCGAACGCCTCTA
Source organism: Zizania palustris (assembly GCA_019279435.1). Classification (NCBI taxonomy): domain Eukaryota; kingdom Viridiplantae; phylum Streptophyta; class Magnoliopsida; order Poales; family Poaceae; genus Zizania; species Zizania palustris. Next base: position 83,282,264 of record JAAALK010000285.1, read on the forward strand.
CTTTGTGATCAAACTGGTGAATCTCAAGTGTTCGGAACGGACATCCTTCGTGAAGCTGAAGAGAAGGTACTGATCATCAGAGACCGACTCAAGACAGCCCAATCACGACAGAAGAGCTACGCGGACAATCGACGCCAAGACCTAGCCTTTGAAGAGGGAGATCATGTCTACCTTCGAGTTACGCCTCTCCGTGGTACTCAACGGTTTAACATGAGAGGAAAGTTGGCTCCTCGATATGTTGGACCATTTCCCATTGTTCGACGCCAAGGCGAAGTTGCTTACCAGTTGGATCTACCACCCTCATTAACCGGAGTGCATGATGTGTTTCATGTGTATCAACTAAAGAAGTGTCTTCGCGTCCCGACAGATCAAGTGGATTTACAACAGTTGGATGTTCAAGAGGATCTGACCTATGTGGAAAAGCCCGTCAAGATATTGGAAGTCAAAGAAAGGATCACCAGGAGTCAGGTCATCCGCTTCTGTAAAGTGCAGTGGAGCAATCATCCTGTAGAGGAAGCTACATGGGAAAAAGAAGATGAACTTAAGGCACATCACCCTCAGCTATTCGAGGATTGATCCGAATCTCGAGGACGAGATTCTCTGTAAGGGGGATAGGATTGTAACACCCCAAGAAATAAAAACAAATAAAATAAAAGAAAATTATTATTTAAATCATTTCTGGATTTTATTATTAAGAAAATCCTAAAAGAGCCCTAATAAAGCCAAACAGGGAGAAATATTCAAAATCTGGACTTGAAAATTTTATGAGATGAACTAGAGACCAAAATATAATTTTAGGAATTTTTCCAAATTTTTATCAACAGTGACTCAACCCTTAATCAAATAAATGAATTACTGGAATTATTTTAAATCACAAAAGCTTTTAAATCCTTATTGGGCCTCAACCCTGAATTCGCCCTCAGCCCAGCACAGCCCAACGTTGAGCCACTGACAAGTGGGGCCCGTCTGTCGGCGCTCACGCCCCCTCTCTCCTCCCTGCGCCGTTCTCGCCTGGCCCACCTGTCGGCCACCCAAGCCTGCCCCTCGCTTTCTGGTCACCAGGGCCCGCCTGTTGGCGCCGTTGGCCTCACGCTCACCCACTGACAGGTGGAGCCCACCTGTCAGCTTCGTCTTCTCCATGGAAGGGGATCCCCCCTTCCTTCCCGGTGATCCCTTTCTGTTTCCCTCGCCGCCGGCCGCCCTGGATCACCTTCCCCGAGTGTCACCGCCCCCTTTCCATCTATGGCCACGCGTTATCACGCATAGGAAAGCTATCCGAAGCTTTTGGTAACCCCTCACCGGAGAGGGAAGGAAACCCTCGGTTTCCTTCCGTTTAATCGCCGCCGGTGACCCTATAAAAACCCCTGAGGACGCTGCCCTCTGCCCACACCGCCAAAGCGTTAGCTTAAGCCCTCCAGAGCGCCGCTGCCTTCGCTTCGGGATTTTTCCCCTGCTCCAACTCCGGCCGCCGCTCACCGTCGACTCCGGCCTCCTCCGCCCTAGCCACCGCCACCATCGTGATCGCTGAAGCCCTCTTCACCTCGGCATCCACTCCGTTGGCCGTGGACGCCGCCGGATCATCGTCGCCGTCGAGCTCCCGAGGATCCCTCACCGTCTACCCTCGTCGCCGATCATCGTCCGTCGCCCTCCGTCGCCACCGGAGGTATCATCATGATCCCCATCCCCTCCTCGTTCCATTTTTGGCCTTAGCTAGGCTCCTAGACCCTCGCCGCCGCCGTCGCAGCCACACCCGAGGCCGCCGTCGCCGGAGACGAAGGGGGGTACGAGCCCCTTACGCACGTGTCGTGCCAGACGCACTCACGGCCATCCGATCGTGATCGGAGGGCTATGATTAAATCCCGAAGGGATTTAATCTGGGCCCTCGGATCTGGTCAAAGGGGTATCGAGGCCTCTCGGCCGTCGATCGTCACTTAAACCCCTGGATCGATCTCGTGCGTCCACGTGTACCCCTTCGCTCCATTTTAATCACAGCCGTCCATTTCCACTTAACCCTCCCGCCTCACGCCTGGCCGCCAGATCCAGATCCGACGACTCTGGATCAATCGGTCCACGCGCACAGTGCGCCTGTCCACCGTGGGCCTGGCTCACCATGGACCAGAGCCTATTTTCCAGTTTAAATAAAAATTCCAGAAATTGATTTAAACTTTGAAAATTCATAACTTGCTCATTTTAACTCCAAATTTCACCATTTCAATTTTGTTAAATTCAGTATATTATTCTCTACACTTTAATGCTATAAAAATAGTATGTTGCTTTAGCACAAAATCAACTTATGGATTAAATGAATAAAAACCCCTTACGGATAAATTAATAATTCAGGAAATAAATTAGTAAAAACACTTGAAATGTAACTTTTAATGATATTAAATGTAACCTCAGTACAATAAAGCTCAACTCACATATTTAAACCACAAAACTTGTTTGCTTATGTTTTGTGATGATTTATTGAAATATGTTGTTTATTTTTCCGTATCGAGAAGACTACGAGTTCGTCGAGGAGCCAGAGTTCTACCCCGAGGTTCCTCCATCCCCATTTGCTGATCAAGGCAAGTCATCGACCACCCCTATGGAAACAGTTGATCATCATGGAGCCCAGTTTTCATAACTATCGCTATAACTCATAGGATAATATTGCATTAGTCAAATATCAAGCCCTACACTTATATTTATTAGATCCCCGTCCTTGTGTGCAAACCCAAGCCATGCTTATTGTTGGACCGGAAACGGTGACCAGAGGGGGGGTGAATGGGAGCTTTTAAAAATTCGGGCTAAAACTAGCCTTCGGGTTCAGTTCTGTCTCCTGCGGAACAGGCTTCGAACACTACCTTCGAAGGTCTGGTTCGGAGGTACTTCGACACCTTCGAACACAGGCTTCGGAGGAGCAACAGTTCGAACCCAAGAAGACTTCGCTCCACCAAAAACCCTCGAAAACCAACTCTGCTAAGTCAGTGCAGGCTCCGCACACAGGGTGCTTCGAGCAGACTTCGCACTTCACCCTTCGCAAGAGTGGACAGCCCTCTGAGGACTTCGACCAAGTACTTAGCGACAGCAACTGGTGCTGGGCTTCGTACGCGAAGGTCTACACGCACACAAAACGGACTACGCTAAGGGCTTCGACACAAGAAGCAAAACGGGCCTCGGTCAGGGCTACGCTAGTAAGCAGCGAGGTTACACCTCCTGTTACACAGAGCGAACGCACACTGACAAAGCACACCTCGCACGAAAAACACCCTTCGCCTAGTCAGGCTCCGGTGAACTAAAACTAGTGAGGTATGCAAAGCGAGCTCAAGCAAAAGCACACAGAAACAGGGCTTCGCCGCTTGAACAAGGAACACTGAAATAAATTGAACTCAGAATGAATTCAGCGTGGTCTGTCTACAGGAGCTCAACAGTAAATGCTCAAAGTGTTAAATGTTACCTACCGAGCCCCCATATTTATAGCCCACGGCTTCATCCTAAGGAAGTGACTACATTACCCCTAGGGTTTACATTCATTTTGTCTCTTCAGAACTAAGGGGTACAAAAGGTAGTCCACCTTTATTTTTGGAGGCTTCTCTGTCAGCTGCAGAGGGGACAGTGTCAGCCTTTTTCAGAACAGACAGTGTCAGCCTTTACAGAGTTGACTTCTGGAACCTCCCTTCGCACCGGAGGATGCGGTAGCTTCGGCGAGAAGCCTGCAGCCTGTTGGCCTTCGCTCCGCCGAAGAAATCCTTCGATACAGTGACGGTTTTAAGCCGAAGCCGTCAAAGCCCTTGGGCCTTCGCACCACCACCTCCGGAGTGGATCACCACGGCTTCGCAGCTACTCCCAGCTCGAACACCGTTCGTCCGTGTACCGAAGCCATGCATGGCCGAAGCACCACAAGTCATCCTCACTCCGAAGCCCCACCTTCGAAGTACCACCCTTCGAAGTCCCTCCTTCGTCCAAGGCCTCCGCATGAAGCATTCCATGAGCACTTCGTCGCAGTGTCTCACTCCGAGCACACTCCTCGACGAGCCTCACCCGGACCATGCCTTCGATGCGCCTCGACTTCTGAGACCTTCGTCGGGTAACCTTCGAGTGTCTCCCTCCGGAGCACACTTCGAACACCTTGCCTCCGCAGAGGACTTGATCCACCAACTCCGAAGTCACTCCATTCGGAGTACCTTCGAAGTGCCTCACCTCCGAGGACTTTGTCTCGGAGTACCTTCAGCCGGAGCCACGCTCCGCACTCTCTGCCTTCACCTGGCACGCCTCGACCCGAGTACCGATCTGGACCACCTTCGCAGCCACCGTGACGGAGCTCCCCGCTCCCCTGGCATCAAGCCTCCCGCTTGACCCAGGTTCACCCGGCTCGAACCCTGTCCGTCGCCTCCGAGGTCCCTGCGCACCACCGACAAGCAAACAAGTGTATCCATTACTCCGGAGACCTCTCCGGGTTAGCAACCTCCGGCACACACTCCGGTGTACCGCCCAAAGTACCGAAGCCTTCGGTACGAACCCAGTCATCGTGTACTGTCGGACCCCTCCGACAGGTACACTCCGCTGCACAGCTGCAGCAAGCAAACACCGAACACATTCCGGTGACACACCTCCGAACACCCTTCGGAGGTACCACCTCCGAAGCCCCTCCGGAGGTACCCTTCGAACAGAGGGTAAATAATCCTGTCAATCACTCATCACATACACCGAAACCACCCTTGGTTTCTCAATCTCCCCCTTGATGAGTGCATTGACAACCAAATCGAAGTTCAAGAAAATTTAAAAATTTCAGCACACAAGTGACCATAAAAACTCAGAAAAGAGCCAAAGCATGTCACTTGATAAAAGAATTTTTCTCCCCCTTTCTCAAAAAAGTAAAAGCCCTTTTTAAAAGCCCTTTTTGGCAAATCTCCCCTTGATAAGAACTCCCCCTGAGTTAAGCAAATTTTTCTACCCCTTTATGTCAAAAATCTAAAATCTTTCCCCTTGCGAAATTATGCCTTCTTGCGGCAGAGAACACAGCAAATCTCCCCCTTTGGCAATGCAAGCATCAAGGAGCAGTTAAAAGATGCAAAGCTTCGAAATGAATAGAATTGCAAAGACATATAATGCAAAAATATGCCAACAGTAGCATCAATGGTCATGTGCTCAGCTCAATTTAACATTCTGTGAAACAAGATGATGGCATGTGATTTTGTCATTTGTGAGATAAAAGCATCACCACTTAATCATAGCAGCTAGTCATGAGAAGGCAAGGGCTGCGCAAAGCTAACAAGTTCTACCCTTGACAGACAATTCCTGTTCAAAAGGAGCTTTGAAATCAAACTTGATGAACCATTAAATTTGTTGTTCTTTTCTGAATGCCAGGGGTTATTTGTTTGTCCACCTTATACTTTCCAATCAAGCCAAGCCTAGGCAAGAAAGCCATCTGAAGCTTAAGGCGGTGATTTTGGCATACACTACACTATCCCAGTTCAGACCAAAGTGCAATGGTAAGCAGTCTAGAATAGAGTAGTGCGACAAACAAACCCTCCTGGATCTTTTTCATTTAAACCAGGCAAATCATGGATTTTTGATTTTGTTTCAGATGAATGAATTATTTTGATGAATATCCATGAAAAAGAACACAATTTTTCAAGTTGCAACTTTCAGCATCCAAAGAACAGTATCTTGCTGACAAGTAGACAAAAGATAGCTAAAAGCAGTCCTGCCTAAACAAGCTAGATACACGATTGAGCAGTGAGCAAGTTTTGATTTTAGAAAATAAAACAACATGCACAATCAATGTTCCAGACATATTTCATAGAGCTGAGCTGACATGATTTCTGTGAATTAAAAGCAGGCATATAATAGCAAAAGATGTAAATGCAATTCCACACATAATGAGCATATGCAAGGCAATTTAAACTCAGCTCCCCCTCACAAAATGCCGTAGGGATGACAAATACCAAGTTCCCCACGCAAGTAAGCAAACCGAGAAGCATCGAGGGGTTTTGTAAAAATATCGGCAAGCTGGTGTTGGGTATCAACATATTGAAGTTCAATATCACCCTTCTCATTGTGATCTCTGAGAAAATGATACCGTACATCAATGTGTTTGGTTCTGGAGTGCTGAACCGGGTTGTTTGCAATACAAATAGCACTAGTGTTATCACAGAAAAGTGGAACACTCTTATAATCTAACCCGAAATCCCGCAAAGTGGAAACCATCCACAAAATCTGAGAGCAACAGCTAGCTGCAGCAACATATTCGGCCTCAGCCGTCGATTGTGCAACACTAGACTGTTTGCGGGAAGACCAGCAAACCAGAGACGTACCCAGAAAATGACAAGTACCAGAGGTACTCTTCCTATCAATTCTACACCCAGCAAAATCCGCATCTGAATAACCTCTAAGACATAAAGAAGAAGACGATGAATACCATATGCCAAATTCAAGGGTGTGTTTGAGATACCTTAGGATGCGCTTAACCGCTTGGCGGTGCGAAGCTCGTGGTGAAGCCTGAAAACGAGCGCTCAGACACACTGCGAAGTGTATGTCCGGCCTCGTGGCAGTCAAGTAGAGGAGGGAGCCGATCATGCTTCGGAACTCCTTCTTATCTACGGCTTCTCCATCTTCGTCAGGGTCCAATGCTACAGATGTAGCCATTGGAGTGGCGAGGGGCTTCGCATCGGACATGTCGAATTTCTTGAGCAGGTCCTTGGTGTACTTTGTCTGGTGGACAAAAGTACCTTGTTTGCTTTGCTTGATTTGCAAACCAAGGAAAAATGTGAGTTCACCCATCATCGACATTTCAAATTCCCTGCTCATGGTATCTGCAAACTCGGCAACCAAAGCATGAGAAGAGCCACCAAAGATGATATCATCCACATAAATCTGCACTAGGAGGAAATCTTTGCCATGCTTGAGAGTAAACAATGTTTTATCAACAGAGCCCATCAAGTACCCTCGCTCAAGCAGAAAAGACTTAAGTCTATCATACCACGCCCGAGGGGCTTGCTTGAGTCCATAAAGAGCCTTATGAAGTTTAAGGACTTTATGTGGGTACTTGGGGTTTTCAAAACCAGGGGGTTGTTTTACATAAACATCTTCACCTATGAAGCCATTAAGAAAAGCACTTTTGACATCCATTTGATAGAGTTTGAATCCCCGGGATGTCGCAAAGGCAAGCAAAATCCTAATGGCCTCAAGGCGAGCAACAGGTGCAAAAGTTTCAGTAAAATCAATCCCTTCTAGTTGAGAAAAGCCCTGAGCTACAAGTCTAGCCTTGTTTCTAACAATTGTCCCATCCTCCCCTTGTTTATTTTTAAAAATCCATTTTGTTCCAATGAAATGAACATTTGGTGGAGGATCAACTAAAGTCCAGACTTGGTTTCTCTCAAAATTTTCAAGTTCCTCATGCATGGCATTGATCCAACTAGAATCAGAAAGTGCATGACTAACATCTAAAGGCTCGAAAGAAGCAACAAAAGCAGCATTAGTGAAATGGGCATGAGAACGTGTTACCCTTTGATCAAGCTCACCAATGATCTGCTCGGGAGGGTGCATCCTTTGGACATGATGTGGAGCCTCGCGGCGGGATGCAGTCTCCCCCTCAACTTGTGCGTTGGAGTGGTCCAAGATGACCGATGTTGAGGTAGTCGCTTCGGGACCTCGTGCCGAAGTAGTTGAAGCGGGGTCAGTTTCGGGGGTTGACGTCGAGGGTAGTAGGGGTTCATCCTCGAATTCTCCGGGATCTTCGTCTTCGAATAAGGTCTGTTCCATGTCGTGTTCATTTGCCTGTTCAAAAGCAGAACTAACAGAGGGGGTTGATTCATCAAAAGTCACATCACATGACTCGATGACAGTGTTAGTTTCCAAGTTATAAGCACGATAAGAATGACCATGAGTAGTATAACCCAAAAAGATCCCATCAGAAGAGCGCGACTCAAATTTATCCAAGTTACCACGTTTTAGGATAAAGCACCGACAGCCAAAAACTCGAAGATGAGTAACCTTGGGCTGTCTCCCAAAATGCAGCTCATAAGATGTCAAGTTTAAAATTGAGCGCAAGAAAATTCGGTTTGAGATGTAGCAAGCAGTGTTCATGGCCTCAGCCCAGAATTTTCTAGGAGTCCTATGCTCATCAAGCATCGTCCTAGCCATCTCAACCAAAGTGCGGTTTTTCCTCTCAACAACACCGTTCTGTTGAGGAACCCGCGGAGCAGAGAATTGATGTTCTATGCCATGCTCCATGCAAAAGTCAACAAAGAGACTATTTTTGAACTCGGTGCCATTATCGCTTCGAATGAATTTTAATGCACCAGGGAGTTCTGTAAAAAGTCTCAAAGCCAAGCTCCGAAAGTGCGAAAACACTTCATCCTTGCTGGCAAGAAAGAAGACCCAAGAGTAGCGAGAGAAATCGTCGACAATAACAAGTACATACCACTTGCCGCCTAAAGAACTAACCCGAGAAGGACCTACAGTGTCCATATGGAGAAGTTCTCCGGGCTGTTCAGTCATCACTGTGGTGACTGGCGAATGCGAAGCGGCAATCATTTTTCCGTGTCGACAAGGAGCACAGACTAAATTCTTCTCAAACTTGAGCTTGGGCAATCCTCGGATCAAACCTAGGGCGCTCAGACGAGCGAGCAATTCAAAGCTCATATGCCCTAGTCTCCTATGCCACTTCCAAAGCTCAGAAGTCGAATGTGCAACAAGACAATGAGAAGATCCAGACGACTCTGAAAAATCAGCTCCAAAAACTCTCCCAACCCTAAAGATCTTACACACCACAACGCCATCAGAATTGAACACTTGCGAAGTATCGCGATGAAATCGCACTTCGAAGCCTTCATCAAGCAACTGAGATACAGACAGCAAATTGTATCCCAGGTTCTCAACCAAAGCAACATCTTTGAGAGTGAAGTTCGCGTTAATTCTTACCACACCTTTACCTTTCACTCTACTCCTTCGATTGTTTCCGAAGGTGATGTGTTCCCTTTGCTTGGTTGTGGTGAGGCTGGAGAACCAATTTGCATCTCCGGTCATGTGGCGCGAACAACCGGAGTCCATGATCCACGTGCCCTCCAAGCCTCGACCTGTCGCCTACACATGATAAAAACGTCTCGATCGCTCAGTGCTGGGGTGAGTAAAATAATGACGAGGCATCCAGCACTGAGTGACACGAGTAGTAGGCACAGCAAAAGCAGACGGTCTACGCACATAATAATCAGAATGATGCAAAGTGCGAGGTCTACCTACATGCAAAGAACGCAAAGCATGTCGAGGTCTCCTACTCTGACGAGGTACATAGCTACTTGCTCGAGGTCTACCACCATATGGAACATGGTGAACACCTCGAGGAGCAAAACCTCTCCGAGAAGCACGAGGAGCCTCGAAAACAGGACGAGAGTAATACTCAGACTCATGCATACCTAAAGATGGGTAATGCATGTCCTGATAGCTCATCGCCTGAACACGTCGCTCATCCTTGATGCGACGGAAACAGAAACCAATCAAATGACCCGCCCGCTGACAATAAGAACAATGAAACACTCTCCTGGGGGCACTCTCATGGGTCACGGGAGCAACTCTCACAGGCTCCTTGGGTTTCTTTTGAGTGGTTTTCTTGGGAGGATTTTTCTTGGTAGGAGGAGTGGTTTTCTTTGGTGGATGGGTAGGCTTTTTGGCTGATGGGGTGTCCAACAGAGCTCTCTCTTTCTCTAGGGTGGTGGGAGAGGTAAAAACAGTTTTGGTCTTACTGTCTGAAGCTATCCTCTCAAAACCCAAACCTAGAGCTACCCCGGCTCTGTCAGCACACAACTTGGTCTTGGCCAAGAGCAAATCCATCCTACCCTTTCCCTCAGTGCATTTATTAACCACGGAAAGAAGGTATTCATTTTCGGACATGAGGTTCTCAGCTCGCTCTCTAACAGTGCCTAGCTGGTCCTTAAGGGTGATGCAAGTGTCACAAACAGGTTGCACATCCTTAGAACTACCGGCTCTCTCCAATCTAGCCTCTAAATCATGAACATGCTTATCACGTAAAGAAATGCTATCGCGTAATAAAGAGCAGTTCATGCAATCAATAATATCATGAGGTCTAGAATCCACCTCCAAAAGCTGCTTCTGTGCAGTCTCAAGCTCAGAGAGAGTTTGAGCATGTACAGAACGCAACTGAGCAAGCTCACTCATTACAACAGAACATGATTCACATTCAGCATCATCAAATTTAGACTTAAGCATGGCATATTCAGTAGAAACATTTTCTAGCCTAAGTCTAAGGTCTTTTCTTTCTCTAGCGGCTTGCACAAGCAATCTATCCTGACCTAGCACAACTTCATTCAGCTCATCTAATTTAATTAGAAGCTGGTCAGATGATAGGTTTACCTCAGATGAGTCAAGCTCATCGCCGCTGTGATCGCTGTCGGCCATGAAGCAAAGGCCGGTGAAGTCACGTCCCTTTTTGTCCTTCTTGTCCTCCTTCCTTGGGGACTCCTCCTCCTCAGAGCTCGACTCCTCAGATGAGGATGTGTCGATGTCGCTGAGAGCAGCAACAAATGCTCTGGAGGCGGCCTTGGCTACTTTCTTAGCCATCTTGCCGCGCTTGCCCTTCACAAAGGGTTTCCTCTCCTTTTTGTGGAATTTGGGGCGGTCACTCTCATCTCTCTTCTTGACCTTGGGGCAATTGGCCTTGATGTGAGAGGTGTCGCCACATTCATAGCAGCCACTAAAACCACTTCTCCGCTGATCCCGTCTCTCATGATGAAAGCGGGTGAACCTCCGGGCAATGAGAGCAAGCTCATCATCAGCTAGAGTATCCACCTGCTCCTTTGTGACGGAGACCAGGGAGGACAATGCAAAACCATCTGCAAGAACACAAGTGCCTGATGTGCTTGGTTCTGCAGTGGTGCCACGGCTAGTGCTAGAAACCAATGCCAATGGCTGTGGCAAAGAGCTTCTGTGCACTGCAAGAGATGCCTTGGCAATCTCTGTGGACTTCAGCTTGCTAAAGAGTTCATCACAGGTTAGAGTGTCATAGCCTGTGGACTCCTCAATGCTGGATATCTTCACCTCCCATATGCTACGGTCAAGAGCATAGAGAAGCTTGATAGCCCTATCATGATCACTGTAAGCAAGCGTCCCGTTGGATCGCAAGTTACTCACTATCGCGTCAAAACGAGAAAACATGGCATCTACAGATTCACCAGGTGCCTGCACAAACAGCTGATACTGTTGATTGTAGGTGCTTTGGCGCCTGGCCTTGATCTGAGCAGAGCCCTCATGAAAGACAGTGAGTGTTGTCCAAATCTCCCTAGCAGTCCTAAGGTGCTGCACCCTATCAAACTCACTCCGACTCAAACCAATGAACAGTATGTTCCTTGCCTTCGAGTTGGCAATATACTGATCTTTCTCAGTTTGAGTGGTGCGGGTCTCAGGGATGGAGTAATGTGAGTCCACAATTTCCCAAATTGCATTTCCTTGGCTTAACAAGTAAGCCTCCATGCGCACCTTCCAGTATGCAAAATCTGTCCCATCGAACAGAGGAATTTTACTGCCTCTATCCATGTCGCCAACAGATCACAAAACCGGTTAAGGTCAACTGGTGATCTTAACCTTGCTCTGATACCAATTGTTGGACCGGAAACGGCGACCAGAGGGGGGGTGAATGGGAGCTTTTAAAAATTCGGGCTAAAACTAGCCTTCGGGTTCAGTTCTGTCTCCTGCGGAACAGGCTTCGAACACTACCTTCGAAGGTCTGGTTCGGAGGTACTTCGACACCTTCGAACACAGGCTTCGGAGGAGCAACAGTTCGAACCCAAGAAGACTTCGCTCCACCAAAAACCCTCGAAAACCAACTCTGCTAAGTCAGTGCAGGCTCCGCACACAGGGTGCTTCGAGCAGACTTCGCACTTCACCCTTCGCAAGAGTGGACAGCCCTCTGAGGACTTCGACCAAGTACTTAGCGACAGCAACTGGTGCTGGGCTTCGTACGCGAAGGTCTACACGCACACAAAACGGACTACGCTAAGGGCTTCGACACAAGAAGCAAAACGGGCCTCGGTCAGGGCTACGCTAGTAAGCAGCGAGGTTACACCTCCTGTTACACAGAGCGAACGCACACTGACAAAGCACACCTCGCACGAAAAACACCCTTCGCCTAGTCAGGCTCCGGTGAACTAAAACTAGTGAGGTATGCAAAGCGAGCTCAAGCAAAAGCACACAGAAACAGGGCTTCGCCGCTTGAACAAGGAACACTGAAATAAATTGAACTCAGAATGAATTCAGCGTGGTCTGTCTACAGGAGCTCAACAGTAAATGCTCAAAGTGTTAAATGTTACCTACCGAGCCCCCATATTTATAGCCCACGGCTTCATCCTAAGGAAGTGACTACATTACCCCTAGGGTTTACATTCATTTTGTCTCTTCAGAACTAAGGGGTACAAAAGGTAGTCCACCTTTATTTTTGGAGGCTTCTCTGTCAGCTGCAGAGGGGACAGTGTCAGCCTTTTTCAGAACAGACAGTGTCAGCCTTTACAGAGTTGACTTCTGGAACCTCCCTTCGCACCGGAGGATGCGGTAGCTTCGGCGAGAAGCCTGCAGCCTGTTGGCCTTCGCTCCGCCGAAGAAATCCTTCGATACAGTGACGGTTTTAAGCCTGAAGCCGTCAAAGCCCTTGGGCCTTCGCACCACCACCTCCGGAGTGGATCACCACGGCTTCGCAGCTACTCCTAGCTCGAACACCGTTCGTCCGTGTACCGAAGCCATGCATGGCCGAAGCACCACAAGTCATCCTCACTCCGAAGCCCCACCTTCGAAGTACCACCCTTCGAAGTCCCTCCTTCGTCCAAGGCCTCCGCATGAAGCATTCCATGAGCACTTCGTCGCAGTGTCTCACTCCGAGCACACTCCTCGACGAGCCTCACCAGGACCATGCCTTCGATGCGCCTCGACTTCTGAGACCTTCGTCGGGTAACCTTCGAGTGTCTCCCTCCGGAGCACACTTCGAACACCTTGCCTCCGCAGAGGACTTGATCCACCAACTCCGAAGTCACTCCATTCGGAGTACCTTCGAAGTGCCTCACCTCCGAGGACTTTGTCTCGGAGTACCTTCAGCCGAAGCCACGCTCCGCACTCTCTGCCTTCACCTGGCACGCCTCGACCCGAGTACCGATCTGGACCACCTTCGCAGCCACCGTGACGGAGCTCCCCGCTCCCCTGGCATCAAGCCTCCCGCTTGACCCAGGTTCACCCGGCTCGAACCCTGTCCGTCGCCTCCGAGGTCCCTGCGCACCACCGACAAGCAAACAAGTGTATCCATTACTCCGGAGACCTCTCCGGGTTAGCAACCTCCGGCACACACTCCGGTGTACCGCCCAAAGTACCGAAGCCTTCGGTACGAACCCAGTCATCGTGTACTGTCGGACCCCTCCGACAGGTACACTCCGCTGCACAGCTGCAGCAAGCAAACACCGAACACATTCCGGTGACACACCTCCGAACACCCTTCGGAGGTACCACCTCCGAAGCCCCTCCGGAGGTACCCTTCGAACAGAGGGTAAATAATCCTGTCAATCACTCATCACATACACCGAAACCACCCTTGGTTTCTCACTTATTGAGCCTTAACTCCTTGTCACTCTACCATATAAATATTAGCTAGTGCCCAATGTACCGGCACAACTGCTATAGGATAAAAAGAATGAGTCGTAGATAGCTGGATTCTGTTATATGAATTTCCCCGTTATTCTTGTCTCTGGACTCTGTTGGAGTTGGCTATGTTATAAGTATGGTGGGTTCTGGGTGCAAGCTCGGGCATTGGTTTGTCGCACCCGGGGCACTATAAGGACCGATCTGCGGGATCTGTTGCAAAGTACTTCCGTACCAACCACAAGTCTAATGGGTAAGTCCTAACTGGAAGTATGGAATACTTCAACTCGATGCACCATAGTGGAGGGGGCAAGGGGCAAGCCTGCGGGCGACTTGTACCGACGAGGCTCAAGGGGGGTATGGTGGGGCTCCGATGCGTCGGGACACCATATGAAACCTATAAGAGGGTGCTGTTGAGTCGGGGAGGACTATATGGAAGGTTTTGGCACGAGTTCCCGTGGTATGGGTCATCTCGTTACACTTTGGTGTAGGTGATGAGTGCGTGCCTTGTGGGTACAGTGGTACATCTCTGATCAGAGTAAAAACAATCTTTTCGAAAAGCCGAGCCCACGGTCAAGGGCGGGTTGTGTGACTACTCGCAGTTAGTTTACAATTGATTGAATGGTTGAGTTATTCATGGAATGTAAGGACTGTTGAGCGAGGTGGGGCTTACTGTACCCCTTGAGTTAGAAAATGATGATGCATACACATGTTTACATTTCAGTACCAATAAATTGTTCACATTAAATTGCTTTACAAATTACTCGCTTCCGCAAAACTAGCCACTATCTCCCTTGTTATTACCTTGCATTATATTTGCATTCGGTGGCCTGCTGAGTACTCCTGTACTCACCCCGTTGACTTACACCATCAGAGCCCGTCTACTACTGAGGAGGATGCAGGTCTGGAGTAGCGACCCAGTCAAGGCGAGACTAGAAGGAGGCGTTCATCTAGGACCCTTATTTTATTAGTTTCTCTTCACCTTTATTCACATTTGTATTAATGCGGTCTACGAACCGTGAATGATTGCCCGTATTGTACGAGGTCGCATGATGAACGTCTTGTTTTATTGATTTTCTATGGAATTTCAATAAAGTCCTGATTTATTAAATCGGGGCGCGACAAATCGTGATGTGGCATGAAAACGAGCTCAATCTATGCATCCTCCAACTGTCCAAACATGGATAATTCGAAACAGTTACGGTCACAAATATACGAAGACATGCATATTCCAAATCGTAACTCTTCTAAATGGGAGACTCCTAGGTTAGGCGATAATAAATAGAAAATATAAAAATTTTGACAACATCTCCTCTCTAATACTTAGCAAATCTAACAAAACTCACAAATATATATTATGGCACGATGCCCGACATCCACATACACATATATCACGGCACAATGACTGGCATCCACATACACAAGATATTAATTAACATAATCATTAAAACATAAAAAGTATTACAACGATTATATTAAAATTTCTAAAACATGTATAAGCATGTATTTATATTAATCTGCTTGACATGCATGCTAATAAAATTGTAATATCATTTAGGACATAATTATAGATTAAAGAATAACAAATAATCCTATGGTCAAATGTGACACTATATTATACAATAAAAACATGTCACAAAGCATATTAATCATTCATGTTCAACCAAAATATTAATCCTATGGTCTAAGGTTACCGGTAGGGGTTTCGACGAGATGAGGATGACAGAGCCGAGAAGAGGACGGTGACACCGGTAGGAGAGCGCCGGCCAAATTAGGTCTATCTAAAATGAAAATATTGGTTATAAGATGGACTAATTATAAAATGTGAGACACTACACTAAACAAACTAAAATTATAAAATGTCAAACACTAAACTAAAGAATTCAAAACGTGAGATACTAACTTTAAGTTCAAATGTATACATGCATATAATTTTTGAGATCCAATTTTTATATATTTGTAGATATTTATATTTGAAAAAAGGGATATACATGTATATCTAGGCGAGGGGTCGGCGGCCGGAGGCAGTAGGGGTGGCGTGGCCGAAGGGGGCTGCCGGGGCGAGCTGGGGGGCCTGTGGCCTAGGACAGCAGGGCCAAGGGCCGAGGGTGGTGGAGCCAGCGCCCGACGGCAGGGGGGTGGCGGCGGGGTTGGGGCTAGTGGCTGGGGCCGGGGGCGGCGGGTCTGGTGAGGGCAGGCGGCAGGGGCAGGCCCAATCTGCGCCCGAGGCGAGGGTGCCCGACGACTCGGGGCGTGGTGGATCCAGCGGTCGGGGATGGCGAGGCCGGTGTCCAGGGACTAGGGGTGGGGGCGGCGAGAGGGGGGGCGGTGGGTGGCGCAGGGGCACTCGGGGCCGGGGGCGATGGGGCTGGTGGCCGGGGGCGGCGGCAAGGGGCATCGGTGGGTGGCACAGGGGCGCGCAGGCTGCTATCGGGTGGGCGGGAGTAGATCTGGGCGCACAGTAAATACGCCCAGATCTAGGAGGATATTGACCTAAAATGTCATTCGCCGAGTGCCAAATTGGGAGGCACTCGGCGAATATTTTTTTTCAATATCTTTGCCGAGTGCTATATCCGTAGGCACTCGGCAAAGGTTTTTTTATTTATTCTTTGCCGAGTGCCAAGGATATTTGCACTCGGCAAAAAAAATAATTTGTTTTCAAAAAAACATAAAATAGAAAAAAGATAGTAAAAAATTTCAAAATTTGGCATGATATAATATACACTTAGTTTTCATCCTAGAAAATTTCTAAGTTGAAATAAACAAATTTAAGGCACTTGTAGTTCAAAATTGGGATCTTTCAATTATAATCCTATAAAGAACTTTAATTAATGAAAAATAGCAAATTAGTCCTAAAAAATGTCAATTTTTGACATGGTATAAGATACAATTGGTTTTAGTAGTACAAAAATTTTTAAGTTCAAACAAAGATTTTAATATCCATTTGCAACTAAACCTAACTCATTCCATCCCTAAACTCATAAACCTTCTCGAAGATTGTCCAATTTCTTAAGGTCATGCATGAAAACTTGGTCGAAACATTATGAAATTTGTACCACAGTATATATGTGTGATATAATGATACCACGTCAAGTATCATATTTTTAGGCTTCAATTTATTTTCTATAATTAAAAAACCTTGGTGCTCCATGTTGCTGGTTAAGTGTCGTAACTTAGATTTTTTTTAATATTTAGTTATATGTAGTTCTAAAAGATTACAAATAAACTCATGAACATAAATATGTTTTTTCTATAATTTATTAGTCATTATTTCATGTACATGCAGCTCAAATTTGACCCACTTCGAATTAAATCATAGAAACATGATTAATTATTTAAAAATAGCAAAGTCACTCAGAAAAATATGAAACTTTACCATGAATTAAAAAAGGTGAATTAAAACTATAAAAAAATCAATTTCAAAACATGTATAAAATGTCCTATGTGCATACATTATGAGTTCACATGAAATAATGGGTACTTCCACTTCTTTGCCGGGTGCTTTTGAAATAGCACTCGACAAAGGAGATTTATTTGTTATTTGCCGAGTGCCAGGGATATTTGCACTCGGCAAAGATTTTTTAAAATTGTTTTAAAAAAACTAAAATAGAAAAAAGAAAGTAAAAAATTTCATAATTTGGCATTATATAATATACACTTATTTTTCATCCTAGAAAAATTCTAAGTTCAAATAAACAAATATAAGGCACTTGTGGTTCAAATTTGGGATCTTTTAATTAAAATCTTATAAACAACTTTAATTAACGAAAAATAGCAAGCTAGCACTAAAAAAATGCTAAATTTTGACATGGTATAATATACAACATTGAGTTTTAGTAGTACAAAAAGTTTTAAGTTCAAACGAAGATTTGAATATCGATTTGCATCTAAACCTAACTCACTCCATCCCTAAACTCATTAACCTTCTTGAAGATTCTCTAATTTCCAAACGTTGTACATGAAAACTTTGTCGAAACATTATGAATTTTTTATCACAGTATATATGTATGATATAATGACACCATGTCAAGTATCATATTTTTTAGGGATCAATTAATTTTTTTATAATTAAAAAACCATTAAACTCCATATTGCCGGCCGAGTGTCGTAACTTAGATTTTTTAATATTTAGTTATATCTAGTTCTAAAAGATTAAAAATGAACTCATGAACATAAATATGATTTTTCTACAATTTATTAGTCATTATTTCATGTACATGCAGTTCAAATTTTACCTACTTCGAAATAAATCCTAGAAACATGATTAATTAATTAAAAATAGCAAACTCACTCAGAAAAATATGAAACTTTTACGTGGCTTAATATATGTTGAATTATGCGTGTAAGATAAAATTCAAATTCCAAATATATTTAAAATGTGACGTGGACTCAAAATGTGTTTTCACATGAAATAATGATTACTGGCTCTTTGCCGAGTGTTTTTTTGTGGCACTCGGCAAAGGCTAGGTTTTGCCGAGTGTCCGTTAGTGGCACTCGACAAACCTACCTTTTCACCCCTGCCGTTATAATGACAACAACAAAAATAGAGCCGTGGGCTTTTTCAGCTTGTTTGCCGAGTGCAACGGATGTGACATTCGACAAAGGCTAGGGTTTGACGAGTGTATAAAGTTTGCCGAGTGTATTTTATGGTACACTTGATAACTATGGTTTGCCGAGTGTCCGATGGAATACACTCGGCAAACTCTCGGACACTCGGCAAATGGTGGCTTTACGGTAGTGATGCATCAACGTTAACCATGAATTTACATAACAATATTAAGTGTTGGAAGCCTGAAATGTTTAATATTTTTGGAATACAGTCCTATGATGCTTCTTTGAATTATCTCGTGTGCAAGCCACTTTTTCTGAAGTTAGACGATTTATAATATGGATCAAGACTATATACATACATATAACTATACATATACGTACACACACACCTCGCAATCCGAAGATTTTTCAGTGAGGTTTGCGTTGTGGCGCCAGATATGTACATCATATCGACCTGTGCTGGCTTCAGATCGAGTTGTTTACCGCTCAGGTGTCATCTGGAATAATGTAGCTCTCATAGTCTCATGTAGTCATGTGGGGTATATTATTGTCTTAACATGCTTGATTTGATGCGCACCAAGCTCGATTACTTTGGCCAATTATTGGGCATTCAACTTGACGGCGATCGAGGATCAATATAAAAAACGCATGCATGCATGGATTACTCCGATGTAAGTTCGTGCTAACTGCTTTCAGAATTCTTAATGATTTCTGCGCGGACGGGCGATCGGAGACGTGTACATAACACATTCCCGGCACTTTTTTTTGGCAGACCAAAAGGTGCGCAAGTGTTTGACAAGTTGGGGATGGATACACAGTGGAAAGTGTAGTAGGTACTCTCCATGTTGCAGAGGAAAAATACAAGAGAACGAAGTACCTGTCACACAAGGTAAATTCGCATGAGAATCCCTGTGCTAATGAGTCATCCTTGTTGCAATAATGTACTGTCTTACAACAGTTTAGGGTCCGTTTGGTTTGGGGGCGAGAATGGATAGGATGATTCCATCCATGGATTTAGGGATGGGATGATACATTTGAATTGTTTGGTTGGATGGATGGGATGAGACAAATTTTTGTTTGGTTAGATGTATACGACTAGGATGAGATAAGGTTAAATTTAGTGGGACCCACTTATCAAATATATTTTTTAGCAAAAATATAATCAAATGAGATCTTATTTTATAGATTAAATTATAATCAATACAATGATGTAATTAGATCATAATTTGGATAAATAATTTGGGAGTAAAAATCATTTGAATATTTATAAACAAAAAAATAAATGTGTAATAACCAATCAAGAGACGACACGTCATCTCATCCAATATTGGATGAGCTCATCCAGAAAAATTTCCTGAATCTCTCCATCCAGCATATTGAAGGAATATTCCTCTCGGTGGCCATCCCATCCACCTTCGCCCTCCAACCAAACAGCTGACTGGATGGGATGGCCCTATCCCATCCAGGGATATCCAGCGAACCAAACGCACCCTTACTTTACGGAGGGGACTGAGCATTGTCCAAATGAGCCTCCCCAATTCATTCCACAGGCAATTCGAATCATATCTGAACTCGTTTCTTCCCCAATGCATATATACAGGCTGACCCCTGACAATTATCTGAGCACATTTGGATCTCTGAATACATAGTATATATGAATAACATGTGAAGATCGACATGGTTTTTAATTGATGTATGCAGTTTTATGCTTGGCAAGTGGTAGAACATTTAGTCATAACATGTATCAAACTTTTCATACCTGTTTTTTATATTTATTTGAAAGACGGTGATGTACCTCAGCAATATCTCTCCAAGAGATCTCATGCTTTTGAGCGCAGTATATACCTTGACTAATCAAACTATATATGCCAACTATATCAGCACATCATTAATTGCTGGGGGCCGAGCCAAGCATTGTTACTTGCAAGAATACAAAGAGCAAAAGTACACCAGAGTGGACGAACTGTGTGCACAAGAACCCTAATGTTCAGCGCACACAGGCCCCTACCGATGGTACGTTGCAGAGGACAACATCAACTGTAGCACAAACGTTAAATTACATCATTGTACTACAGGTTAAGTAATTAATTATCGGAAGCAAACGGAAGAAAGCAACAATTTGTCTTAAGATGAAGAAAAATTAACAGAGAGGAGAACATATATGTACAGGTATATGATCGGCCCGACTATACGGGAAGCAGCAATCAGGATTCAGGAGACATGGACATGGAGATTGGAGAGGTGTACGCTGCTCTTGATGACAACGTGACGGTGGGTGATGGAGCCGGTTGTGTGTTGTCGTCATTGGCACAAGTCGTATAGTAGTAGCAGTCCAGTTGACAGATAGCCGGATATGGTATATGGCTGTGATTGTGAGCTAGTATCAACTCCTGAATCCATGAGCATAGATACTATTATCTCTATTTAATAATATAAGCTATTTTAGTTTTTGTCAAAATTATCTATAAATTAATGAATCTAGACACATATAGATTCATTAATTTATGAATTAATAAAAAATAATAGAATAAATTATATTCTGAAATGAATATAGTACTTAAAAAAGTTTACCAAGGTGCCTCGATCGTTCAGACTTGTAGAAGAAAACAATTAGACCGTGAAGTATTTTCTCCGATTTCACGTTATTTGATTTTATCAAATAATTTTTGTTATAACTTGACTAAGTTTAATTAAAAATATATTAACATTTATAGTATAAATAAATACACTATTAAAATATATTTAACGAAACTAATCTAATGTTGTAATTGTTGATACATTTTTATAAAATAAGTAAAACTTAAACAAGTTTAACTTTAAAACACTCGAACAATTTATAATATATAATAGATGGAGCACCAGAGGAGTCGGTCGTGCAATACATATGGAAACCAAGTTCTATAGATGATCTACTTAATGGAACCTCCCATAAAAATTGATTCATTTTCATAGGATATCAGCATAGGACACTACCTATCAAAATAAAAATAATATACAGTTCACCTATATTTTTTTAAATAATACATTTTTATTCAAAATTTCAAATCTGATACGCGGATTTCAGAATTTGCAAAAATAGCATTATCTATCCTAGATCGGTAAACCATCTACCGATCTAGGCCTATTTGCCTAAATTAGCAAGTTTAAGTTTCTATCGGCCGATGAATGACCGATTTAGACCGATCAGCCCTAGATCGACAGCGGTCATTGGGTCTAGATCGGCCCTTTATGCACATAGAGCTCATAAACTTTTCTTATGTTTGAATGGAGGTCTTCCAAACATGCCGACTCTGGCTTTGTGCACTTGCCAAAGCTATAGATGGTCTGCATTTAGTTTTAATGAGATTAAAAACAAACAAAATAAGTGTAGGATATTTATTTCGTAGGGACACATCTGAAAACAAGCTCGTCAAATATACCTATTGGAGCATAAGTGCAAGATATTCAAATGGTGAGTAGACAGGGAAGAGCAAGCAGATGAAGAGGTTCCAATA
Source organism: Zizania palustris (assembly GCA_019279435.1). Classification (NCBI taxonomy): domain Eukaryota; kingdom Viridiplantae; phylum Streptophyta; class Magnoliopsida; order Poales; family Poaceae; genus Zizania; species Zizania palustris. The sequence continues at coordinate 83,303,923 of JAAALK010000285.1, forward strand.
CACATATATGAAACTGTTCGAAAGAAAACCAACAAAAACTAGATGCAATAACTAATTCAACAGATTACAAATGACATACTCATAATATAGACGTCCGATCTTATTGATTTCTTTGTTATCTCTTTTCCCAAGTGCGTCTGACTTGTTTTCATTCCTCTCTATATCTGAGCTCTTGATGACTATAGTATGCACTCCTTGCTCGCTCATCAGCTTCCCTGCCACTCGTTTCATACTCCGAGTGGTGTTCCACCTCTATGATCCAACCATCCTTGTACATAGGTGATGTTGCATCTACCCACCGATGAAATACGCATATCCTTACATTTTGTTGGCATAACGGACAAGAATGTAAGTGTTATAGTATAAAATTATTTGGAAATAAGACGTGATTTAGTTGTGATCCTTTACCACGAATTGGTCATGTAGGTTAGGGTACACGAATTCTCCCCTTCCCCTTGAGTCCCCTCCAAGCGAGGTCTTTAGCATGCAACGACTGCCATAGGTGCATGTAAGTCATTGCTCCCACGCAAGGATTCCTAGAGGATTTGTCATCCAACTTGAACTAGCATGCTCTACCTTTAGCTGATGCGCTTCTTTCCTCCATGTATACTCCTCCGTAGTCGCCTTGTCGTATAGGCCCTCTAGCGGGTTGTTGCCTTGAATCGTCGATCCATTGGGTGAAACAATACTTCCTTAGATTGTCCTACAAGGCTTAATAATTGTAGTTACTTAAACTAAATTTTGTAATCAATGGATGAAGGAAGTAATTTAATATTGTTGTGCTCACCATGAAGTCATCTTCGATGGTAGGACATATGAAGTATCTTCTACCAATAGCTTATCCTAATGTTGCGGTCATTACTTGGCAGCGGTCTCACTACTACAAACACTGACTATAGCGGCGGGCAAAAACGTGTTGTAGTTGCGGACAACCAATCTGCCACTGCTCTAACGCCACTGCTAACCCTGGTTAGCAGTGGCAGGCATAGTTCTCGCCACCACTGTGTTAATAGTAGTGACGGGCGCGCTGACATCATCTGCCCGCCACTGCGACGAGTAAACTGATCTGCGCCATTGGATACAATCTGATGGCTATGACTAACCCCACCCTCCAACATAAAAAGAAAATTCCTTGAAACCCTAACCCTATTTCCATGTGAAATCTAATGATCAATAAATATAATCTTTTAATTGCTATATACATATGCTTCAAAAGTGCTTGAGTTACTTAAAATTATGCTTCCGAGAGGAATCATGATGTCAAAGGAAACATATGAAGCTACAACCAATCATTCATTTTGCCTTCATCATCTATATTAATATTAATGACATAATGCAATTCAGATTTCCATGTGTGAACATGAGATAAACAAAAAAACAAACATCATGATAATAAAATGCAAGAATATGTCCAAATCAAGCACTTGAACTCATGGTCTCCGGGCGGAGGGCGGCGGCACGGATTACAGGACAACGGCGATGACCGGTAGAGGACGGTGGAACTGTCTCCGGGATGGCGGTGCGGGCTCGGTAATGGTGGCGATGGGTGGAGGGCGGCGGCGCGAACTCCGGGACGGTGGCGATGGGCGGTGGCACGGGCTTTGGGACGACGATGCGGGCTCGGGGATGAAGGCAACGAGCTCCGGGGACAGTGGCGGCGCGTGCTCTGGGACGACGGTGTGGGCTCCAAGACGTGCGTGGTGAAGGGCTACAGGACGACGGCGACGAGCGCGGGAGTTAAAGAGGCTAATGAAACTAGGTTTCGTCCGGGCGGGAGCCAAAAAGTATATATAGATGTATTAGCAGTGGCAGGCAAGATGACATCATTTTGCCCCCCACTGCTATTTCTCTTAGTAGTGGTGGGGGTGACGTCACCGACTTCCACTAGTAATCCGGCCACCCCTACTATTCCTCTTAGTAGTGGCAGGATGCGGACGTCACCCGACCACCACTACTAAAAGCAATAGCAGTGGCGGGCTGGTGACGTCAACATGCCTGCCACTGATTACACCCTACCGCCACTACTAATAACGGTAGGGATTATCTAGCATACACTGCCTATAATGTCGAGAAATACTTTGTAGCATAGTGGTGCGGGGGGCTCGCTTAGGGCCATGCGGTTCGAGGTTCGAACCTTGCTGTCAGTAGGCGGTTTGAGGTTTGAACCTTGTTGTTGGTGCCCAAATAATTTTTTTCACTTCTTAATTTTTAAAATTTCAGCACTTTTTTATTGATGTTTAAATCCTTGTTTGAACTTGAATTTTTTGATTAGATTAAACATATATTAACTATAATTAAATAATAACCTATATTACAATATCTTAAACAAAATGATACTGGTGGCCTGCTAGTTTTTATACACATTAAACATAAATGACACTACACTTAGTAGTGGCAGGCCACTGATTACACCCGACCACCACTACTAATAGCAGTAGAGATTATATATCTAGCATACACTGCCTACAATGTCGAGAAAGACTTTGTAGCGGAGTGGTGCGGGGGCTCACTTGGGGCCATGCAGTTCGAGGTTCGAACCTTGCTGTCGGCAGACGGTTTGAGGTTTGAACCTTGTTGTTGGTGCCCAAACAATTTTTTCACTTCTTATTTTTTAAAAATTCAGCACTTTTTTTATTGATTTTTAAATCCTCGTTTGAACTTGAATTTTTTTAACAATAAAAATACATCATAACTTATCAAATTTAAAAAATGGTATTTTTCTGAATCAGTTTACTGTTTTTTATTTCACTAAGTGTGTTTTTATCATCAAAGTCAAAATAAGTTAAATTTGAACTACAAGACATGAAATAATTAACCAAAATTTATACAAAAACCATATTCATGTTTTGACTCTATTATTAGTTATTATCCAATAAATTTAAACCATTATAAAAAATGTATCTTTATATTCACACTCACAATCAAACACAATTTATATCCAAATTCACATATCACAACAAAAATCACATATCACATCCAAATTCACATTCAAACTTCACATATCACATAAAAAATCACATATCACATCCAAATTCACATCCAAACTTCACATATCACATCCAAATTCATATATACATCCAAATTCACATCCAAACTTGACACATCACATTTATTGGAAAGCAAGTAAATGGACACAAGTCCAGGGTGGGGAAACCAGCTTACACATCGAACCGTACACCAAACCAAAATGCACTTATGGCCCAAACCCAAAAGGAAGCTATGGTTTGCTCTTCTTCCTCGGTCCACTCTCTTCAAGCGATTCTTCCACTGCAAAACGAAATTCATCAACTTATACCAGCATCAATAGCAATTAATTTCAGGCAATTATTATCAATAGATTGTAGAATAGTAAACTTCGACAAACCTGAGATATCAATTTTAAGATCAGCCCTTCGCTTTGCCTTCTCCGAAATGGGCACCCCATCACGTTTAATTCTTCACCATTTCGAAAACAACTTTTATATTCTTCACCATTTCGAATAGAAATTTGTCGTCTCGATGTCATGGCGGTTGTCCAAACTCGATTGTACCATCGAAATGGTACCTATTTCTTCGATATTTGTGGTTTCTTGGTAAAAATCCGTGGTGTCGCATATATATCATCTTAACGAATGATGGAAGATGCACAGATTCTGTCTGGTCCACACACACTACACATGCTGTCTTTCCTTTAACCTGTCCTGTTAGGGACATACGTCCTGAGTTATCAGCTATGGTGCAAAAGATCATGTCTCTTAGATTGAAGTGCTCTTTCTTGTGTTCATCCCACACACGGACACCATGTTCCCATAGACGTTTCATATCCTCCATCAAAGGTTCTAGAAAGATATCAATGTCATTGCCAGGTTGTTTTGGACCGGAAATTAGAGTAGTGAGCATAAGGTATTTTGTTTTATGGCACAACCATGATGGAATGTTGAACAAGCACATAAATACCGGCCACGTACTGTGTGGGTTCCTCATCTCACCAAAGGGATTCATTCCATCCGTACTAAGTCCAATCCTAATATTTTTGGGATCCTCCGAGAAATCTGGATGGGCCAGGTCAAATGATTTCCACTGCCTAGCATCCACAGGGTGCTGAAGTTTTTCGTCTTTCTTTTGCCCAGCGAAATGCTAGATTAATAGTTCAACATCTTTGGGATTAAATAACATATGTTTCAAGCGATCAATCACCGATAGGTACCACATTACTAAGGCTGGAACTTTCCTCTCCATCTTATATTTGTGCTGGTTTGCAATAACATTCTTCTTCCTCTTCTGCAACCTTTTATTCTTCTTCCGTGGTCATTGTAGTCCTCCACACAGTCATTTGCATGTTTGTATCGACTTGCGTTGCACTACGGACAACTCTCTAACAATTAATACTCTTTTAAATATAGGATACAGTGGTTGGGGGCATGCATGAATCTTCTGAACGCCCAAAGTCAACGGACAAATAATCTTCTTTGCTTGGTATGTATCAGATGATAGACCATTGGGTTTCGGCAACACATTTTTTAGGAGTTGCAAAAGATCTGAAAAACTAGTGTTGGACCATCCATTGTTGTCCTTCAGTTTTATAAGCCCAAGAGTTATGTACAACACAGTATACTGCTTATCACAACCGTGGCGTTCCTCGTAAAGAAGGTTTTCGATGCTTTGTCGAGTGCTTCAAAGTTATCGTAGCCTTTCGTTGTAGTTCTCTACAATACCACCTCAGGCAACATTTCGCATCAATTCGTCCACATCAAAGACGTCATGATCATCATGTTGATCAACATCATGTGTTATGTACGATGTATAATCACAACCTCTTCTATGCTGATGAGCATCTTGCGGCACATCAGAATCATCAGGAGGGTTTTCACCCATGTCACCGTGTTTCGTCCATATACAATAGTTCTTCACGAAACCATTTTTCAACAAGTGAAATCGTATGGTTTCACGATCTGAATATGGATACATCGCTTCGTTCTTACAAACTTTACAAGGACAATATATTGCCACTTCACTCTGATGGGAAGCATATTGTGCGGCAGCTTCAGTAAATTCAGTTACTCTGTTAAAATATGCCACCACATCTCCGTCGTTGGACGAGTACATCTAGGACCTGTGCTCCATCTAAAACATATTATTTTAAAAATATATTAATAAATTAATTATTGTTAATTTTAGTAATTTACAAATTGAAAATATATTGATTTATCTCTCATGACAACATTAATTAAAAATGCTTTAATTAAACTATGTATTAAATAGAAAAAATTATTAAATAAATTAACTACATTGGTTTCTCTCTCCAAACAACATAACTCTATATCTATAATCATAAATCAAATTAAAAAGAGATTAAAACGACGTAAAAATGTATACATGTGATGAATAATTGTGAGGAGGGTCATATTTCTTCATTTGAGAGAAAGAAACACTGTAAATAGAAGAATATTTGAAAATTTCTATTCAGAAATCCTAAATTAGTAAAACGCTAATAACTCATTATATACATGATTAAATAGAAAATAAATGTGATATTCGACATGGATTTACCTCCTAGAAAGAAATCCTTCAAAAGAAACGAAAACAAAGCCTCCCCTCTTTTTCTAGATTTTTGTCACCATTGTATGGACCAAAATGCGAACTCCGGCAGCCTCAGGCTCGGGGAGGAAGAAGCTATGTATTTATAGTCAGAATAGTAGTGTTGGTCTCAAGTGATATCATCAAATCATTAGTGGCGTACAGCGTAGCAGTGGCGAACAGTTTTCTGTCTGCCACTACTAGTGTCTATAGTAGTGACGGTCGGTGCTGATGTCATCAGCGACCACCACTAGTAGTGACTATACTAGTGGCGGTCGCTGGCGCGGTAGTGCCTGGAACCACTATAGTGGTGGGCGTCTAATATCTCACCACTACAGTGTTTTTGCCGAACGCCACTACAGTGCCGGTTTGTAGTAGTGTCATGTACGAAACAATGCACAAAATTGTGGAGGCCTCAACATATTTTGTGTTGTTTTTCAAATATGTTCATGGCTTCCATGGAACCCATGGTCACATCCATACCCTACCAGCAGCATAAGAAAGAAGAAGTTGTTGCAAGGGTATGGATGTGTCCCACAACTTTGATGACATACATGAGATAACTCAATAACAATTTGCATCATAGGCCTCTAAAAGGAATTGCAAAACAGGAAGAAGGCATAGAATTGCAATAGAGAAAAAAGGTCCACATGACTCCACATGCCGGTTGCACTTGAGGATTATTATAGTAGCTTCAGAAGTAATAGAGTAGTAAACTGATCAACGGTGTCAAAGGTGGAAAATTGATGAAAACTCTTCTTGGCTACAACTCTCCTGTTGGTTGTGTTATGTATAATTCATACTGAGTAGTGGCCTCATGCATCAGTAGTCAGCTATTACTTCTGAAGCTGCTATACTAATCCTCAAGTATAGTGAACCTCTAGAAATACCAAGGAACGTAACTAAAAGAAATTTCAAGAAAAAACAACATGTTGGAGGATCTCAATCTAGATTTTTGAATGGATTTAAGCTTCTTTCATTAAAGAATAAGTCTCAAGTTAACAAGAAAGACATCATTGTAACCTCCAATTTTGTAGACATGTATTTACATTTTGTATACTAGTTGAGTGCACATGCGTTGCAACAAAAAACTAAAACATTAAAAGAACACCACGTAAATAATACATATAACTTAAAATATGATAAAATATTATTCATTGTAATTCAATTACAACTTCATTTGCATAAATGCATTTAAAAATTACCATAAAAATTACAGAATCATGATGCTTGCTAGAAGTATCTTAAACACAAAAATCACATCTACTTCTAGCAATAGGTATTTGTCATCGCTAGGCTCCAGGCGGCATGTTACTCGAGTTTTTGATTTGATAGTGCTCCTCAACATATTACACACACACACACCGTTTTCATCAATATATTAAACTATAATCAATGAATCTTGAAATTTGGCAATGCTCTAGAAAATTTTCATTAGGTGTTTCTATTCGTACTAAAAAACTTCTAAATATGTCATCATAAATATAGCACTTATATGTCATAACTTTATAAATCCACCTAGCACTAGGAACACAGTTTATAATGATATCAGAGCACTAGGTATATGTTATCAACAAAAGTCTGCTTGCCCTTAAGGAATGTATCAGAGCACTTGATAATGACCAAGTTCATATTCCTTTCAGTGGAAGTAAATTGACATAAGTATTGATAGATTCTTTTATTGGAAACTCATGGACTGCTATGATCTCCTGCATCTCTCCAAATTCTGGCTCATGTGAGCACACACTAAATACACTCAAATATGCTGACAGGTGATGTAACATTTCTTGGTCTTTCAAAATGAACAAACTATGTTGGAATATTATAGCAATGGTGCTGCTAGCAAACTACCAAGATTTGGCTCCAAGCAAATTGCACAGGATGATTATCTTTCCTCTAATATAGACTTTGTTCCTAGTGCTAGGTGTTTTTTTTGAGATATACCAGTGGCGGCGATGGGTTCCGGTGGCGGCGGCGGTCTCCAGGGGCGACGACGGGCTCCGGGGGCGGCGAACCGGCTCTGGGGGCGGTGGCGACAGGCTCTAGGGGTGACGGCGGCGTGCTCCAGGATGACAGCATGCTTCGGGACGGCGGCGAAGGGCGGAGTTCGGCTGAGCGGGTATTTAATTTCCAAATGAAATTAGGTTTTCGTCCAGGTGGAAATGAAAAACTTATATAGGTGGATTAGTAGTGGCGGGCAAGATGACATCATCTTGCCCATCGCTACTATTCCTCTTAGTAGTGGCGGTCGGTGACGTCACTCGGACCGCCAATACTAAGCCGCCCGCACTGTGTTCGACCTATCAGTGGCAGGCCGGGTGACATCACCCGACCGCCACTACTAAGAGGAATAGCAGTGGTGGGCAGGTGATGTCAGCATGCCCACCACTGATTAAACACGCCCGCCAGTGCTAACTCTGAGGAGTATTTTTATTTAGTAAAATCATATATTACCAATAAGTAAATAAAATATTTCAATATATATTTTCAACTTGATTATTATTTTTTTCTTAAGGAATTTTTTATTAGATTAGACATATATATTACAAATAATTAAATAATAACACATATTACCAATATCTTAAGACACTGGTTGCTATACACATTAATGACACAAATAAAAATATATCTTACCAATATCTTAAACATAAATGACACTACCAAATGACACTACAAAGATGCAAAATCTCTTAAGCTAAACATAAATGATCTAGCCTTGCACTAATTTTTCATCACCATCGGTACGTAGATAAGGAATCACACTGCTAAATGATAGTTTTGCTTCAATCACATTGATCCTTGTTATGTCAACGAAGAACGACACCTCATCAAACTGATTGTATTCTTCTTCGTCCTCGACTCCATCAACTCCAACAATTCTTTATTTTCCTAGAGCAACGATGTATTTTTTTTCTCGTCTTTAGGATCTAGTATGTAAAATACTTGTGCCACAGATTGAGCGAGTATCCAAGGGTCATCTTTATAACTCACCTTATTAAGGTCAACTATCGTAAACCCGTAACCATCCACCTCCACACCTTCTAGATGTTTGACCCACTGGCACTTAAATACGGGGATTTCTATAGAGTTCCCGTAGTTAAGTTCCCATATTTCTTCGATGTATCCATAGTAAGCATTCTTTTGTCTAGTGTTGTCTTCTGCATCTGCTCTGATACCACTATTTTGGCACTAACTCTTTTGATCCTTTGCTTTGGTATAGAATGTGAAACCATTGATGTCATACGCTTGCCATGTTTTAACCATGCTCAATGGACCGTAAGACAATTTATTTATCATCATCTCTTCGTCGGTTTCTCCAATCGAAAGGTTTAGATCCCTCAGCCATGATGTGAAATGAATTTTGTGCTCTTTCATAATCCATTGTTCATCGCGATCTTCATTCTTTTCACGAAGCTCTTCCAGGTGTTGTTCAACATATGGTCTCATAATCGCTAACTGATGCATGACACTATAATGTGATTCTCTTACTGTTTGGTAGTTATTGTCTCGTATGATTTTCCTGCCTTTAGTTCCTTTACCGGTGAGTCTTCCATGGTGCTGGGACACAGGAACTCCTATTAGTTTTCCATCTCTTATGTAATCTGCGTAGCACTCAATGACTTCCTTAGTCGTGTAGCCCTCTATCATGGAACCCTCTAGATAAGCACGATTTCATATGTAACCCTTGAAGATAACCATGAGACGCTCATACACATACATATTGTGCAAGTAGGTTGGACCGAGAATAAAGATCTGGTCTGCTATATGTATCATATAGTGCTCCATAATATCAAAGTATGAAGGAGGAAAGCACATCTCAAGCTGACACATAGTCTCCCTTATTTGTTTAGGTAATTCATTTAACTCTTCAGGGTCGATCACCTTCTTTGATAGGATGTTAAAGAAGTGACACATGCGTGTTATCACCATCTTCAGAAATGAATGTTTGATTCCTCTTACTGCAATGGCGAAGAATATCCCAAGCATAACATGACAATCATGAGTGTTGTACCCGCTCATCCTCAAATCTGCTAGGGAGACAATATTCTTTATGTTTGTTGAGAATCCTGTTGGAACTCTGATTCCATGTAGACACCTGCAGATTGATCTTTTTTCATCAATTGTGAGGTTATAGCTAGCAGCCGGAAGGAAAAAATTTCCATTGACCCTTTCCTGTGGGTGAAGCTCGGGCCTAATTCCAAGAGTTTGAAGGTCCCTTCGTACTTTGAGTCCATCTTTTGACTTGCCCGATATGTCTAACAAAGTACCGATGGTGCTTTCAAAGACATTCTTCTCAACATGCATTGTATCGATAGCATGACCAATCTCCAACTCCTTTCAATAGGGAAAGTACCTAAACAAGATTGACTGCTTTTTAAATGGAGCGTCCTTTGATTTTTTTTAGATTTCTTCCTCTTCTTTCCGAAAACAACTTTGATATTTTTCACCATTTCGAATAGAAATTTGTCGTATCGATGTCGTGGCGGCTGCCCACGCTCGATTGTACCGTCGAAATGGTTCTTATTTCTTCGATATTTGTGGTTTCTTGGTAAAAATCTGCAGTGTCACATATCCTCGGGCTCGGGGAGGAAGACAGTGTGTATTTATAGCCGGAATAGTAGTGGCGGTTGCTTGTGATGTCATCATCACAATAGTGGTGGTCGGTGCTGGCGTCAGCGCTGGCCGCTACTAGTGTAGCCACTAGTAGTGGCGGGCGGTGGCGCGACAGCGGCTGGTACCACTCTAGTGGCGGTCTCTA